>CM076569.1:275409741-275913522 GCA_034641835.2 Pinus albicaulis
TAAAGCGGCAGAATAAAGCAAAAATGAAATATTCCAATTAGCAAGGCTAATTGGGAATATTACATTAACTTCGAAGTAAACACATAACAGACTTTCACCGATTCAGACCTAAAACAGAAATACATGCACACAGACAAAGTGACACACAAGATTTTCTGGACAACTATCCCCGAAAAAACCCAATGCGAGAAAACCGATCTTCTAGCTACTAAAGGGTTTATATTATTACATAATTTCTTAATACAAAAAATCTGGACATCTTACTAGTTGACCCGACCGAGAAAATAATAGATCTACAACTAACCTGCTGTTCTGAGACCAAAAACTTGATTGATCCACACCCTCAAACGAGATTTACAAGACTCAGCCAATTTATTCCCCTAGAAACCCCAGCGCTGCCCCTGAAGCCCCTACGTCAGCCCTGTCAGTCTCGCGTGCCTCTACGGTGGCCTGAAGAGGGTTGCGTAACCCCAGAATGGGTGACACAGTCCCTACACTGCCCTTGAAGGGTCTCTGCGTAACCATGGAGGGTCTCCTGTTGCCCTTTCTAGGCCTGCGTAGGAGCTGAATCCTCTGCGCCACGCAGCTGCTGCTACTGCCTATGCTTCTCTGCGCTACCCGTGGTTGTTCCCTCTTTTCCTCTTGTTGATTCTTGGCTCTGGGATCAGACCATCCCCTTAGCCAATACTACTCCTCACTACAGCTGAAACACTTCTGAGATTTCTTAGCAAACCTTGCCCTAGAATTTCAGCTTAGTTTCAGTGCTCTGCCTCTGTGTGTGTGTGTGTTCTCCAACTGACCCCAATCCTTTCCTTTATACTTTCTCGTTGGGAAACCAACGACCATTATCAGATCTTGAATCGATGGCTCAGATTAAAAGAAAGCTTGATTAGTGTGATTTAATTCATTTCCATCAAATGTTTAAATTAGTTACCTTTAATATTTTAATTTTCCTAAGTTAGACTTAGGGTCTTGTTGACCACTGGAGTGGCACCTGATGATTATATGAAGACTTCATGCCCTAAGATGAACCAGAAGACAGTTGTACCATCAGATATCATCAGTTCAACATAGTTTTAAACTCTACTTCTACTTCTCATCATCTTTCTCTTGTACCCAGATTCTACGCCCTACGGGAAATTGTAATAAGTGATGCTAGTAATGATGAGTATTGAGTCAATATTGAGTCTGTAACAGGCCTAGGTAGCCTGGGACCTTGCCAACAACTGAGTATTACTCTGGGAGTATATTTTTTACTTAGTTAATTATCATCTCCCTATCAAGACTTAATAATTAATTAAATTTTTTCCAATGTTGCGGAAATCGCAATCGGGAAAAAATCGGTAAAAATTGGCAAAAGATCGGAAACATTAATTAAAATAAATAAATAAATTCAAGTATATAAAGCATCTACAACTTTTTATGATTTTTTGGCGATTTTTACGATTTTTATCACGATTTTTTTCATTTTGGAAAAAATCTTAGCGATTTTTTCACGATTTTTGGCGATTTTTTGGCTATATAATCATCATGCGGAAAAAATCGTGATTCTTTCATAAAATAGCGAATTAATCCCGATGTTCGCAACATTGGTTTTTTCCTCCAATTTTACCCCAAAGCCAGAGTACGGCTTGATGGTGAGGAATTGGGTGAGTCCTAGTGTCTAGAGTCAATGTATATTACCATACTAGATCACACACAAAATTTCGTGGAATTTGGTTAGGTCTAGGTAGTGATTTTTTAATTTTTTAGATTTCCCTCAAGTCAGAAATTGCAATAAAAATTGTAATTGCATTGTAATAAGTGTTGCCTAGAAGTTGTATGGGATATGAATAATCAAAATTACACCTATCACCCTCAACTTTCTACTCCGACACACTTTGAGGGGTTAAACTCAAAACCCACTTTTCCTAAGTTTAGGGAAATTTGGCAATTTTTTAAGCCAGAAATTAAATAAATAGAGAAAAATAAATATCCACACATGCTAAATGAGCTGGAAATGAGGTGGAAAATTATGGAGGAGTTAATGTGAAGTCAAAAGGAGATGTGGACTCCTAGAATCAAGGAAAGGACATGAGCTCAAATAAAATCGAATTTCTAGCATTAACTGAGCGCTGCTTACTTGGAAATTCGAATTTGTGAATTTAATGCATATTTGAGAGGATTTGGGAGAATATTTGGTGGAGATTTTGTGGGAAATAGTCCCCACATGGGTTACCACCCATATACACTTGTCTTTCCATCATAAAATTTGAATTTGGCACATAAGGGAAGAAGAAAATGATGTCCACTTGCCAAAATCCGATTTTTATACTTGGCAATGGAGCTCCACATATCAAATTCGAATTTCCCTTGTGATCTCCTCCCTCTCACCACTTAGCATTTGGTTCTTCATTGGGATTTGCTCCCAACTTTCTATATAATGGAGCCATGGGCTCTCATATTGTATATTGTTTACTAACTATTGTGCTTGCTACTTTCTACACTTTTCAAGAATATCAATAAAAAGACTTTGGGAGTTCATTCATGGGTGTTCTTCCTTTGGAGCATGGTGCATTGTGAGCTATTGGTATAATCTTCTCTATGCTTTAATTTATTTCATTTTCCATGTATTCTTGTGAACTTGCTTGTGCACAACTATCTTGTATTAGCATTTGATTTGAAAGTAGGCTCTAGAGGTTGAAAGTTCTAATTTATTTTCAAATAAATTTCTAGAAATTTCAATTCATTGTTTGTTTATCTAAATCTACATGGACTAATGTGTGACTTGAGTATTGTAGAAGAATTATTTTTGGATCAAGCGTGAGGAGAAGTCTTTGGGAGACCAACCCACTCTTTAAGCACCTTCAAAGGAACTCTCATTTGTTATTTGGATTTTCATAGTTTATCTTACGAAAAAGTGTCTTGTAGGGATTCGTTTGTACAGAGTTTGTATGCATGCAATCATTTAAAAATATTTTACTTTTCATTGTGCTTCATTGTATCATATTCTGCTATTTAAAGAGCTTAAGCATGGCTAGACAAAGAGAAGAGTTTATTCATCCTCTTTGGCTTAACCCTTTGTAGATTATTGTGCAATATTTTGTGATTTTCTTTGTCTAACACTTGGTTTTTTTTGTAGCATTCTTTTTCTAACTTGTTTTCTTGTCGCAACTTGCGATATTCACCTTCAAGCTAAGTTGCAGGAAACGTGGGTCTAGGCCCCGTTTCTGCAAAAAACGAAACAGAAACGTGTACTGTACGGCCAGGAAATGCATTTCCAGCCGTACTGGTACGTTTCCCGTATGAGCAACGTTGCTAGTACGGACAGAAACGCGTTACCCGATCGTACGACCGCGTTTCCTTCCCAAACTGCGTTTTAACTTGAATTTTTTTTATTTTTTTCGGTTTTCATGCCATCTAATATTATTTTAATAATTCTATTTGTCTCTTGGATGCTTCTAGATGGCTTTCTTAACTTATAAAAAGACGATTCGCCTCATTCTCTCATCACACGAACTTGTTTTCTTGTAGCAACTTATGGGATTCACTTTCAAGCTAAATTGCGGGAAACAAGGGTCTAGGCCCCGTTTCTGCGAAAAACGAAACAGAAACATGTACCGTACGGCCGAGAAACGTGTTTCCAGCCGTACTAGTACGTTTCCTATATGAGAAACATTGCCAGTACGGCCATAAATGCATTACCCGACCGTACAACCACGTTTCCTTCCCAAACTGCATTTTAACTTGATTTTTTTTTATTTTTTTCGGTTTTCATGCCATCAAATATTATTTTAATTATTCTATTTGTCTCTTGAATTCTTCTAGATGGCTTTGTAAACTTATAAAAAGACAATTTGCCTCATTCTCTCATCACATGAATTGAGAAAGTCGTTTCACTTGAAGAAGAGCGATTTTGGCGAAGAGAAAGGAGGAAGAGAGTAGTGCTTCAGCGAGGGTGCTTTCACCAATGAGCAATGGAGATTTCAGCAGCAACAGAAAGAGATTTGAAAAGCAGATTTGGAGTGCGAAGTTTCCAGCTAGGGCATTCTTGGTTTTTGGCTTAGCTACAACCATATTTCTCTTGTTTTTTTTGGCATTTTGGGGTAGCTTCAGCTACAAAAAATTAATTTGGGTAAGAAGCATTCAATTTTTTGGTTTTTTCCCATTGTTTCATCTATTTTTAGAGGGCTTATGCTACCAAAATTATTAAAAACATTTTTTTATTTATAGATTTGTTTTTAAATTTTTTGCACCAATGGCTTCTTCCATCCCAGGTTCAAGTGCAAACCCCAAGGGGCTAATCGAAGGGCTGAATATTATCCTCTTTGGAGGCATGTTGAGAAGCTGCAAAGATGTGGAGGTGGTGGCTCATGGGAATAGTGGTGTAATTTTGCAATAATTTTTACAAGGGCTCTTACCCAAGAGTGAAGGCACATCTTTTGCATGGAGGAGGACAGGGGATTGCAGGTTGCACGAAAACATCAGACCCTGTGGCAAGGAGCGAATATCAAAGAGAGCAAGATCAGGTTGATGCAATTAAAAAAAAGCATGATGATCTTACTCAAGCTTAAAATCCAGCAAACATTGAGCCAAGGATTGTAGTTGAAGCAAGGAAGAGGAGAGGCACTCAACAACCAGAACAACCACCATCCAGAGGGGCATCCGGTAAAGTTCAAGATAGCAGAATTGCTAAACTGGTGAATGTGCAAGGAAGAGAAGAAGCTGATTCCAGAGTGGCTTGGTGCATCTATGCATGTGGTCTCCCATTCAATGGTGTTTGCTCTCCTTACTGGCAAGATATGATAAGGGCAGTTAACAAAGCTCCTCAAGGGCACAAGGGGCCCAACTATTAGAAAGTTAGAACTCATCTTCTCAAAAATGAGAAGGATCTTGTGGAGGATGTGTTATCACCAATTCGTTCTTCATGGAGTAGCTCTGGGGTTACCATAGTCTCAGATGGATGGACAGATATAAGGCATTGACCATTGATAAATATCATTGCCACTTCACCAAAAGGAGCAATGTTTCTAAAGGCGGAAGACTTCACGGGAGAAGTAAAAGATGCACAATTCATTGTTGATGTTATTATCAAATATATTGAACAAGTTGGTCCTAACAGGGTGGTGCAAGTTATCATGGATAATGCACCAATATGCAAAGCTGCAAGTTATATTATTGAGGAGAGGTATGACCACATCTTTTGGACACCCTGCATTGTCCATAATCTGAATCTGATCTTAGAGGAGATCAACAATAAAGTTCCATGGATAAAGGAACTCACAGGGGAAGCAAGGGAAATTGTTAAATTCATCACCAACCACCACCAGTCTCAAGCAATATTTCAAGAGTACTCCAAATTGGAGTCGTTAAAAGTTGTTGAGACAAGATATGCCTCAAACGTCATAATATTGCATTGCCTTGTTGAGGTTAAGCAAGCATTAGTGTCTATGGTGGTGAGTCAGCTTTGGGCTGAGTGGAGACATGCAGATTCAAAGCGGGGATCTACGGTGCATAGATTGTGCCTTGATGAGGATTGCTTACAACCCCTGCATTTCAGCGTCTTCGGAATGCTGACACTGACCAACCTTTCTTAGGAGAGGTATATGATGGCATGGATTCCATGGTTGAGAAAAGTTAAAACTATGGAAATCATTTCACAAGAGTCTCCACAGCTTTTGTTTGTAGATGATCATTTTGCTGAATTAATCAAGAAAATCATTGTTGATAGGTGGAACAATTTCAACACTCCATTGCATACTTTAGCACATGCCTTGAACCCAAAATTTTATGATGAGGAACTTATTGCTCAAAGCAATGGGAAGAGGAAGGCACCCCATAAGGATAAAGAGGTGGCTAATGGGGTGAAAAAAGCCCTTATGAAAAATTTTCCAGCTCATCTACATAGGGAGGTGAAGGAAGAATTTCCCAGTTTTGCTGCAGGAATAGATGATTATTCAGATATATCATCTTTTGAGGAGAGAAGCACCATGAATCCAGTTAGGTGGTGGATTTGCATGGAACAAATGGTGTACATTTGCAAAACCTTGCCATTCGCCTCCTTTCACAAGTGGCAACCTCTTCATCAGCAAAAAGGAATTGGAGCACCTATGGTTTTATTCATTCTTTGAAGCGCAACAGGTTGGGCTCACAAAAGGCAGAGGATCTTGTTTATGTGCACTCCAACCTTCGCCTTGCATCTCGTAGGGGTCCAGAATATGGCAATGGTCCTTCTAAGGAATGGGATGTGGATGCAGAAAATCCTGATTTGGATCTCTCTCTTGCTACCTTGAATATTGAGGACCAGGATCATAGAAGTGGAATTGGCCAAACATCTTCAACTACACCATCCACTGTTGAGCATGCTTCTGCTGCTATATTTGATGAGGATTCTAATAATGAGTATTAGTATTTTGACTTTATTGTACTTGCAGCCTCATATATATAATAAAGATTGATTTTGAGAGTTTGATATATAATAAAGGCTGGTTTTGGATATTTCGATATTGATATTTTCATTATGTGTCTGTTATCAATGATCATTCATGAGTAAATGTGTTGTAACTTGTAATAGTTTATGCTTTGAATTTATGATTTATCATGTATGTTTTAAACTTTTATGATTTCACATAACATTTCTTAAATGTCCTAAATTCAAATATAAATTTAAATTATATATGTATATATATGTATATATATATATATATGTGTGTGTGTATCGTGTTTCTTCGTTTCCAAAATTTGGGGAGGTCGCGTTTCGTATCGCTTCCTGTTTCGGAAATTCGTTTCCATTTCCCCATTTCGTGCAATTTAACATCCAAGAAACTACTAACAAATTGTTGCAGGACCTTTCAGCTCTAAAGTCAAACGAGGAGGACTCTCTCTTTCCTTTGGTCGTGGGCAGTTAAGGATCTTCCTTAAGGAAGGCCGAATTCCTCCTATGGCTTCTTCTCTCTCTCTTGGCCGTGAGCATTGAGGAGGCTTAGCCTCTCTTCTTCACTTGTAAAAATCTGATTTCTATTGAGTCTTTATATTGCAGAAATTTCTCATCAGAGATAAGTCTAAGACCTCAAGTTTCATTTGTAAAGATTTTTCTTGAGCTTGTAAGAGGCTTCATAGTCTCTTACCTCTAACAACCAATAAAATTTCTGATTTCGGAACGTGGGTTTTACCCATTGGCATCTCAATCTCTCCATTTTTTGGAGAGGACTTGTGGTGTGATTTGTTGATCTCTTTAAATTGCATACATCTCCTCTAATTGGTCAATTAACACAACCATGCATTTCATTCATTTCATTCATTTCACTAGCTATTCACTTTGTTTGCTACAAGTTTTAAGAGCATTTACTTTCATAGCAAATTCAGATTTTTTATATGCAAGCATCTTTACTTGAGTTTATTTAGCTTGAAACCATACATCAAATTTGTTTATGCTTCACCATTGAGCACACTCTACAACCTTAAGTTTGATGCATTAAGTAAAACTACATTTTATTTCATGACAAACTAATATATTTCAAGTTCAAGTTGAATTTCATTTTCTTGTTAATTTACTTTTAAATCTTACATGCCCCGAGCATCTGTTAAAATTTGGATACCAGAGGACAAGTGGTTCCCTAAGGCTTTGATCTTTGGCCTAGGGAAAAGTGTCCACTCTATTGTACTTCTTCTCCTTAAAGTGACTTTATAAGTGGTAAAGTCAATCTAATTTAAAAGTGACTTTATAAGTGATAAAGCTACATTATATTTTAAAGTGACTTTATTAAAGTCAATGAAGAATTAGAAAGTGGAAACCTGACTATGGAAATAAAAGGCTAAGTGGGTCTTTATTAAAGTGGGTGAGTTAAAAAATAGAAATTGAAAATTAAATGCACATTTATTCTCATCCCTAGATCTAAATGAATCTGAGCCATTAGATCTTAGGTTTACCCAAAAGGTCATTTAGGGTAAAAGGAGAGAAGACGAAGAAAATAAGTAAAATTTTGAAGATGTTCTATGCTAGATGCAAATTTACTTTAAACTTCTAGGGCTCAATCATATGAAATTAAGATGCAGATAGAACATACCAATAGATTGATGGAAGACAAGCCAAAAATAGAGATAAAGAATGGTGGCGTTACGGCGGTCAGCAGGATGCTTCACCCAGCAAAGTCTCCATAAAGTCAGCCAACCCAATATGTCACACAACCCCAAGACTGCTCATCGAAAACGCTCCATCAAGATGTTGCACCAAGAAGCCCTAACCGCATCACCATGAGAAGCTCTAATCGCAGCACCATACGTGAGAGAAGAGAATGCCTCCAAAAAATGTGTGTATAAAATGAACTCCGAGTCTCTCCAATATATAGTCATCTGTGGGGGTGTGTAACACATCTCATATGCATGTGGGATAAATCTGGCTGACCTTGCAAACGTGGAATAAATTCAAAATACATGTTCTGTTCATCTGATCAAGATGATCTTTAGATTGATCTTGCACCTCTCTGAAAGAGGAATCCAATAAAAATATTGGCATCGTCATCTGAGCATCACAACATGGAGTTTGGACCTAGATGCCCAAAATTAACACTCCTTCTCAACTAGGGAGAACTCCATCCACCAGTGCCATCCAAACATCGTGCGTCATCTCGTCGTAACTTGTTTTGCTAGCTCTTTATTTCAGAACAAAATGGTGAGTCACAAAGACATCACTCCCGACTGACAAAATCAGCTTAGAGGTCTGAAACCTCTATAGGACTCAAAGGAGTCTCATACTAACCCGAAGTTAGTTTAACTAACCCAAAGTCAGTGGGAGGTATGAAAACTCCCTTGGACTCAAAAGAGTCATATACTAACCCGAAGTTAGTTTAACTGACCCGAAGCCAGTTGGAGATCCGAAACCTCACTTGAATTGATCCCAGATCAAGTAGTTGGACACGTGCCATCCTAGACATAGAGAGTACGGAAATCTTTGATGCGTCCATCGGTCTTGCTATCGGTCTCTATCCACATTTCCCACCTCATTGGCTGAATGAGAGGTAATTCCCATGAGTCTGGTACTCCATGGGTAGGATGAATACGGGGCACAGATCAAAGAGAGGTAAACCAACTCAATATCATCACAGTGGGGCGGAAGCACACCAACAAGGTTCGGCAAGCCTAGCCCTGTGGTTGCTTATAGCTCCAAGAAGCTATCCCCAAAGCCCCCCTGGAGCTCCGAGAGCTCATCATCCAACAGGACCCTCCAAATAGGGTCGTTCCAAGATTCCAAGATTCTCACGGAAGGTTAGGAACATGACCTTCCCCAATGGCTTTGTGAGAATATCCACGACCTGCTCATCAGTTCCTATATGATCGAGCCTTACGACACCTCTATGTACCATATCCTGGATAAAATGGTACGAGATATCAATATGCTTGGATCGATCGTGGAACATGGGATTCTCTGACAAACGAATCCCCCGCTAGTTATCACAAAGGATAACGGTGGTATCTAGCACAAATCAGAACAACTCACTGAAGAGCTTTCGCAAACAAGTAGCTTCACAACAAGGAATACACGATGCAATGTATTCGGCCTCAGCGGTGCTCAAAGCCACCAACTTCTGCTTCCTGCCCGAAGCAGACCCAAGTGTGAAGCAGAATTCATATGTGCTCTTACGATCCACCACACTGCCAGCCCAATCGGCATCAGTATATCCACAGAATCTCAAAATCCTGCAGTGTATCTCAACCGAAGGTCTATCGTGCCCCAGAGATATCTCAAGAGTTTCTAGGCACCAACCCAGTGAATGTTATGAGGATCAACCATGTGTTGACTCAAAGTGTTCACTGTACAACATACGTCCGGACGAATGTTCCCTAAGAACATCAAGGCCCCTACAAGTTGTCGATACTTGGTAGGATTTGCTAGCACGAGCCTAGCAGCGATTCCACTCAACTTCTTAAAGTTGAGTTCCATCGGTGACGACACGGATTTACAGTCCACCATACCAAATCTCAACAACAGCTTCATAATAAATCTCGCCAGGTCTTTGCCAGACCTCCAAGCCTAGGAAGTAATGCATCAATCCTAGGTCTTTCATCTCGAACTTAGAAGCTAGCTCCCTCTTACATTGATGAATGAGAGGATCAGCACTTGTCAAGAAGATATCGTCCACATAGAGAACCAGAATGAGAGGCTTTTCTCTATCAACCTTGAAGTAAAGGTTTGGATCAACATTTCTTCGAGTGAAGCCCAACTTCATCAAGTAGCTATCTATCCTCTCGTACCAAGCCCTGGGTGCTTTCTTCAGCCCATAGAGGGCTTTTTTCAACTTGCATACATGGGAGTCTCTATCCTCGACTTCAAACCCCAGAGGTTGCTCCACATACACCTCTTCTGTAATGAATATTATTTGTATGAAATAGAGTAAATACAAATAAATGTAATTACTAAATAATCAAATAGTGATTATGTTAAGTAGTTGTTAGTTAGCTGAAAAGGCATGTCTGTTCATGAAAGGTCACCTACATGGGTATAAAAGCAGGGCCTCATTGTATCATTCAATCATCTTATTTCATATCATATCAATAAATATTTATTATTATAAATACCTCTTGTGTATTTTTATAATTAAGGCCATTTTTGCTATTAAAGCCAACAAATCTACAAGTCTTGCTGCTACAGAAACCAAATCTACAAGTCCGCTGCTACAGTGGTATCAGAGCCATATCAGAGCCATAGTGAAGCCATCAGAGCAATGGCACACAACATCGTCCTACAAGCCTATGAACGTAGTTTACAAGCCTATGGACATAGTTTACCATACTATGTGCCGTTATGCAAAGACCCTGAAGAAAATGAGCAGATTAGAAAAATTCAGGAAAAGCTTCAACAATTAGAAAATTCATGTGCAAATATTACAACCCGTCTTCAGAAAATTTATAAAAAAAATCCTTCATAAGGGTGAAGAAGTTGAAGAAGAAAATGTTGATCAGAATAATGAATATAAAAAAAATATCAATCAAGATGGTGAAGAAGCTGCAACCCGTTTAAAGAATTTTATGGAAATCAATAATAAGGAAGATGGGAACCAGCGGCCCAAGCTGAAGCCCTTTCACTGGGATAAAGTTCAAGCAAATAGTGATCATTCTATTGTTTGGGACAAGAGTAGAGCAGGATCCTTTAAATTCAATGAAGAAATGATTGAGACTCTCTTTGGGTACAATTCCACAAAAATGAGTTCTGGAGTTGCAAAGCAATCAGTTATTCCTCCTAGCCAGAACTTGCTCCTTCTGGACCCCAAAAAGTTTCAAAACTTGGCCATACTTTTACGGGCATTGAATAACACCAAAGAGGAAGTTTGCCATGCGCTATTTGAAGGTGAAGGCTTAAGTCCCCAGCTTCTGGAGACACTTGTAAATATGGCACCAACCAAAGACGAAGAAAGAAAATTGAAAGATTATAATGGTGACATTTCTAAGCTGGGTCCAGCAAAGCGGTTCCTCAAAGCATTAGTGAATATTCCTTTTGCCTTTGAACGATTTGATGCAATGTTGTACAGGGAAAATTTCAGAGAAGAAGTTATTTATATCAGAGAATCATATGAGACATTGGAGGCAGGATGTAAATAACTGAGGTGCAGTCGTATATTCCTAAAGTTGCTAGAAGCTGTTCTGAAAACAGGTAATCGCATGAATGTTGGCACCTATTGTGGAGGAGCTCATGCTTTTAAGCTTGACACCCGTGTCAAATTAGCAGATGTCAATGGGACAGATGGCAAGACAACCTTGTTACATTTTGTTGTTCAAGAGATTGTAAGAGTAGAAGGTCAAACTTACCGTAAAAGTGATGAAAATGAGAGTTCCGAGGATAGAGAAGACTATTATAGAACACTTGGTTTGTAGGTTCTTGCAAACTTGAGTACTGATTTATGCAATTTAAAGAAGGCAGCTGCAATAGACTCACATGCTTTGACTAGTTCTGCGTCAAAACTTGCTACAGGGCTTTCAAAGATGAAGTCATTTTTGCGAAGAGAGCTTAGTAGTCAAAAAGGGGCATTTGCCAAAGTTTACCTTGCCAGAAACCTAAAAATTGGCGAGAACGTTGCCATCAATGTAGTAACAGATCGTGACACACAGCAGATAGCAACAAAGGATTTTGTTTTCTGGAGCCTTACTGTAAGAAAACGATGGTTATGATTACTATGCGCAGCCGGAAGGTGTGAAGTATTACCAGCACAGCGAGGACGGAATCGAAATTGAAGATATGGTAAATGAAGTCGGCCCCATTGATCCTCGAACCTGTACCTGCAAGGGAACGAAGGTTACTTATAGACTGAAATGGAGCTACCAAGAGTGCCATCTCCCAGAAATTGCGGATCCAAACGAAAACAAAGAGGAGTTCTAGAAGAATCTGGAGGACGGAGATTGTGCATCTCGAATTCACCACGATGTTAAGGAGATGTTTTCGTTCATCACTGAATTTGTGAAGCGAATCCCGCCAGCATTTGTGAGACTGCTCCGTTTTTCAGGTTCATAAAGATGCTTTTCTTGAAGGGCCCAGTGGTCAAGTTTGGCTTGTAACAGTACACTATACAAATACAGGAATGGCTTTTGAACAAGGCTGACAAACTTTCGTCTCTGATCATTCATTGGACGCTGGAGACTTTCTTGTTTTTAAATATGTTGGCACGTTCCATTTCACAGTTCAGATATTTGGCAGAAGCGGCTGTGAAAAAAGGGACGTCTTTAATGTCAGAAAATCGAGTGCATATTATATGAATGATGGAACTGACAACCGGCAGGATAGTAGAAGAGGAAATACAAATATGGCGCCATATAGTACTTTTATTGGGGAGAATTCCATGCAAATTAAGAGTACAAGAAAGAAGGCACGAAATTCTTCTGGTTACAAACATGACACTTTATGTAATTATCAAAGTTCCAAAGAGACAGTGGACACCAAAGGAAATCTAGTCAAACTGGGCTCATCAACGACAAACTATCTAAGGGGAGAAAAAGAATCTGGCTTTCCTAAAAGTCAGCCAATTGTCATTGATTCTGAAGAGGAATCAATTCAGCAAACATGGACAGATGTGTTTGGCAATGTTACGAGTTAATAAGTTTTGGAACGCCAAACGTGACATTTGAATAAACTCTCGTGGCCATTCCAATCACAATTTTAAATAATCGTTATACTTATATATAAAAAATAATATTATTATTAATTTAATTAATTAAAATCATTAATTAATTAATTAAATTAATCAAAAAAAATTATTATTATTATTATTTAAATAATAGTAATAATAATTATTTAGAAAAAAATAAATAAATTAAAAAAAAAATAGAGAACCCAGTTTCAAGACAGTGTTACTGGAGAATACATGCCAAGGTATCAGTGATGAATCATATGCCGCTATAACAAATGCAAGATGAAGACAATTGCCAACAATATAGCTTTGAGGGAAAAGCTTCTGAAGGAAGAGGCAATGTAACGAACATTATTTGTATAAAATAGAGTAAATACAAATAAATGTAATTACTAAATAATCAAATAGTGATTATGTTAAGTAGTTGTTAGTTAGCTGAAAAGGCATGTCTAAAAGACATGCCTGTTCATGAAAGGTCACCTACATGGGTATAAAAGCAGGGCCTCATTGTATCATTCAATCATCTTATTTCATATCATATCAATAAATATTTATTATTATAAATACCTCTTGTGTATTTTTATAATTAAAGCCATTTTTGCTATTAAAGCCAACAAATCTACAAGTCTTGCTGCTACAGAAACCAAATCTACAAGTTCTATTGCTACATCTTCCTTTGTCGAACCATGCAGAAAAAACGGTCTTCACATCCATCTGATGGAGACTCCATCCTTGCGTGGCAGCAAGGTCAATAATAGATCACAGGTGCAAATATATCATCATAATCTATGCCTTCCTTTTGAGAGAAGCCTCGGGCAACGAATCTGGCCTTGAACTTTTACCATCAGATCCATTCTTGATCTTATAGAGCCATTTCGAGGAGACAACATCTTTGTCCTCTAGTCTCGAGATCACATCCCAGACATCATTTTTCATAATGGACTTGTACTCTTCGAGCATAGCATCCTTCAAACTTGATGCTTTATGACTTCTTCAAATGATCCAGGCTCAAATTGTACGATTGTACTCATGGCTGCTAGATACCCTTAGTATCTATTCAGCTTCTTACTTTCACAGAATGTCCCCCTTTGGGGCCATATGTCTCTCGGCATTCTTGATAGAATCCCAAAGCCATGAGGGTCTTCTCTTCGTTCTTCTAGCAACGCCATTTGCTCAGGAGCATATACAGTTGAGGTCTCCCTCTTAGTGCCAGCTCCTCTGCAAAAGTCATTGGACTCATATGACTCACATTCAGTGCCATTATCATACATCACTATCATCTTCATTATTTCCATACTACCATACAGTACTGAAGATATCAAACTTCATGGTCATTTATATTTTCCATATGCCACTGAAGATACCACAGATCAAGTTCATATAGACTTTGCCATCTGTCATATAGTGAGGTCATATATACTCTACCATAAACCACAGATTTTGTTAAGGCCCTAAACACTCCAACAAATGCCTAGAAGACTGTGGCTTTACCTCCACAAGATCCTCCTCCCTTCGCTATTCACGATGGAAACTTTCATTTGGGCATTCAAGAGATTGCATGCAGATATAATAGATAACTCTGTTCCTATCAATGGTGAGTGACTACGTGCCAAAATTTACTTGAATTCTTTTTTGTCTCCTTTTCGTTATGGTCGTAGACATCACTGTCATAAGCAACACTTCAATTCAATGGTAAAGGGTGCAAATATGGTTCAGTCAATTTATACAGGCCTTTAGCTTAACTTTGTAGAGATCAATCCTCTTGACAGCGAGTTCAGTTCTTAGAAAACCAGTCTGCAGATCATTTTCGGAAGCCAGCTCAGACATGTTGACATTTCTGAAAAAAAAAAATGACTTGTGCTCCTCCTCATGCAACAGTCGCCCAATTGCTAAGCCTGAGAGTTTTTAAGAATGATTTCGGTACATCTATGAATCAACTCAAACTAAACTAGATAAATAGAGATCCCCATCCAGCTTCCAGTACATTCAACAGTTATTTAGCTCACTGCAAAAGTTTGATCTTAGGGCTCCACAGGACTGCCCACATACAGTGGCAAATCAGCCCCTTTGTCACTCTCCTTAGAGTATCCAAAAACAACCCTCTTAACTGTCACGAGTCTACTCCTTGTTTGACAGTATTATGGCATCACAAAACTATTGTTCAAATAAACTACAACAACCATAACATCTCCTTGCAAACATCAACTTGAAAGACAGATTCATTCCTCTACAAGAGCTCAACAGCCTTCTAATTCTAGGCTCTGTGCACAGAATTCACTAAGGTTTTTTTTGGGACCACTTTAGGGCTTTGTCACCACCCCAGGAAAACCCTAACTTTGGCCCTAAACAGACCTCAACCCAGCGACAAACCTCTCCACAAGACCCTTATCTCTTGTGCTATTACTCAAGGAACCTCGACATGTTGTTACAGCTCTTCCTTAGGTCATATGACCACCGTCTAGCTTTCAAATAGGGGCTCAGCCCTCCTGTAATACACAGGGATACAACTCGGCATGCCACAAAGAATTTCTCACCGAGTGCCCATAATTCTGCCTAAACAACTCGGGCAGCAAATGCTTTAACTCGGCCTATCCAAAACACAAGAAAGATGCCAAACTCGTCCTTCTTTCACTTCAGATTTGCTCCTATATGTCTGCGGCCAAATCAGTTTTGTCTATCCACTTAACGTACCTCTAAACACTGCACGAAATTTGCTTGTTACACTATTGTTTTTAACTATTTTGGTTAGGGCACTAGGGCACATTGTTGCAGCCCTAAACTCCTCCAACAACCCTCTAGAAAACTGCGGCACACCCTTAGGAGTCCCATCCTTTATCACGTTGTTGTCTTGGGCATATATCATCCCTTAAACACCCTACGCACGCCTTACTGTGGTGCTATGACCTGCATCCTAGCACACAGTAATCCTGTAGCTTACGGCCAGCAATATGGTAGCTTCTTGTCCTTAAACAGTGCCCCAAACAGACATGTTTCCAGCCCTTAAGGCCTCGTCCTAGCAACTAGCATACACGGCCTCCAACACAACAGACTTCGGACCTTCTATAAACCCTTAAAACAGTGCCTCCATGCCTCGCTGCCCTAGCCTACTTGCTGCGTCCTTAGATCAGGCCTCTCCTCCTCAACGAGTTGCTCCATTAGGTGTGCTTTGCACTTGATGGATGCTCCCTTTATGTTGCACCCTTCCTGACCTGCAAACGGACCTAAGAACAACCCTTAACAAATGTGGCTTCCTCTCTTCTCAAACTCGGACCTGAAATAAATGAGCCCAAATTTCTCCAAACCAATGTCGGCCTCCTGCTCACAACAATTTGGACCTCAAAGTGACCCTAAGACAAACATCCAAAAATGGGTTGAATTGGTGTTTTCTTCTGCGTTTGTGACAACCCTAGTTAAGGCATGCCACGCTGCTCTCAATCTCCACATAGTTCAGCATACTAGTCTCTATAGGCTGCGGTCCACTTTAGGAGAGGTCCTCCATGCATACGGTTCCCTTCAATCTCCACGCTGTCACCTACAGCCACTTAGACATGCATACGCTAAAGGTTAGGGCACAAAGCAGCCCCAAAACTTCCCACGCTATCACTTCCTGTGGTGGTATGGCCTGCAACCTACCACACAGCCTTGATGTAGCTTACGATACCCTTATTGGCCCTGAAAATAGTCCTTATCTCACTGCCCTAGATTCTCAACAAGATGGGCTCTGTCTTCTCCTTAGCTCTGATACCATGTGAAATTCTGAAGATGTTCTATGCTAGATGCAAATTTACTTTAAACTTCTAGGGCTCAATAATATGAAAGTAAGATGTAGATAGAACATACCAATAGATCGATGGAAGACAAGCCAAAAACAGAGATATATAATGGTGGCATTACGGCGGTCAACAGGTTGCTTCAACCAGCAAAGTCTCCATAAAGTCAACCAACCCAATGTGTCACAACCCCAAAATTGCTCATCAAAAATGCTCCATCAAGACACTGCACCAAGAAGCCCTAACCGCATCACCATGAGAAGCCCTAATCGCAACACCATCCATGAGAGAAGAGAATGCCTCCAAAAAATTTGTGTATAAAATGAACTCCAAGTCTCTCCAATATATAGTCATCTGTGGGGGTGTGTGACACATCTCTTATGCATGTGGGATAAATCTGGCCGACCTTGCAAATGTGGAATAAATTCAAAATACATGTTCTGCTCATCCGATCAAGATGATCTTTAGATCGATCTTGCACCTCTCCGAAAGAGGAATCCAATAAAAATATTTGCATCATCATCTGAGCATCACAACATAGAGTTTGGACCTAGATGCCCAAAATTAACAAAAGATCATTCATTCTTTCATGAGGATTTGAAAGAGAAGGCAAGAGAGAGCAAGGAGAAAATTTTTGAGCAAGGAAGAAGTGAAGGAGAGCAGCAAATCCGTACAGCAGCAGTTTGCACGCATCCAGGGCAACAAATCCGTACAACAACATTTATTGGCACCCATTCCAAGACAAAATCCGTATAGCATCATTTGGCATGCATCTCGAGGAAGGTACAGCACAAAAATCAAGGGAGAAAAGACAGCAAGCTAAGGCACGAAATTTGAGGTTGAGTTGGGCATGGATTTCAAGGACTATTGTACACTCCGTATCAGATGTCCCTAATTTATGGGCATGAATTTCGAGGCAGACCGTACAACATTTAATGTTGTAATTTATGTTGTTTTTCTGTTTTTTGTTGGCACGATATTTGACGTGGTGTTCAAGCATGGAAATCGAGATAAGTTGTAATTTGTGAATGCTGGAATTTTTCTGTGTATTTCAGTTTCTCTATAAAAGATTTTCAGAAATAAAGAAGAGCTCTCAAATTGGCTTTCCCCAAGAGTTGTAGAGGGTTTTTCCAGGGTCACATTGACCAAAAATCACTGTCATTTTTTGTGTGTGGCTGTTATATTTTGACTGTGTTTTATTTCTACATTTTCTAGCAGTAGTGAAATCTCCAAATTTGTGTTTTCAAAAATAATTGTCATCTCCAGATATCTGTGTTTTTATCATGCTTGGATTTAACATTAAATGCATGGAGTGATAAGGGAAAACTGATAACCGGAGTGGGGACTGAAATTTTACATGGTATCAGAGCCTAGTTGGCTGGAAATTGCAATTTGGGACAACAGAGTGAAAAATACAGCAAGCTGATTTTTACACTGAAAACAAAAAACCTTTACCCAGATTTGAAATTTAAGTTTTATAGGACAATGAATCGTGTCTTTGGGATTGAGGGTTGAAGACAGGTTAGATGGGCAGAGTAACTTCAGTGCATTTAGGGAGATACTACAAAGTATTTTTGAGGAAGCAGAGGTTTGGGGCATTATGGTACATACCACACAGCACCCAGTAGCAGTACCTGCTGACCCAGTACAGTTAGCAGAGTTCAATAAAAAAAATGTTAAGGCCAAAACACTGATTTTGGACGGAGTCAAAAATCATGTCACTCCTCATGTGAGAGGAAAGACTTGTGCACATGAAATGTGGACTACCTTGACCAGGCTTTACCAAAGCTCAAATGAGAACAAAAAGATGGTCCTAAAGGAGAAACTGAAAGCCATAAACATGGCTAAGACTAACAGTGCTACAACATACCTCACCAAGATCACTTCGGTGAGAGATGAGTTGGCAGCCGTAGGTGAAACCATTGCACCCACTAAGTTGGTGAGGATAGCTTTGAATGGACTTCCCAAGTCTTGGGAGAGTTTTGTAGATGGTATTGTTGCACTTGAGAACCTTCCTGGATAGGAGAGATTGTGGGATGACTGCATTCAGAATGAGATCAGGAAGAACCATCTAGGAGCAGCCAAACAGGGGGGAGGAGGATAACAATGTGGCATTGTTGGCAAGAGGCAAGAAAGGCAAAACAAAGAAGGGAGCTTCCACCAATGGAGGAAAAGGAAAAGGTAAAGGCAAGCAGCAGAACAAACAGAAGGACTATTCAAAAGTCAAATGTTGGAATTGTAAAAAGATGGGACATTATGTTGTTGTGTGTCCAAAGAAGAAGAACAAGAAAGGGAAAGAGAAAACCATGGCAGCTTCTGCAAAGATAGAGGTCTTCTCAAAGAGCTTTGATCGGGAGTTTGGGTTCATAGCTTGTGAGGCCTCCAGTGCAGTATCACCTGCCACACAAGTTCAAAGGGAGTGTACACTTTCCTCTACTAGCAGAGCATATTCTAGCATTTGGTATGTTGATAGTTGTGCTTCACGCCATATGACAAGAGTCAGGGAGTACTTCTCAGAGCTATCAGAGAGTGATATTGATATGGAGGTAGTACTTGGTGATGACAACATTGTTAGAGCAGTGGGTGTGGGAACATTGACATTTGATAGGGAACCCAAACCTCCCTTGAAACCGTCAGATGTTCTATATGTGCCTGGAATAAAGAAGAACCTTATATACATTTCAGCACTTGAGGACAGAGGGTATGAGGTGTTGTTCAGGAGTGGACAGGTGCTCATATATCCTAGGGGAACTCCAGGTGCTTCAACTAGAGTGATTGGAGTGCGCCATGCTAAGGTGTACAAGTTCTGATTCCAGCCGCTGCTGGCATTGAGTAGCAGTACCAGAGACAGGACAGACAGCAGATCTAGAAGTTCATAGTTGTGTGAGATTTGGCATCACAAGATGGGTCACATGTATCATGGGGCCTTGAGGACATTGCGGGAGATCACCGTTGGTGTGCCAGATTTCAGTTCTGATCACCTTGATGTATGTAGCGAATGTGCTATGGGGAAGTTTGCAAAATCCCCTTTTCCCAGCAGTGACAGCAGGGCAACAGGGATCCTTGACTTGATTCATTCTGATGTGAGTGGTTGGATGTCTCATGTATCCTTGAGTGGCTTTGAATATTATGTTTTATTCATTGATGACCACTCCAGGAAGACCTGGATTTATTTCTTGAAGACCAAGAGTGAGGTCTTCAAGCGGTTTCAAGAGTTCAAAGCTCTTATGGGGACCCAGACAGGTAGGAAGATCAAGGTACTCAGGTCGGACAATGGAGGTGAGTATACCCTTGGTGAGTTTGTGGCTTTTTGTGCTGAGGCAAGCATTAAGAGGGATTTCACTGTTCCTTACAACCCCCAGCAAAACAAGGTGTCAGAGAGGAAGAACAGATCCATTGTAGGGGCTGCCAAAGCCATGCTTCACGATCAAGGGTTACCTTTATTTTTGTGGGCAGAGGCCTGCAACACTAATGTTTACTTGCAGAACAGGAGTCCACATCATGCCTTGGGTGATGTGACTTTTGAGGAGGCTTTCATTGGGAAGAAGCCTGATGTTGGGCACTTTCGTATCTTTGGGTGCCTTACATATTCCTATGTTCTCAAGGAGAAGAGGACCAAGCGAGAACCTACTACAAACAAGGGCATCTTTGTGGGTTATAGCGAGACCTCAAAAGCTTAGCGGATTTACATTCCTGCAAAGAGGAAAGTGGTTGTCAGGCGGGATGTGAAGTTCGAGGAGGAGAGAACTTTCAAGAGGTCACAAGAGCTTCATTATCTAGAGTCACTAGACCCTCAACAGCAGTTGAGTCAGTCACAAGGATCCAGTGCACAGTGTGCAGGAGGTCAGGGATTAGGAGGTACATCTATTACAATGTCAGGTCGATCAGTGAGCAGTGGCTCTCAGAGTCAGGTGAGGGGATCTTCGAGAAGCATGCAGGGCAGTCCGCAGAGCAACTCACAGGATAGTCCATTGATGGACAACTCACATGGTACTTCAGCTTCTACAGGCACAGGTACAGGTATGAGGTCAGTTGGCAGGCCTTCAGGAGTTCAGGCTTCTGATGATGATGAGGATTCTTTCAATCCAGTGGAAGAAGTAGGTTCAGGGAAGACGAAGCCCAAGTGGCTTCAAGACACCTTGGGCGAGGCCACATCAGTTGCTGGGCCAAAGAGACAGGTTAGAGAGAGTAGACCACCTGAGCGGCTTTGTAGTTACATGGCACTGGTAATAAGCATCGTTGATAATGAGCCTTCTAGTTATGAGGAGGCAGCCAACCAGCAGATCTGGAGAGAGGCCATGATGGAGGATTATTCTTCTATTATGAAGAACGATGTTTGGGAGGTAGTGCATAGGCCTGAACATAAATCAGTTGTTACTTCCAGATGGCTCTACAAAATAAAGCATGTTGTAGATGGCAGCATACAAAAGTTCAAGGATCAGTTTGTGGCAAGAGGGTTCTCACATGTAGAGGGAGTTGACTATGAGGAGACCTTCGCTCTCGTGGCTCGGTATTCATCTATTCGCTCCATTATATCAATTGTAGCAAAGATGGGTTGGAAGATCCACCAGATGGATGTGAAGATTGCCTTTATCAATGGCTTCATTCAGGAGCAAGTTTATATTGAGCAGTCCCAGAGCTTTGAGGTGCATGGGCGAGAAACCCATGTATGCAGATTGAAAAAGGCACTTTATGGCCCGAAGCAAGCTCCTAGAGCTTGGTACTTTCAGATTGATACATACTTGCAACAGTTGGGTTTCACTAAGAGTGATGTTGATTCGAACCTATACTTCATTCTGGTAGGTGAGGAGCCTCTCATCTTGGTGTTGTATGTTGATGACTTGGTCATCACTGGAGCAGAGAGACTCATCGAGGGATGCAAGAGAGATCTTGCTTTATAGTTTGAGATGAAAGAAATCGTCTTGATGCATTATTTTATGGGATTAGAGGTGTGGCAGGAGGAGGGGCATTTCTTCTTGGGACAGGGGAAGTACACCGTGGATATTCCTAGCAGATTTCACATGGAGGACTGCAAACCCATGTCTACACCTATGATCACCAACATGAAGAAGCTTCACGCTTCTGATTCTGAGTTGGTGGATCCTACACTATACAGACAATTGATTGGTTCATTGATGTATTTGGTCAACACTCGACCAAATATATGTTTTGCAATTAACACTATGAGTCAGTTCATGTGTGAGCCCAGGAGAGTGCACTGGGTGGCTGCAAAACACATTCTTCGTTACCTACAGGGTACTGTGGATTATGGTTTGGACTATAGACAGGGTGATGGAGTGAGACAGGCAGGATACACAGATTCAGATTGGGCAGGATGTGCTTCAAACAAGAAGAGTACTTCAGGGCGTTGTTTTGGGTTGGGTTCGACAGTTGTGTCGTGGTTCAGCAGGAAAAAACAGACAGTTGCATTGAGCTCTGCTGACGCTGAGTATATGGCTGCTAGTTTGACTATTTGTGAGGCCATATGGCTTCGCAAGATGTTGTTTGGTCTATTTGGTTAGGCATTGAGACCTTTTGTGATTCACTGTGATAATCAGAGTTTCATAAGACTCACGAAGAATCTAGTTTTCCATGACAAGTCAAAGCATATCGGGATCAAGGATCACTTCATTCGAGACTATGTCCAAAAAGGAGCAGTTAATCTTGAGTACATCTCCACAAATGAGCAGGTAGCGGACATCTTCACCAAAGCCTTACCACAGGGCAAACATGTCTACTTCAGAGACAAGATGGGAGTGGTGAGGAACACTTTCCTCAGTAAGAAAGAGTGTTAAAATTTGGGTACCAGAGGACAACTGGTTTCCTAAGGCTTTGATCTTTGGCCTAGGGAAAAGTGTCCACTCTATTGTACTTCTTCTCCTTAAAGACTTTATAAGTGGTAAAGTCAGTCTAATTTAAAAGTGACTTTATAACTGATAAATTTACATTCAAATTTTAAAGTGACTTTATTAAAGTCAATGAAGAATTAGAAAGTGGAAAAGTGACTATGGAAATAAAAGGCCGAGTGGGTTTTTATTTAAGTGGGTGAATTAAAAAATAGAAAGCGAGAAATAAATGCACATTTATTCTCATCCCTAGATCTAAATGAATCTGAGCCAATAGATCTCAAGGTTACCCAAAAGGTGATTTAGGGTAAAAGGAGAGAAGAAGAAGAAAAGATCATTCATTCTTTAATGAGCATTTGAGAGAGAAGGCAAGAGAGAGCAAAGAGAAAATTTCTTAGCAGGGAGGAAGTGAAGGAGAGCAGCGAATCCATATAACAGCAGTTTGCACGCATTCCAAGACATAATCTGTATAGTAGCATTTGGCATGCATTTTGAGGAAGATACATCACAAAAATAGAGGGAAAAAAGACAACAGACTGAGGCATGAAATTCAACGCTGAGTTGGGCACAAATTTCGAGGCAGGCAGTACAACATTTAATGCTATAATTTTTTGTTTTTCTGTTCGCTGTTGGCACAATTTTCGAGGTGGTGTTCAAGCAATGAAATCGAGATAAGTTGTAATTTGTGAATGCAAGAATTTTTTTGTGTATTTTAGTTTCTCTGTAAAAGATACTCAGAAATAAAGAAGAGTTCTCAAACTAATTTTCCCCAAGAGTTGTAAGGGGTTTCTCTAGGGTCACATTGACCAAAAATCACTATGTCATTTTCTGTGTGGCTGTTATGTTTTGACTGTTTTATATCTGCATTTTCCAGCAGTAGTGAAATCTTCAAATTTGTGTTTTTAGAAATAATTGTCATTTCCAGATTTTAGTGTTTTTATCATGCTTGGAATTAACATTAAATGCATGGAGTGATAAGGGAAAATTGATAACCGGAGTGGGGACTGAAATTTTATAGCATCACTAAAATTTACCTCCAACTTAAGTTGGTTGAATAGAAATTTTAGGGACCCTCTACCTCTATGGACTCCTCACTGTGAGATCCAAACCTTTGGGCGAGGGTGAAGTTTGGGGATTAGAGTTCAATTGTAATCTTGTTTTAGAGTTAACTAATAAAATAGACCAAGAGGACTATCTCATCACATTTACTTGCAAATTTCTCAAATTTTTTGCTATCTTGATGGTTTGAAGTTTCACATGCAAATCTTATCTCAAGAAGCACTTTGGATGCAAACATTTTAATTTTTTAAATTTTGCAACAAGTTTAATTCTATGGTACTTGAAAAATTGCTTACTTTTGCAACTTCATTGCATGTTGTCATTCTAATGGTCATTATGCTTATGGATGATTGATATATCTTGTTTCATTGGCAAGTACTCTTATTTGGTGCTGGAAATTTAATTTCATGTTGTTATCTCGATCTAACATTTGAGTTTTTCTATCATCTCATTTACATTATCCAAAGTAGAACACTAATTGTTTTCTTTTTAACAAGATAGTTTCTCATGTTTTGATTCATAAATCTATTTATCTTGAAAGCATTTACAATATCTTGTGCCAACATTTTCTTGTTTCACTTTTCAGGATTACTTTTGCTTTCCATTTTAAAGCATTTTACTTCATTTAAGCAAATACATTTTCATTTTAAAGAGCAATGCTTTGAAGGCACTAGTTTTTCATATGCTTTATGTTTATATAAATTATGTATTGATGGTTATTGCTCATAACACTTTTTGCTTATAAATCTTAAGAAGTAATCTATTTAACTCTAACAACTCTCCTAGAAACTCACATCTTTTAACTTAGTTTTCCATTTAGGAACCACCTCCCATCGCTAACCTAGGAGATAGCTTAAACGGAGAGAGTTGGGATAAGTGTGACTGCCCCTTCTCTGAGTTCCTTGCCACTAACCACACCTTGTGGGGTTAAAGGTTTTTCCCGCTAACTAGTAGGTAGGTGGAGGTGGCAAGCGATAACAGGTCCTTAATTAAAAATATTAATTAATTAATTATCTCCCAAACTGGATGGAATTTCCCAAATCATTTTCTGGGTCTTGGAGATCTTATGTACTCTAGTCCCTCCACAAAGTTTGGGAGCTAGAGCACATTCGATGCTACCCAAACACTCAAAATCTCAACAAGGCTCAGGGAGAGAAGTATGACAGTCGAGAACTTTCTGAGGTCAGGGCCGAGTACCCTTAGGCCTGCGTAAGGCTAGTAGAAAGTTGTTGTAGCATACTGAAGTGGAAAGCAAGAAAAAAGGGCAGAAAAGACGCCTGTTAGCCAAAGGAGAGGCTAACAGCAAGGTGATTGATGTTGGTTTAGTATAGAAGGATAAAGGAGGAGTCTCTTTGTGAACAGCAAGTAAACAGTGATCAAAAGGAGCTGATCTGCAGTGGACAAGGAGGACTGAAAGGGCTGATTGCTAAGGAATGTCAACCGGCGAGTAAGTTGAGTTATTTGTCTTTGTTTTGAGGGAAGATGCGGGTCTGAGGAATAAGACCTCGGCCCTAGTTGTAACATTCAAAGCACAGATTGTACTTTATTGTATGATAACATTGTATCAGGGTTTTTAAAGTGTCATGATCCCTAGTATGGGAGCCCTATGATTTTATTTTTAATGCACTAATAAGAAAAGTATTTGGGCCAGTAATCTTGTGTACTATTGTTGATTTCACTGCTGATATATTCCGTTGTGCAAAGTTATTTAAAGTGGGCATCTCTAGTGTGTTTGTGTTCCCAGCTAGGGCATAGACCAGACCTAGGGTGCAAGTAAATTCCAACACATGAACTCATCCGTGTCATCATTTCTCATAAATTCATTCCATCATCTATCATTATAATCTTTTTGTTTGTCAATTTTTTTCCCACTCTGTGTGTCTTCTCAACATTACCGATACAGTGCTTGACATTGTTGACTACATTTCTATAATAATGAACTTTTGCTTGTAGCTCTACACTATTAACCATTTAGCAGTGGTCTTATTTCTCGTGGACATCACTTTTTAGCCTTTTAGCAGCAGATGGAAATGTTGGATTCCAAAATACAGAAATTTTAATCTTCTGCCTGAACAATTAAAAAGAGATCACAGTATTCATTATAAAAATAGTTTGTACAAATATAGATATAAAACATGTCTACAGTAAGACAGTTGGAAGGATCTACCTTGCTTTATGGATCTACATTTTACTTACTTTTCTCAGAAGTAGAGCCTAATCTGCAATAGTGTCTGCATAAATCACATAAAAGCTGGAACTTGTCAAAATCTCATACAGAAAAATTAGTTCCTCCTCTGAACTAATACTCTAGGAAACACAAGATTTTAATGAAGTCAAACACATTGCACAAAAGAATTTAGTGGAAACTTATTTACCTAATAAATCAGCTATATAGTCTAGGCCACAAAAAAGCAGTCGTTCCATTCCTTTTGCAGTACACATGCAATGAATATTCGGTTGACATATAATCAGACAGAAAGCAAATGCAGCTAAAGAAAAAAAACAGTACCCATTGCTACAAGCTATTTTTTGGGTAGTAGTTGGACAGTAAAATCCAGCTGGGCAGAAAACTTCTTGTGTCCTCCCAACATCAGCCCATAGATCTGCTGCTCCACATGAGTGATTGCCCTTTCCAGGCGGTAATTGGTAGAGATATCTTCACCAATACCTCAAGATTTGCACAGTTAGTTGTTATCAGAAACGTGTCAAATTAAGAATTGATAATAGGGATAAAAAATAGTTACTACTGGAGATCTCAACTTACGGGTCACATAAGCCAGTTGAAACATTTAGCTTGCCTTTTGGACAGTGAGAACCTAATGGGCATGCTTTCCTCAAAACCATGTGCACAATAATTATTAGGAAAAAAAAATCTCAATTCTTCAAAAAAACATTCAAACTACAATTTCATAATATACCAGGAAATGCTCTTAAATGAAACTCAATGTCTATCAAAAAATTTTAGACCCTCCAAATATATTGGCAGAGAGAAAGAGAAGCAATCTTCTTATTGTTTCTTTGCTTGACACTTACAGAGAGAAACAGGCATGAACTAGTAGTCAACAACGAATGCAATGGTCATTTCTTTGGAGATTAAAAGGAATCAGACTAATACACAAAAAAAACCATTACGAAATTTGGTCAAGGCTCCTTACAAATTATGAACCTATTGACAGCTCAACTGAAAGTCATACAAAAGCATGAAAGCGAACAAGTTGCATTTGAAAATTGAGTGGAATCTATATTTGCACATGATCCAAGACAAAAAGTAACTGTTTCCAAGACCAGATGAAAAGCGTCACTAGGTCAAAGATAGGGGGAAGGAAATCATATTAGCAAAACATATGACCAAAGCATCTAGAAGGAACAAATGCAATAAAGCGGGAAGTAAATAAGACTTCTACAATCTAACTTATAACTATAGCTTACATAAAACTAATAAAAAAGAATAACACAAATGAATGTATATCTTAAGTAATATAGTT
This sequence comes from Pinus albicaulis, assembly GCA_034641835.2. Lineage (NCBI taxonomy): Eukaryota > Viridiplantae > Streptophyta > Pinopsida > Pinales > Pinaceae > Pinus > Pinus albicaulis. Next base: position 275,436,996 of record CM076569.1, read on the forward strand.
GTGCACCAATAAGAAGTGTAGCTATCATCCCAAATTACTATAAATTCCCTAAAGATTTACATGTTAGTTTTTGTAGCATCGGATGTGTTCTAGCCACAAAATTTTGTGGAGAGGCTAGAATACATGAGTTATCCAAAACCCAGAAATCGTTTTTGGAAATTCCACCTAGAAGTGTCTCAATTAGATTATTAACCAATTTTAAAATATTTCCTTAGTCTAAACTTAGGGAATATGGTTAATTAATCAGTATCAATTGAGATAAGGTGAGAATCATCTAGAAACTCACACAGATCGACAGCGAATTACTCTGGACCATCGATTAGGTTTTAATCCTGGTCGTTGGTGCTCCAACAGAAGGTTATAAGAAGAAGTTGATGGGTAGATGGAGAATACACTAGTGCAAATACTCAGTTGCCCAAGTAGTTCAATTTTCTTAGTAGCAGAAGCTCAATAGAGAAGATAGAGCCAAAGGGTGAGTAGCGGGTAGAAGAGGAGGGTAGCAGCATTCCGGGAGGAAGGTTTCTAGTCCCCGGAAGAGACAAATAAAGGAAGGTCAAAATTCCTATAAGGTCAACGTAAGCTCTGCGCCAAGGAAAATTTTAAGGATGGAAGTTTGTCTTAAAGCTTAACAATCTTGGCGAATCTTACTAGTCCCCTAAGTCACCTGATACGGGGATACGGGGATACCGGGATTCGAAGTATCGGATACGGGTACAGTGACCCCGGAACAGGATACTTCTGGGATACGTTACGTTATATATTATTTTATTAAAAATATATATATATTTTAAAATATATATATATATATATATATATATATTAAAAATTAGATATTTTTTGCACAAATTCATACAAAATTCATTGATTCAAACATAGATATTAGATACTCATGAGTCATACATCATCATTGATACTATAATACAAATTACAATGATACATTGATACACCATACATGATACAATCGTCAAATTTACTCAGAAAGACAAGATTGAAGATAGTAAGATACTGTAGTTTTTTCATTAGTCATTAGAATCAAAATGTGTTACATAAGAACACTGCCAATGGCAAATAGAAATAGAAAATACAAAATCAACTACAGTCTACAAGACTACAAGCCTGAAGCCTCAATGAGTCAGAGTCATCAATCCTCATAATCAGCATCACTGTCCAAATCCTGATCATCATGCTCACCACTGCTCTCCTTTGCCTCTGATGCATCCTCCTCCTCTATCATCTCTGCATCTGCTGGTATGGAGGATGACCCCTCTAATCCATCATCAAATCTGACAGGCTCTAGCACTGGCGCATTGAGATCCAAGTTGGCCAATGCCAACTCAACACTGCTGTCCAGACCCATATCATCAGGAAAGACATCCCACATCTTTGTCTTTCCCTTCAACCACTCCTCCCTCTGCCTGTAGATGAGACGAAGGCTGGTGTGCACATACACCATTGTCTCTGCCCTGGACTGCTCAAACTTGCTCCTCTTCACACTATACAAATTCCCATATGTGCTCCAATTCCTCTCGCAACAAGAGGACGAAGTCACCTGAGAGAGGAGCCTCATGGCTAACTGTTGTAGAGGAGGGCTTGCTGCCCCATGAGTTTCCCACCAAGAATGGGGCTTCTTAGCCCCCCTGTCTCGAATCAAATCATAGCCTCCAAATCGCCCCCTACCAGTGGAAAAATCTGCAAAGGCATCCTCCACCTCATCAAGGGATGCCCTATCCTGAAAAATCCTCCTCAATGCATCTTTCCTCCCCTGTGAGATTTCAGCATCCATGTGAGGAGGGAATCTGCAGGAAGGTCCACCATTCAACCACTCATGGCTGTAGTATTTTGGGTTCAAGGAGTGAGCCAAACAATGTAAAGGTGTGCAATTCTTGTCCCATCTGCTAACAAGAATATCCTGTATGACGGTGAAGAAGGCCTCAGGTGATGTCTCATACTCTGGGCACTGACTCTGTAAAATAATGGTCCTCACAGACTCAATCATGGAATCCCATCCCTCATAGACCTCTCCTAGGATGGGTTGGTCTGTATCTGCAAATCTGAGCAAGGAAATGATAGGCTCCATGATCTGAATAATTAGATCTACCTTCTCCCACCATATATCATCCAACACTATGTCCTTCACCTTCTTTGAGGCTGCTTGATCCGTCTTTCTCCAAAAAGACCAAAACTCTGAAATAACCATAGACCCAAGAGCGGTCTTGACCTCCCTCAACCTCTTCAACATGATGAATGAAGAGGCAAACTGTGTATCTGCAATCTTCAACAATGATAGATTGTTGTACTCCTTGTAGATAGTGAGGGCATTTGTATGGTTTGTTACAAAGTTGCGTATATGTCGTGCATCCTCAATAGTGGCTCCAATCCAAAGCACATCAGAAGCAATAGATTTTAGTGCCAAGTTCAATGAATGGACAATGCAAGGTGTCCAAAATACTTGTGGATATTTTGCTTCCACAATCATGCCAGCAGCCTTGCAAACAGGTGCATTATTTGTAATGATTTGCACACAACAATCCACACCTACACTTTCAATAACTTTGAGAAATAACTCACCCATATATTGTGCATCCTTGTACTCTCCAAGTGCATCCACTGCTTTCAATAAAACTGCACCATTCGTGGATGACACCATGAAGTTAATGAATGGGTGGCGTGCTGGATCTGTCCATCCATCAGAAACAATGCTAACCCCAGATGTTGGCCATGCTGATTTAATAGGCTCAAGCATTTTGTCCACCTCTTTCTTTGACTTTGTCAACAATGTGGTTCTGAGCTTCTCTGACCCAGGAGGCACATACCCTGATGGAGCCCCTTGACAAAGAGCTCGACACATCTCAATAAATAGAGGTGACCGTGCAACATTAAAGGATATGAAGTTCTGATAGAAAAGAAATGCAATGGTGAGGTCAAGCTCTTCCCTTTTCTCTTTTTGGAAAATCTTGTCCATTGGACCAACTGCAGTTGCCTTTCTCTTTGCTAATTCTCCCCTGCTAGAAGTCTCAAAAGGGAACTTGCTACTGTTTTTCCTCAAGAATGGAAGGGGGTCATCAGTCTTGGATTTTTTTGATTTTGCTACCACATTTGCCTCACCAATACTCTGCACTTTCTCCATTTTCTTCCTATCTGGCGATTCAATTGATATACAACATTTAACGCCACAACCTGGAATACCCAACAAATGAGCTTTCACACGGAAATATGTGCCATTGAAATGGCCATTGCAAAAATTGCATTTCCATGAACAATTTCCTCCTCCCTTTTTTGCTGCCCCTTCCTCTCTTGTCGCATATTTCCACAATGGGTATTTGGGGTCAACAATTTGTTTTCCTTGCACATTTAAAGCTACTGTTGCAGCCCCACTTCCAATGGATGGAATACTTGCAGACCCTGATGAAAGAGGGATAGGAGGGGCATCTCCAATGGAGACATTCTTCCCCTTTCTTTGCCCCTTTCTTGCTGCCTTTGATTGAGCCATGAATACTGTAAAAAATAAACAAAAACAACTAAATATATAAAACATATGCACATGCAAACACTAACAACAAACTAAATGCAAAATATAGAGGGACAATGCACTTACCGGATGCTCGAATCTCTTCAAAAGAACTCCCTTTCTCCTTGCTCACACTAGCTCTCCTTCTCACTTCACAAATGAAATGAATGAGAAAATTGTAACGACCCAACTCGAAATATATGGAACTTAGAACTATTAGCATGCATATGATAGCTACATATGCATGTATCACGTGTACTGCACTAGTATACATACCTGCTAGTATGGAAACTAACTAAGTTAGAGTAACAAACTGAATATCGTAATGCATTTATCTCACCGAGATATGATGGAACATCAAGCTAGAGACTGAACGCATGTACCACTCTCATATGAGTATGCGTGGTAGAGCATTATTTAAAATAAATAAATAAATCTTAAAATAATTAAGTAAAGTCAATATCTCCATAAATGACTTGGTCAATAAGTCAATATCTCCATAAATGCCTATAATATCTACATTAATGACTATAATATTTTAATAAATCCAAGATATTTATTAAAATATAATATTTTAAGATATTTTAATAAATCTAAGATATTTATTAAAATATAATATTTTTAAGATATTTTTTCAAAGATATTTATTAAAAGATCATATTCTAATAAATATCAGGAATGGAGTTTGTGTATAAAAAGGGAAGAGGGGTAAACTTGATGAGCATGGGTAGTGAAGGGAAAACTGACTCGGATGCTGTCAGAGGGGTTCTAGCTACATGAGACATGAGCAGTGAGTTCGAGAGTTCTAACAGAGTTATGGAATGCTCTCGATTGTTATTGGAATTTTGGGCACGGGGGCCAGAAGACTTCTCTTCTGGATCTGGGGACCGGAGAGGTTGACCTCAGATAGGCTGGGAGGAAAACGGCAGTTTGGTAATGGGAGCTGGAGCCATGGCGGATCAGGAACATCTTCAAACACGGTTCCAGGTAAGTACTAATTAGTCAATTTATATGTATTCTGCTTCAAAAATCCCACTCTAAATTCTGTATTATGAATTTTGTAAATGATGATTAAATTTTGAAAATTAAGGGCTTACACTTATGAATGTTGTGAATGATTGTTAATTCAGTAAGTTAAGGTCCTTACACATGGTATCAGAGGCTGTTTCAAACCCTTTTGACCTTATAGGCCCTACACGTTGTGTAAGTTTCTAACTATGGAGTGAAAAATTTATCAATTAAATAAGTTGGTGAAGTTGTGGGATGAAACAAGCTTCTTATGAAGAAACGAAATTCTACATAAAGCTGGAAAAATATCTAAATTTTCTAAAGCAGGAATTCCTCTCCAAGTGAGACACATAAGCTGATTCCTCTGCTGAAGTAACACAGCATTCAACTCTGATATAAATTCTCCAAAATCCATAATCTGAGAGTTGCTGAAAGGGACTGGATGGTAAAGTCTGGTGATTGAGCCATTTTTGACAAGCATATTATCCATGGCAGTGAGACCTACATTCAATTTCCCAAATTAATGGGTCATTAGCCACGTTTTGAATGGAGACAGCCATAGCAGAAATACTCACTCACCCAAATTCCTCATTCTGATTTTGAGCATGGACATCACAGGATGGAAGCTTACCTTGTTCCACTACATAGTCTTTCTCGCCACAATTTTAAATCTCAAAATATACTGCTCTTTGAGCTCCCAGTTTTCGTTTTTATAAAGATACTATCAAATATATCTGGTGGTCTTTACACACATTATCTATTACTCTATAATTTTTGTTATTATCATGCAATACTGACAGGAAAATAATTCCTATGCTTACTGCTGCTACACCCAGAAAATCTAAAGCCATTGAGCATAAATGATTAAATAACACAATTCTTTCTCACAGAGTGTGTCAAAATGTGTCTTCTGGCACAAAAGACCTTTGCAACTTGAAACCCTCTTTCTGTTGCTTTCCTTAAAACTAACCATCAATTACCGTTGTGTAATTTGACTTATCAGGCCAGAAAATATACTGCAGCTAAGCTTAAGATCCACTTGTACTTACAAATCGTATATTTGAGCAGAAAAACGGTGAACAATACTCAAAATGTGTCTCTCATTTTTCCAAAGATTATTTTGCCTCCTGCATGTTGCCTTTTCTGCAAAGCCTATTGATCAGTGCATTGTGAGTAATAATGTCAGGCATTACACCAAAATCTACCATTACATTAGCCAGCCTAAAATCTTCTGACATGTTGTCTTCTTTACAATGCCAATGAATAAGTGTGTTGAAAGTTACACTATCTGGCGCCAAACCAGTCCCCGTCATTCTTTTATGAGTTCTTCTAAACATCCCCTGCTCTTCAGAGGCCATTTATCATTGAATTGTTTATGACAACATTTGGTGTGATTCCTTTCTCTGACATTTCTTCACATAGCCGAAATGCTTCTACAAAGTCTCCTTTCCGGCATAGCTCATCAATGAAAATGCTATAAGTAACATGGTTTGGAAATATATTTTTCTCCACCATAGCATTCCATAATTCTTTTACTTTCTCCATATTCCCTTCCTTACAGAAACCATTGATTAGAGCATTATATGTTACAGTATCTGACTTAAGAAGTCTTTCTAACATTTCATTAAACAGTGTCAGAGCCTTTTCTGCATATCCCTCTTTACAGTATCCATCAATGAGGGTTGTGATAGTCACGTAATCTGGTACTAGACCTCTTTCAACCATTTCATTTAAGAGTGAATTTGCTTCTGGCAATCTCCTTTCCTTGCATAGACCATTAATCATTGCATTGTAGGTAACAATGTCTGGCATAGAACCCTTTTCTACCATTTCATCACGCAATTCCTTTGCCTTCTAGAGCTTCCTCAACATTTCCTTCTCTGCAATAGCCACTCATTAGAGCACCATAGGTGAGGATATCTGGAACTAAACCCTTTTCAGACATAGCATTCAAGAAGTTGAATGCCTCACCCAGCAGACCTTATCGGCAACAAGTATCAATCAAAGTATTGTAACTTTAATGTTAATATATCAATTCATGATATGTGGAAACTCAACAGGTCGAAATTCAAGCATATCAACACTTGAACTTTAGATTGAATGAAGAGAAACCCTGGAGAATTTCATTCTGCATCTCAGAGTATTTACAACACAGGGAACTTTTCAAGCTGCCTTTCGAAAATCCTGTTTGGGTTGCAAACATGGGAACCACCCGTTGAAAATAAGCAATCACGTGATAGCTATGAAAACAATTGGGATCACAATGAAAATAATGTGGGATTTCTATGAGCGAAATCATCAATGGATAAAACCATGGTGATCAGATATTCGTAAGCAGCTGCTACAGGCATCCCAAGCAACAGGGAGAATGTGTGTGCCTAATTCACTGAGGCTTTACAAATGTTCCCCTAAAGTCGAACTGTCCTGTAACTTGTTTTCAGAATCTCGAAGCCGCCCCACCGTCCCGCATATATATAATGTTATAATGTTAGGTTAGATGCGCGTCACTTAGGCGGCGAGGCAAGCTGATCAGTGGAATCGACTTATGTTCACCATTAATGAGAGACTATGTCCCCTGTCGCGACAATGTGGACGTTGTCCGGCGGCTTCCTTCGACTGCAAGAGGCGAGAATTTGGAGCGCCATTGTCCCAACTTGAATAAGTGACTGATTGATTGAATTGATTAAGTAAGTGACTGGTTGAGTGATGAGATAATAACATTTAAAAAAGAAAAAGCATGACTGAGGAGATATTCAAACATGTACCACAAAGCGAGTGCACCACACCGCCTCTCATTGATAAGAGAGAGGGCATATCGCTTTTAAAACTTGGGAGGATCACGTAATGGAGCCCATCAAAGTAAAATCATATCTGTTTGCCAACATACACGATTTGTGAACCCTTGTAACCATAGACAGCCAGTGTATTAGTTACGCGTAGACTAGGTAATTTATCCCAAAAGCTTTCTGCCGAACCATAGAAAGCAAGTAGCGTGAGGGTGGTTGCTTGGCTTTAAAAACGCGAATAATTTTAACGTGGAATATTAATTCGTATGGAAGGTGTGGAAAGGAAGTGTGTACAACGTATTAAGATAAGGCGGTGTAGCAGCCATACAGCGGTTTGTCAGAGGCTTCATTATTTTGTGATAGATTTAAGATAAGAATATTCTGTAAGATACCTAACGTGTTTACCAAACACACCTATGAATTTTTATTTTTATTTTAAATGAGTTTAACAAAAAATATATATATATATATTTTTCCAATGAAACCCAAACTTTGGATTTAGGATCTTGAGTTCGAAGCCAATGCTGACATGCCAAACCTTCATGCTTATGTTGGATTTAGATTCCCTTCATGTACTGTCTATCATTAATAACCAAATATAAAATGTTATCTTCTCAAGACCACAAGAAAAATTCAAACGAGACAACGGTTAGCACAGTTTTTGGAACCTATACCTATTTCTATATTCTCAGTCTTGTTTCAGACTTCACCATTTCAATCCTGAAAATGTCATTTATCCTTTTGTGAACTTCAGTTATTTTCTTGACCGACAATTTCTCAAACAGACAAGTCATAAAACAGTACGTTAATGCATTGGTAAAATCAATTAGTCTTTTGAGTCCAATGACGTAAGATATACTATGTTACAGAATGTATGTTATGTGACAATACACTGTGCGTTGTTAGAAAAGGAAATGTCAGCATAACATTGGGGAAGAAACTTGATCAAATCATAGAAGAAACGCGAAATGAAAGGAATGCCATAATTGAGACTTGTTTGCAAAGCTGCCATATTCTCTAACAGTTGGTGTTGGCTCTTCTGCGTTCTTACAAGAATTTAACTGTAGTCAACTAGCCTAATTTATTTATGTCATGAACTTGATGCAAAACACCAAGTAATAGTCCTAGAAATAATTTACCAGAAGATAACCTTAAGCAAATTGACAAAATGAAATTTGTTGTTTGCCTTCTTAAATTAACCATATAAGTCCAATGAACATCAAAGATGAGTACATTAGTTGATCACAAAGCAGAATGCATAGCACCTTAACAACTAGGTAGATGGATCAACAAGAAGAACTGTAGGCATTAAACCAACTAGGATCCTGCTGCTACAGGCAACTTCTGACTGAAAAATTTCTGAACAACATTATCCTCCTCTGAGCTGACACTCTTTCTAAGCTTTTCGAGTGTTGCTGCTACATCTTTTGCCTCCTCTCTCAAGTGCTCCAAAGTCTTCAATAATTCCTCTGACTTCTTCACATTCTCCCCAGAAACATTATTACCTACACCCCTTCATGTTCTATCAGAAACTTCAGGAAAGGAACGAGAGTCTTTTTCTTTCTTGGTTGAATTTAGACTCTTGTTGCAACTTCTTTTGCGTATTGATGAATTGATCCTCGCTGATATGACGTAGACAACTATTGTAATCATTACAATCAAAAGATTCATCCCTTTCATCATCTGTATCTGAAGTCTCTGAACCTGTTTTGGGTAAAATGATTCTATAGGAAAGGAGAGTTTATGGTTATTATAAAGGTATTATATAGAATATGACTTGTTAAGGAAAAAGCTATTAAATATATGAATACCCAGCTATAAATCGGAAATTAAGAGTATAAAGATAATGAAAATATAACTCCTTCAATAAATGCATTTAGGACAAAAATTTAAACTAGAAAAGGCTAAATAAATATTACAAAATGATATTTTGGTTTAACAGACCCATGCAGTATGATTGCATCAAATATAAGACAAACAATTAGCATGTAGGCTATAGAATCTGTTAACATAATCAATGAATGGTGGTTGTAATCTAAGTGATTAATAATTGTAATACGTTATTTCATATGATTTTAAAAATAATGTCGAATGAGTTATTTATTAGGCCGTTGAGAGGATTATCTCTTATGAGATTGGACTAAATATATGAAACATCATCGTACAATTCAATAACCTCTTTGCATTCTCTTATTCTCTAAGGATAGGAATTTGAATTTAAACAGTTGCATATAGATAGTCATCTAAGGAAAACTTTGTGGTTTAGGAAAGAGAAATTAGGGACATTATGACAATATATAAGATGATTCATGGTAATTATTTTAGGAATATATAAGGATTAGTTGACGGAGTTGCTCCAAAGAAGTTAACTTTTGAAGAAAGGAAGAATGGTAGTGAAAGAATGACTATGGACATTATGGCAAGGCCATTAGAGGTGAAGCTACAACCACATAAAAGGCTAAGCTAGTTTGAGGTAAATTGATGGATGAAAGAAGACACTATCTATTCAAGAAATGCTGGGAGAAATCACAAGTAATCAAATTGAAGGTACAAGTATAAGTATAGGTCACTAAAGGTACACATCAATCGAAGACCAATGGATGAAACACGTGTTAAGATGGTAAGGAACCACCCTATAAGGTAGTAAACACATTATTAAAACAAGATGATATAGTTACCAAGAAAGTGCAGCGGAAAATTTCAAAGTTTGATCTCCATTGTTACCATATTATAATCAATATAATACGTAGGGAGGACGGGAAAAGAACGAAATGGAAAACTTCTGATGATGATAATAAATATTAAGTATCATAATCAACTTAGAATATTGAGATCGACAAAATAGCACCAAAGGTGAGTGAGTGGAATTCTCACAAAGCAACATAAGAAGTCAATGACATTAGATTAAAGAGTAAATCTATAATAAAATTGATCAATTATAGGATAATTTATGTGCATGGCAACATCTATAATCATTTCGCCCTCTAATGGGAGTCACATTATAAAATTTTCCTTAAGTGACTAACTATATCCATGGATTATGGACATCAGGGAGTATGATTAGAGAATTCTATTCCGTGATCACTGATGCCTTAAAACCTGAAATGATAAATAGATTGCATTCTATATCCACGTTATTGAATTTATTTATAGTCTTACCCAAGTTGGAAAATAGTAACGACATTTTCCAAGTATAATAATTGTATGCATTAAGAGAAGAAAAGAAAACCATGATGACTAGAGACGAGAAAACAAAGTCAGTTTGATAATACGTTTTTCAAATTGAAGTAGACATGGAATATTAAGAATATCGGGTATAAGGAAGTGAAGGGATGTTTTCTATTAAGAAGAATTTTCTTAAGGATATGAGCAACATGATTGGTAAGGGTCAAAGCAATGACTTGTAAGGAGTTGTGAACACTCTTAATTTGTTAAAGAATAACAAGTGACAAACTGGGAAAATGGTTAAAGGTAAATATTAAGGATAATAATTGTACACCGTTAGAAAATAAGATACATTTGGCGATGAGATGAGGCCTAAGGACTAATAAGAAAACAATTAATGGGAAGAAAAAGAAGAGGGTATACCAGTGATATGTTATGTGTTTGGATTAAATGAGTCAATATAATAGAAATGAAACAATGGTTTAAGGAATGATGGTAAAGCTAGTAAGATCGAGTTAAGACTCTAAATGGTGAAACTTGCAAGAAAAGAGACTATATCAAAACTGTAACACACTGATAATGTGACTATGCATATCTTATAAATTGTGAAATTCTTATTAAAGGAGGAAATTATATGTTTGTCAACAATTGACATTTTGTTGAAAACATGACACTCTTAGTAGACCAAGTATAAATGCAAAATGAATAATGCATTTTCAAGTAGTAACAAATTCCTTCAATGAAAATAAACCTTCCACTAAGGGATCTTTAGAGTAGTCAATTAACTCTTCCTCCATCTCCAGCATAACCCTAATGATTAACCCTGCAAAACCCTACTCCTCGACTTCTAGAGTTTAGGTTGAAGATGAGCTAAAATAACATGATAAAGAAGTTAATGTTATTATTATCAAAGATAATTAGACTTAAAAGACAAATAAATAACAAGAATTAAAAGATTGGTTGGATCCATTTGTAGTTTTGTGTTTCAGAGTTCTTAATCAACTTTTATCAAGAAATTAGATCATGCTTCGACTAAACAGTAAGTGTTTTGTGCTCTTGTTTCGAATCATTTCGTTTCTATATATGCAATCATAAAGGTTGGAGCATCCCTCCATTTAGATTTAAAGCCTCAACCTGTGACTTTTATAAGGATTAATCGGTTAATAGAGTATAGAAAATAGTGACTACCTCCTTATTTGTATATCCATGTTCGATTATTCTATATGACATTTATAACTGTGAGTAATCTTATCTTGCCTTGGATGGATACTTAAGACTATCATTTTGTACCATGACATGTGAGAATATGTTAAATTGCTTAAACATTGCTGGTACATGGATGCCAATATGAAGAAAGTTTTGCTTAAACATTGTTGGTATAGGGATACTAATATAAATTAGGAATTATGTTGTGGATATAGTATCTATAATTTTCATATCAACGTAAATGATGAGATAGAAATAAAAGAGTGATTGCACTTGACTATTCAGGGTAAAAATGAATTTACAGACCTATTTTAGAATGTGTAGAAATTGTTATATGGGTAGCAATTTGTTTTGAACCTATTGATACATATGTGGACCAGTGTTTTAATCAAGTATGTTATATGAACTCAAGGATCAATATCACAAATAGAAACATATTTGGAATGTGTAGAAATCGTTATATGGGTAACAATTTGTTTTGAACATATTGATACATATGTTATAATTTGTGGACAAGTGTTTTAAATTGCAGATAATATCGTTACCAAATCGACTGCGTGATGACAAAACTCCAAGAACAATTGAGATGCACTGAGATTCCCTGATAGGGTGTTGACCCTGGTCCTACTGGGAGGGGTGGAGGTGTTGCCCACCGTTATCCTCCAATACCTGGGGTCATGGGAGAACTGTGCGAGTCACGCTCCCCTAGACGTGTGATGATGACTGCCGGATGCCTACAAAAATCATGTCGATGTAATCGACACTGCTACCTTAAGGTCTATGAATGGATCAGTAAAACTGATGCCATGGCATATTCCTGTAGAGGATGGATAGGATGGAGTGTAAAAACTCTGGTAAACTTGATAAATATATATTATTAATGATGAAGATGAAAGATGATTACAATGGGGCATCACCGAGGCTTTAAATATGGCCTCATGGTGTCCCTTGGTGAAGAGGCATGATCTTTGATCATGCCCTTTCACTTAATAAAACCTAATATAACTATATCTAACTAACAATCAATAAAATTTACATAACATTGCCCCTCTCTTAAAGATGCTTTGTCCTCAAAGCATATGTAACGATGGACAATGTTGACGAACGCCTGGGTTTCTTGAGCGGCGGGCTCTTGCTTCCCACACTTTAAAAAGATCGTGGAGCATATTCTCGAGTTCAATCTTTTGTTGATCTGGATAGTGAAAATATCTGATATCGACAAGGTCGGATCCTGTCTTGACTTCTGGTGACTCTTCGTGGCTCCCTTTTGAAGATAACATTTCTAACTGATGACATTGTACTGTAGATGTTGGCGCTCCTATTTGAATCATCTTCGTCATCAGAGAGGAAGATACGACTTGATCTTCTGGGGCTTGGAATCCATACAACTTGTGTTTCTGCCCTTTCCACTTAAAACTTATAAACTGCTTCTGATGGTTGGCAGAATAAGTACCTAGAGTTTGTAGCCATTGAATTCCTAAGACCACACCTACTCCTCGTAATGGAACTGTGTAGAATGGAGATTCTAAATGAAAGTCTTTAATCTGCAATTTGACTTTATGGCATTTTCCTATTTGTTCAATCTTCTTACCATCGGCCACCATTACCTTCATATTAGGCATGGGAAAAGTAAAGAGGTTGAGTCTTTTGGCCATGGTTGAATCTAGAAAATTGTGCGTGCTGCCTGTGTCTATGAGAACCATTACATTGTTTTTCTTAATATGTCCTCTTAACCTTATGGTTTGAGGTTGTGATATGCCTGTCATAGCTGATAATGACACTTGCGGAATAGTTTCGCCATCCACTTCTAGAGAGAACTCTAAGTTGTCTTCTAATCCTTCTATACATGAATCAGTACTGTTAGCGTCGTTAGTTGCTTCACAACTGTATAGGTTTTTCGCTTTTCCATTAGCACATCTGTGCTTAGGGTCCCAGTTTTCACCGCAACGTTTGCACTTGCCCTCTCGCATTCTTTGTTTTTCCATACTAGATTTTTCTTCTTCACGAAGATGGGCAGGGACATATTTTGTGTCATCTATATTTTCAGATTGAGAAAACCATCGTCTCGAAAATACTTTTTCTGGTTTTGATAATCTTTCAAATTTCTTTTCAGCAGCTTTTGCTTTTTGCCTTGCTACTTCTACGGACATAATTTCATGTAGTTCTAGCTCTTCCTGTATGTGGATTTTAAGTCCTGAGATGTAAGACTGGATTAGACGAGATTCTGAAAATCCCAGTACTCGTGTTGCCAGGGTCTCCCATTCTCGAGTGTACTCATCCACATCTCCTTTTTGGCGTAATTTGATAAAGGTTGAAAAAAACTTTTCTTCTTTTATGCCTTGAAACCTTTTGAAGAACGCATCCTTAAATTTCCTCCAACTGATAGCGAGCGTTGTTTTTTTCCACCACATATACCAATTATATGCTTCTCCTTCCATTTTCATGGAAGCATGCCTAATTTTTTCGTCATCACTAGTAATGTCATAAATCTCAAAATATTCTTCTGCTTTATTAAGCCATGCAACGCTATTTTTTTCATTACCATCAAATTTGGGTAGGTCGATCTTAGCTTTGCGCTGATATGCTAATGGTGGAACAAGAAGGGGATATTGATTAGCGAATGCATTCCAGAGCTGCTTATTTTGAAAATCTGCATTACTATCTTCTTGATGATATGGGGAATCAGTTTTTTCCTGATGCTCTTCTGAGTTCCTTGAATCTGCGGAATTGTTTTGTTGATTTTCTTCCTTGTTAGGAGATATTGGGGATTGTGTCTGACTTAATTTATCTAGCTTATCATTTAGCTTATTGAAGAGTTCGCTCTGCTTTTCTGTGGCCTCGTGATGATTTAGCCACATTTGTCTTTCTATGCGATTTGTCGTATCATGAATCTTTTTGATGTCGTTGGAGTGCCCTGCAACTGTACCTTCAAGATCGACTAATCGTTTTCCGAATTCTTCGGAATTATTAGTGATCTGTTTCTCGAGATCCACCAATTTTTTCTGGAATTCAGCCATTGACATTGATGACGACATTGAACGCGTATGAGGTGGGGAATATTTTTCTGCCAGTTTCTCTTTTCCCTTTTTTTTTTTTAATTAATTAATTAATTTTTTTTTTTTTTTTTACTATATAATTATTATATATATATATAATTTTTAATTAAAAATTATATAATATATATAATTTAATTATATAATTATTAAATGGGAATTATATAATATATAAATGAATTATATAATTATAATATATATATATAATTATCAATTAAACTATATAATATATATTTTATATAATTAAAAAAAAACATCGTTCCGTGATAAATGTGCCCGTTCCGTTTGCAAAGACACTATTTCTTAATAATTAAAATAAATCGATTTTTTTATAACGATGCTCCAAAAGTCACACCTGTTTCACGATTTACCAAACGTATTTTATTTGTTGGCCTTTTTATCTACGGCTGTAGTGGGCCACGACAGAGAACTGACAACGTAAACCTGTTTCACGATTTTTTTAAAACGTAAGTTTGTTTGTTGGGCGGAGTGTGCAGAAAACGGCGGAAGGGTAGGGCAGGCGGAAGAAATGGCTGCGGTAAGGAAAAGACTGCGGATAAAGAATTGGCTGCGGTAAGAAAAATGACGTGCGGGTAAACGGAAAATGACGTGCGGTAAGGGAAATGACTCACGACTCACGATTACCAGACTCACGATTTATACACCGCTGTTCTCAATGTACATCGCTGTTCTCAATGTTACCAAGTCACGATTTATGACAATGTACACCGCTGTTCTC
This sequence comes from Pinus albicaulis, assembly GCA_034641835.2. Classification (NCBI taxonomy): domain Eukaryota; kingdom Viridiplantae; phylum Streptophyta; class Pinopsida; order Pinales; family Pinaceae; genus Pinus; species Pinus albicaulis. The sequence continues at coordinate 275,452,461 of CM076569.1, forward strand.
AATGTTACCAGAAATATACACCGTTGTTCTCAATGTTACCAAGTCACGATTTATTAGAGAAGCAGCAACGGTTTTTTGTGTCAATGACAAATCTAGAATTGCAATTCTGGAATTCTATAATTCCTGGGTGATCACACAGATCCCGAAGAGCAATAGCTCCGATACCAATGGAGTGTAAAAACTCTGGTAAACTTGATAAATATATATTATTAATGATGAATATGAAAGATGATTACAATGGGGAATCACCGAGGCTTTAAATATGGCCTCATGGTGTCCCTTGGTGAACACTTAATAAAACCTAATATAACTATATCTAACTAACAATCAATAAAATTTACATAACATAGGATGGGAGCAGAAGAGATTAGGAAGGATAGGATGATTCTAGAATAGCTTGGGGATACTGTTGAGGCAAAACGTGACTACTAAATTGGTGAACCAATAAATGATCAAAACATAAATGTTAAAAGTTTTCTCACATATTTAACTATGATACACCAACCTTATATGATTATATTAATCACTAATATAATTAATGATATACAACATAAAATTTAACTTCGGGACGAAGTTTTCTGAAAGAGGGGTGTATGTAACGACCCAACTCGAATTATATGGAACTTAGAACTATTAGCATGCATATGAGACCTGCATATGATAGCTACATATGCATGTATCACGTGTACTGCACTAGTATACATACCTGCTAGTATGGAAACTAACTAAGTTAGAGTAACAAACTGAATATCGTAATGCATTTATCTCACCGAGATATGATGGAACATCAAGCTAGAGACTGAACGCATGTACCACTCTTATATGAGTATGCGTGGTAGAGCATTATTTAAAATAAATAAATAAATCTTAAAATAATTAAGTAAAGTCAATATCTCCATAAATGACTTGGTCAATAAGTCAATATCCCCATAAATGCCTATAATATCTACATTAATGACTATAATATTTTAATAAATCTAAGATATTTATTAAAATATAATATTTTAAGATATTTTAATAAATCTAAGATATTTATTAAAATATAATATTTTTAAGATATTTTTTCAAAAATATTTTTCAAAGATATTTATTAAAAGATCATATTCTAATAAATATCAGGAATGGAGTTTGTGTATGAAAAGGGAAGAGGAGTAAACTTGATGAGTATGGGTAGTGAAGGGAAAACTGACCCGGATGTTGTCAGAGGGGTTCTAGCTGTAGGAGACATGAGCAGTGAGTTCGAGAGTTCTAACAGAGTTATGGAATGCTCTCGATTGTTATTGGAGTTTTGGGCACGGGGGCCAGAAGACTTGTCTTCTGGATCTGGGGACCGGAGAGGTTGACCTCAGATAGGCTGGGAGGAAAACGGCGGTTTGGTAATGGGAACTGGAGCCATGGCAAATCAGGAACATCTTCAAACACGGTTCCAGGTAAGTACTAATTAGTCAATTGATATGTATTCTGCTTCAAAAATCCCACTCTTAATTCTGTAGTATGAATTTTGTAAATGATGATTAAATTTTGAAACTTAAGGGCTTACACTTATGAATGTTGTGAATGATTGTTAATTCAGTAAGATAAGGTCCTTACAAAAATAGAGAAGAAAAACCGCACTTTATAAAAAAAATAGCGCGATTTTGCTTGCCGCGGGCCCGGCCATACCCGATTGTACGGGATATGGCGTATCTGACAGGGTACGATCGAGATACAGCATATCCCTTTTCGGACACGCCGTATCCCGACAGTACCCCGTACGGATACACCGTATCCTTTGAATTGGGGCCGAATCCGGTACGGGTAGGTGTCCGACACGGGGATTCGGGGATTCGATGGCATTTTAGGAGTATCCGGTGACTTAGCTAGTCCCTAATATCCAAATTTTAAAATGGTTCATGATAATTTTGTAAAAATGTTTATATTTAAAATTATTTTATATTAGACAATATATAATATTGGCGATCTTTAAGGTAAAATATTTTTATAATATAATATTTGGGTGAATTCATTTTTAGAAAAACGGAAATTGGAGAATCCTTTTTTTGGAAAAAAAGTCGAATATTAGCCCACCTGCGAATATTAGCCCCTAAAATTTTCCCTAGTCTATGCAGAGGGTGATGCAGGTGGCTCAGCACAAAGGCTAGGGAGGTGATTTCTGTGGCAAAAATTAGTTGTGGGGTGAGAGAAAATTCTCATAATAATTTTACCAGTATTTCCCTTAGATTAGATTTCTAGTTGGGCATCTAAATTATTGTACTCAGAATTGATGTTGAAGAATAATAATAAAACCCTTATATGTTGCACCGATTTTCCCGCATTGGGTTTTTCTAGGGATAATTGTCCAAAAATAACTATGTCAAAATTCTTGTGTGTGTGCTATAATTTCTCAGTTTTCAGTATTTTCCACAGTATCTTTTAAGGTGAAAATTGCAGTTGTGATTTTATTCGCTATTTGTCATAGCAAATAAACTGCATAATTAAATTTACAGTTAGAAGAATAATTTCCAGTTGCTACAATAGATAAAAATTTCACACTACAAAGAGTGTATTCCCTAAAGATCTAAAGATAGCATAGTCCGATCTCTCCCTACTCCATTCTTACCACTATCCATCATACATTACGAGCTCTTATTCCACCTCCTTTCTTTGGGTTAATTGACCATTGGTTCATTGAGATTTGGCATACAAATATCCTCATACCTTGGGTATGGCCTGGAAATGGACCCTAAGAGGTTGATGCAGCTAAAAGAAAAGGAAAGAGCATATGATGGCAACAAGAAAATCAAAATGCAAAAGATGGCCAAAACTTATAAATTAGCATCTGGGCAAAAGCCAAGCATGAACTCTACCTCTATCATATGGCCATCACCCGTTTCTTGGGCCAATGTTGTCCTATCTCATAGAAGACAAGAAATCCTTGCTTGTCCCAACCCCTAATTGGAAATGAACTGCCCCATCCTAAAAGGGGTAATAAGAGGTATATATCATACAAAGCAAGCTCTCATTCCTCGAGCTACGAGCAGTAATACAAGGACAAAACAAGAAAAAGTAAAAGGAAATATAAAGGCGTGGAAAAACAAAGGCCGAGGTAACTCATGCATCCATGATTTCTCCCACCTCACATCTATACACCTAAGATGAGGTATTCCATCATAGTCGGTCCCTTTTACCATGACAATTGGCCATGGAGTACTTTCCCTTCTGTTCCATCATTATTCGCATGGCTCTGATAGATAGAAGGGTGGTGGCCCAAGGACATGTCACGTCCCTTTGGGGGTTGGGAACACCTAATAGGGTTGTCTATTAGCCACCCCTTCCTAGGGAGCTACATCATTACGTGACCAAGGCCCCAATTTTGGAAGAGAAGCCTCATATGAAGTGTTATTATACCCATTTATTTCAAGCTTGGTTCACTTAAATGCAATAATGATTAGTACCTGATGATGAAAGTTACAACACTCGATATTGTGAGTAATTGGCAAGTGGTTACATCTATAGGTCTCAAAAACATAAATGGGACCCAGGTCCCCCAGAGGGACAAAAGCGACACCCACAGGTGATGCATTAAGAACCATGGGAATCCGGACAAATTTAGCCATGGGAACCTTCAATGCCCATAATGTTCTTGCATTTGCTTTATTATTATTCATGGGATGATGCACCTGGAACAGCATACCACCAGCTAGCTTAGCAGAAATTACATGGTGTAGCAGTCGATACGAGGCCCATATGAGGTTTTTCTCATGCCTTGAGACATGGGATGGCAAGCACCATCTTCAGTGCCCACGGATTTAGGATTATTCATCACTTGGAGACCCATGAGGCCCAATTTAGTGTCCCAAACCCACAATTGGGATATGATATCCCCAATTTCATAATTTCGCTAATTGTAACCCATTTTTGCAATTTTGGAGTTGGGGGCACACTTAGGTATTTTTGGACTTGGGAGAAGAAGGAAAATAAAAATTCTAGCGGAAGGTGGGGGCCACCAAAGAGGGGCAATTCAACCCATAAGGAAAACGATGACAAATTAGTGGATTGTGGGGGCCACCAAGGGGAACCCATGGGCTAGAGTGTAGAAATTTCTGAACTCTTTATGCATAAATTATTACTGTTAATCTGGTTATGCTCCTCCTACTTAAACAAGTAATTAACTGAATAAATTCAAGTTAAAATCGAAGCAAAACACATAACAGATCTCTACCAATCCAGATCTAGAACAAGTTCATGCACACATAGACAAAGTGACAGTTATTTTTGGAAAAATAGTCCTCGGAAAAACCCAATGCGGGAAAACCGGTCTCTGGCTGCTGCAGGGTTTTATTATTAAGAATTTTTCTGAATACACAAATCTGGTTTGCAGATCTGGAAAAACCGACAGAGAATATACTAGATCTACAGCTCACTGGCTGATCTAGGGCCAAAATAATGACTGATCCACACCCTCAAACGGGATTTATAGAACTTAGCCAAGATTAGGTCCTAGAAAGACTAGCGCTACCCATGAAAGCCCATGCGTCAGCCTCTGAAGCCCCTCAAACCCTCAACGCTGCTCCAAAAGAGACTACATTACCCTAGACTGGGTGACGCAGTCACTACGCTGCCCCTTAGTGTCTTTGTGTAACCCTTAGAGGGTTTCCTGCTGAAAATCACGTTGTCCTTGGAGGGACTGCGATGTCCTTGCTGCTGCTCTCCTCTTCTGCCCTGTCCTTGAGCTGATCTCTACCTCTTGTGTATTCTAGACTCCAGGATCAGATCATCGCCTTGGCCTAAATTCCCCTCTCTGCAGCTGAAACACTTCTGAGTATTCTTAGCAAACCCTGCACTAGAATCTCAGCTTAGCTTCAGTGCTCTGCCTTTGTGTGTCTTTACAAATGACCCCAAGCCTTTCCTTTATACTTTTCTCGTTGGGAAACCAACGGCCAAGATTAAATCTTTAATCAATGGCTAAGATTAAAAGAGATGTTGATCCGTGTGACTTAAGACAATTTCATCACATGTTTAATTAAATTCACTTTAATTATTTAAGTTCCCTAAGTTTTAACTTAGGAAATACATTAAAATAATTAATTAATTTAATATCTCCTAAACCAGATGAAATTTCCCAAATCCATTTCCAGGTCTTGTAGATCAAGTGTACTCTAGTTCTTCCTCAAAATTTGGGACCTAGAGCACAACTGATGCTACCCCAAATAAACAAAATCTCAACATGAAGTACTTGAGGCAAAAGTGAGAACTCTTGTGGCATCTTTCTTACTATCAAACTTCAGAAAATCAAACTCTCTTGGGGTTATTGAGCACGAGCATAGTAGTGTTATTCAACACAGGAGTTTTATGCAAAATTCCACACCAGTCTTTGGAGAACTTCGAGTGTTTCCCTAGTTGGGAACTTCGAGTCCACTTAAAGGCTTCAACCAAGCAGCATTTGTAGCAAGACAACCAATATTGCGCTCTTCATAGGCACAAAGGCAATTTGTGTGGTACGATTTTGGGTTAGCTACAGAGATTCAGAGAGTGGGTACATTGCAGAAGGATTTTCCACTCCAAAGTTTTAGGATTGATGGTGATTTGTGTGAAAATTCCTAACTTCCTGAATCCTATTGCAGCAAAGGCAATTTGTGTGGTACGATTTTGGGTCAGCTACAGAGATTTGGAGAGTGGGTACATTGCAGAAGGATTTTCCACTCCAAAGTTGTAGGATTGATGGTGATTTGTGTGAAAATTCCTAACTTCCTGAATCCTATTGCAGCAAGCTGATATTACTTCTCCTACTTGATAAATTATACGAGTTATTCACTGTGTTCTACAGGTAAATACTGAAGCAAATACACAGCAACCTTCACTAAATAAACTGCGGAAAATAAATGCGGAAACAAAATCTGAGCAAGAAAATTAGACACACATTACACTGTTATTTTTGGACTAATGTCCCCGAAAAAACCCAATGCGGGAAAACCGGTCCAGAAATTGAGGGTTTATATTATTAAGAAGTTTTTGAAAACAACTGGATGCCCAAATCTGGCTATCCATAGAGAATCTGACTGAAAGAAAATTAGTGAGGATTACCTCACACTAACATTGGAAATCAAGCAATGACCCAACACTGAACTGGACAGCCCCACGTTGCGTCTGTGCGGATCTGCATCACTCTGGCTGGGGATCGCATCACCTCCTTTTGCTGGTCGTTCTGTTGGTTGGATGTTGATCATCTGCCCCTCCGGTCTCACACCCTAGCACTCTGGCACTAGATCTGACTGATCCTCAGCAAAACTTCAAATCTCCTCAAGGCTGCAGCGTTGCCTCCACGTGCCACTATGCTCCCAGCGTAGCCACTACACTGCCTCTTCTACGTCCTCTTCTCTGCCTTCTCTGCGATGTATTCCCGGCTCAGGAAAAGATCTTCCAAACGGAATTATCACTACCCCTCACTGCAATGGAATCAACTCGATGATCTTCTCTGGCTGCTCACTTGAGAAAATCGATCTCTAGACTCACTAGGTGGGTTTTCCAAATTCCCATGGAAGTTCTTATAATCTTCTCGTTGGATAACCAACGACCTAGATTAAAATATAATCAACGGCTTAGATCATATTGACTCGATCTCCATATTTTTCTAGCAGTTTCACACCCAGTTCTATTAATATACTTTAATTATTTTAATTCCCTAAGTTTAGACTTAGGCTCCCATTAAAAATAATTAATTATTTTAATAAAACCCCATCCGGGTGGAATTTCCTAAAACACTTTATGGGTATTTTGGAATACATGTGTCTAAGCCTCCCTGCAAAATTTGAGACTTAGAGCACATCTGATGCTACCAGAAATCAACACTCCCTCTTAGCGAGGAATGTGCACTAGTAATGTATCTTGTTGAAGCATCACCCTAAATTCGTAGCATCTCCCTCTGCGTTATTGATGCTTGGCACTGCTTCTCATCAACTACTGCGTTGTTGCATCTATGTTGCTACTGACCCTGCATACTGCTACCAACTGCATCTGCACTGCAATTGTGTTGTTGCTACTGTAGTAGAAAAACATCCAAAATTACTAAACTAAGTGCTCAGCATGATGCATATGATACTAAAGATCTGACTACTGCTAGACTCTGCGTTGACCCTCTGAAGCTGATGTGCTACTGCTGACTCCGCATTGTGCCTTCCTATTGAGAAATTAGGGCTTTTATTAAAATTTCTCTTTCATGATAATTACTTGCGATTTCATTATGCTTCTCACTTAAATCTTATCTTTGTTATATTATTACGTTCTTCATCAAGTCAATTATCAAATGCACAAGAGACACAAATATTTAGGCTTTCAAGCCTGAGCCAAACCCTCTCCCTCTTGGAGAGGAAAATCCGACAATCATTCTTCTTATAGATCATCAATTGATGAGTACCAAGACCATGACAAAGACCCTTGACACCAATATGCCGCCAAGACCCTTGTCACTGCTCTTCTAGGGTCCTTATGTTGATCTTCCTTTCTACACTACTTTGCACCAGCACTAGGAAAGCTCGATTCCTAGCCCTAGAAAAAGATCTCCTTTTCTTCCCTTCCTTGATTTAGCTTCAGCCTCCTAGAGACTTTCCTTGGATTTCTTGTTGCAAACCTTGATTCCAAGACAGAGACCTCCTTTCATACCTCAATTCCTCTTCTTCATTCTGTGTATAACCTTTTGTTGTTAAAATTTCCTTTTGAGTGTATGCAGGAGTATGGACTCAATTCAGAGACTAGCACTGCCTCTCCTCTAAATTGATCCTAGTCTCCTTATGCATTGTCCATAGTCTTCTTTATAATGCCTTACCTTCGCACTATATTGCAGACTCCTTCGCTGAGATAGCCTTGGCTTGCCTGAGATATGCGAGATTCTTATCCATAGATAATACTCCTTTTCTTGACCCAATGACAAAATTATTTCTTGCTGAGATTATCTCTATCTTCGCTCCTCTCTTCGCACCAAATTCCAGTCCTCAACTCGCATTATTATCACATAACTTGATCCGAAATGTTCTACTCCAAATAAGGCCACAGTCTCTTTAAATATAGCAATTGTCTCCCATCTCTAGACCGACATGAACATCTGAAGGTAGGCTAACTTGTTAAGGGAGGATCTTCAACACAATTTCAGCCGACTTCATTGAGCTTAGTGACAAGGTCTTGGAGCACATATATACATCAATAATTTGTCCCTTTACAATTGTAACATCACTTTATATACATGACTCCTTAATGACATTTATGACAAGATGACAAATCCCTAAAGACATCAAGAAGAAGTCTTTGACCTATAATAAAAACGCCTTGCTCATGAAACCCATGAGGCAAGCATTACAAAATATATTTTATTATATTTGTCCCTTCATTACATAAATTCATAATTACAAGTCTTTATGAACACAAAACCTAGTTACACTTTTCAACACTTCCTGCATCGTTGCCAACTCTGCTCTACGCTGCTCATTCTCTGGTGCTCTCTTGCCACTGCACTATCACCCTGGCACTCCTTTGCACCGACTGACACTGGTCCATCCTGCTACTGTTGATTTGGGCACCCGTAGCAAGGTATTGATCCAAGAGGTGGACTCCTCAAGTATCCTGCCCACTTGTCGTTCTTTCGAACTACAACTCTAGATCACCCCAATTCTCCCCTGGAGATATGTAGGCAATCATGGCGAACTCCTACTCCTCGATCCTTACATTTGTGTTAAGAATTACCGCAGGAATAATAAACAATTTTATTGAGAGAAATAAATATAAAGAACCCAGCAACAAATCACATAAACATAAACACAATGTTTAATCGGGAAAACCCCAAATCCAGGGAAAAACCCAACCAATGAAATTTCATTAAACATTGACCAAAACCCTGGCCAATCCGGCCAAGTGAACCTTCACCGCTCACCTCTAGGCCTTGCATTACAATGAAGTCTTCTCAGCCTTTTTATAGGCTCCATTACATGAAATACCATGGGCCAAAACCATGAGTGCACAAAACCATGTGCCCCAAAACCACTACTATTTACCCTAGTCAACTTTGACTCTATCCCGAGTCAAGTTTACCTAACAATTCCCCCCTTAAACTTGACTTGGGGATTATTGACTAAATCCAGCCAAACCCGCTAGATGAGACAACCCCGCTCACTCTAGCTCTTCCCCCCTCAAATTTTTACCCAGGGTAATTGTAAACTTGACATCCCCCCTATCACCTAGGTCTAACCCAGACTTTACCAGTGATTATCCAGGGGTACGCATGCCATACCAGGTCTTACAGCAGTATGCCCATTTACATGTAAAAAATTAACTCCATTATAATAATATTTTTTTTTTGTTTCATTGTTGCTATTCTTTGTATGACCATTCTCTACATTCATTCATGATGTCCTCTCCAAAGAGGACATCATAGTTGTACATCAATGTCCATATAAAAAGAATCCATCTACCGGATTACATGGGTCACCAGCCTCTGTAACTGCCAGTCCTCTAGGAATTCTCTTCAGATACATGGTTCATCAATTTTTAATTAATCCTCCTGCAAATATCCTCTCTCATTCAAAACATTTGATTGACACATTCTGTCAAACACTTTTCTCTCGTAGCTAATGGCTTGCTATTCTAACACATATTCTCTCCTTATGCTTTCATCTTTCATGGATATACCCTAGCCCATTTTCCATGTTGTTCATTTCTTGTGTTGAACCTTCCACAAGCCATTCTTGGCACAATTTAAAAAACATGATCTGACACTGAATTATTGTTGCATCCGAGCAAGAGCCTTTTCCTCGCACATCATTTTCATCATGGTCCATTCCTTCGGAAACATAGATGAGCATTTAATTCCTTGCTGCTACTGACACCACACTCCACCACTCATATTCCTATCGCATATCTGTCCTGACATTAATTTTTTTGTGGCGCAGATCTGAATGTTCACATTCTCCATCTTACTCTCGGCCAATTCTAGGTGGAACGATCAGATGGAAAAAACTTTCAGGACTAGCATAAGCTACGCCACTTCGAACTTGGAGATATACCTTCTCACAGCGAGAGAACCCAGATCGACTCAACCAATCTGATCCTTGGATGAGCGTCATGACTGCTTCCTCAATGAGTGACACATCAACGATATCTTTATATGTGAAGGTATTTGTGTCTTCGAACTGTTGACGGGGAGGGCGGTCCTGTCCATTGTCATCATAGCCATAGTTGTCGCCGCCTCCACCGAAGCGTCCACCACCACGACCACCGAAGCCTCGACCCCTGCCCTGTCCACGTCCTCTGTCGCGGCTCTGTCCTCCTCCTACAGCAGCGTTGTCCTCACCGTTGCTTCGACTCCAGCCTCGACCACCAATGTTCTCTTCATTACTCTCTCTTGTCATAATTCTCATCGATCTGTTCTTCCAGCCAACGCATCGCTCACATTAATCCACCCACCATCAGGCTTCAATGCCTCTCTCTAGCTCATCCATGAAAACTCCATCGCAGCTTTAAAATTATGCACAAGTTTATAAACCTTGTAATACACAATCAATTTCCATGATATTCGCAGGACCGACAAAGGTAGTTTATTCAAGTATTCGGATCCGCATAGACAAGTGGTAACTACATCCATCGATCACACCATGGTCCTCCAGTAACAACATGCATCCGTGACTTCACACCTTGACTTTTTTTTAACAATGCTCGGATCTCTCTGTCAACATAAACCGCAATCAAACTTTTGTTTTTTTCTGGTTTTAGGTGGCTTGGTCACTCAATACTGAGCAAGCTTATTGCTCTTGCAGAACCCCTAGCCACCGAAATCTCCTTGAACCATCAGGCCATAAACCCTTGGCAATAGAAGCGTCCCTCTGAAGCCAAAATGGCTCCGATACCATTTGTTAAGAATTACCGCAGGAATAATAAACAATTTTACTGAGAGAAATAAATATAAAGAACCCAGCAACAAATCACATAAACATAAACACAATGTTTAACCGGGAAAACCCCAAATCCGGGGAAAAACCCAACCAATGAAATTTCATTAAACATTGGCCAAAACCCTGGCCAATCCGGCCAAGTGAGCCTTCACCGCTCACCTCCAGGCCTTGCATTACAATGAAGTCTTCTCAGCCTTTTTATAGGCTCCATTACATGCAATACCATGGGCCAAAACCATGAGTGCACAAAACCATGTGCCCCAAAACCACTACTATTTACCCTAGTCAACTTTGACTCTATCCCGAGTCAAGTTTACCTAACAATTTGCAGCCTATGGATCATGTTTCTCGAACTTATCCTTCTTCTTGAGGGGGCACTGAGTAGCGTAGTGACCCATCTCACCATACCGGAAACACTTGATCTTTGAGACGTCTTTTTTCCTCCTCCGTTGCTCCTGTTGCCCCTTAGATGCAAGGGCTGCATTCTCTTCCTCCTTGGGTTTCAACCCACTGTTGCTGCTGTTGCCATCAAGTTTGTACTTGATCATATCTCGCCTCATCTCTTCCTGCCGAAGAGCAGCCCACTTATGTTCCTAATCAGACAACCTTTCTCTGCCTAGGATGCTTTGGAAAAAGACTTGCCATTCATCTGAAATGGAATTCAAGGCCAATCTATCCATCTTCGTGGCCTGAGGTGTTGATCTGACAGCTGCCAACTAATCTTTGGTTTCCTGAAACTTTGCAAGGAATGGATCAATGTGTTCTCCCTTCTGCATCCCCATAAATCGCATCTTCTCCTACAAGTACATCTTTCGATGCTCGAAAGATCCTTGATATAACTTCGCTAAGGCATCCCACATATCCTTGGCAGTCCCATTGCAAGTGATGTGACATACTACATGATCCCTCACTCTGTCGAGGATTAAACGCTTAGCCTTCGCCATATTCTTCTTGTAGGCTTTCAACGGAACTACATCTACGAGGAAAGCTACCACATTCTCGATAAAGGCCTTGAGATCATGCTCATCTAATAGACAAGTGATCCTTGCCTGCCAAATCACATAGTTGGAGGCACCCTCCAATTGGTCTTGATCTCTCAACCCATTTGTTGCCATCTCTATCGTCTGAATAATGTTGATCTCCTCCCTCTCTCTCCTTTGCGCAGCTGCTTGGCTAGCCTAAGCACTCCCTGCTAGAGTTAGTAGATTTGCTTCTCGCTACTACTGCCCAACAACTGAGAATTAGAATTCCTTGGCTCAGAATTCATTAGGGAAGAAAATTCCCTCAAGAAATGTCTTCTTCCTTCTTCTGACGCTTTTCTGCCCACAAAAATGCTGCAGAAAATTGTGTCCCAAAGAAAAATGCTCTGCGTTGAAGCTATTGTTGCGCTGCTCACTTTGTTGTTGACAAATCACGAACTGGAAAGTCTTACCTCTCTGTCAACTCACTCAGAGAGAGACTTCCTCAAAAATATTGCCCTCCTGGCTTGGACAGCGCAATCCCTTGGGGATTCGATCTACTGTCTACGCATCTATTCGATCTCCCTCTTTCTCTTCAATGCTATTTTCTTCCGATCTGCTCTCTTTCTTCACTTGCACTGCTCTGATACCATGTGAAAATTCCTAACTCCCGGAATCCTATTGCAGCAAGTTGATATTACATCTCCTACTTGATCAATTATGCAAGTTATTTAGTTTGTCATACAAGTAAATACTGAAGCAAATATACTACAACCTTCACTAAGTAAATTGTGGAAAAAAAATGTGGAAACAAGATCTAAGCAAGAAAATTAGACACACATTACACAGTTATTTTTGGACTAATGTCCCCAGCAAAACCCAATGCTTGAAAACCGGTGCAACAGCTGAGGGTATATATTACTAAGCAGAAATTTCTTAATACAACTAGATATCCAAATCTGGCTATCAACAAAGAATCTGACTGACAGAGAATTAGTGAGGAATACCTCACACTAACACTGGAAATCCGGCACTGACCCAACAATGAACTGGATGTTCATTTTTGATAGCATCGAATGTGCTCTAAGTCTCAAACTTTGTGGAGAACCTTAGACACATGCATTACAAATAACCTAGAAATTGTTTTGGGAAATTCCACCCAAAAACAGTTTTATAAGAAAAAATAATTATTTTTAATGAGGAACCTAAGTCTAACTTAGGAAATTAAAATAATTAATCAGTATTAATCTAAACTGTGGGTGAATCTTCTAGATATAGCAAATCAAGTCTAATATAATCTTAGTCATTGATTGGAGATCTAATCTTGGTCATTTATTTGTCAACGAGAAGGCTATAAAGGAAGACTTGAGGGTCATTTGTAAATCACACCGAGAAGAGCCTAGACATCGAATATTTTCGGACAGAGCAGTGCTCAGATGAAAATCATATCTAATTGATTCTTGATTGCAGTTGAGGGGCAAAGTAATTCCGGTTGGAGATTTTCCTGAGCAGGGAATAAACAACAGAGAAGGCAAAGAGCAGATCATCAGACGCAACGTAGTACCACGCAGAGGCAGCGCTGCAGCCTTGAGGAGATCTGAAGTTAAGCTAAGGATCAGTCAGATCCAGTGCTGAAAAGCTAAGGTGTGAGACCAGAAGAGGCCAAAAGGGCAGAACCAACCAGTAGAAGACCAATAGCGCAAAAGCCACGCAGTCCCCACGCAGAGTGACGTAGAGATTGCGTAGCGCAGTGGAGGGCTTGTCGTCCGAGGCTTGTTGGTCAGTCAGGCTTCTAGTATCAGTGTGAGATTTCTCTCACTAACTCTTTGTCAGTCATATTCTCTGCAAGGATTTCCAAGAAGGCATCCCAAATTTGTATTCATAAAATTACTACATAATATATAAACCCTTAGATCTGTTGCATTGGTTTTACCGCATTGGGTTTTTCTGGGGATGTTTGTCCAAAAATAACGGTGTCCTATGTTTGCATTATTCTATCTTGCTCAGTTTCTGTTTTCACAAATGTATTTAATTGGTGAAGGTTGCTTCAGTAACTGCTTCAATATTTCAAGAAGTAATCTTATAATAGCTTGTTCAATCAGATTTGCAAGTAGGAGAAGTAGTTCCGCTTGTTGCAGTTCCAGATCTAGATATTGAAATTTTCACATGCTATCAGAGCATGTATTGTGAAACAAGAAGAGCAGATCCAGCATTGAGTCGCAGGCCGAAGAGCTGCAAAAAGCAGCAAATTGAATCCCCAGAGGGATTGCGCAGTCTAGGCCAGGAGGGCTGAATTTTCGAGAAGATCTCTCTCTGAGTGAATCGACAAAGAGATAAGATCTCCAAATTGGAATTTTGCCGAGCCATAGGGAGCAGCACAGAACTGGTGGGACACAGTTTCTGCAAGTAGATCTTGATTTTGTCAAGAAGAAAGTGTCAGAAGAAGAAGAAGAAGCACAGTGAGGGAATTTTCTCTCTCAGGAAGTTCCTTGTCGGGGAATTTCATTTTTTCTGAGATCTGAGCAGCAGATCCAGGCAACAGATCTATGAGCTCCACAAGGAATGTGTAAGTCTGTCCAGTGATGCGCAGAGGAAGAAGAGGAGGAGCAGATTAGACATTTTTTACGACCATGGCAGCTCATGGGCTTTAGAGATCAGGACCAGTTGGAGAGAGCCTCCAACTACGTGATCTGGAAGGCAAGGATCACTTGTCTTCTAGATGAATACGATCTCAAGCTCTTCGTGTAGAACACGGTAGCTGTCCCTACAGATCCAAATCAGTTAAAGCAGTACAAGGTTGATATGGGAAAGGCGAAAAGGCTAATCCTTAATGGAATCAAGGATCACATTGTGTCGCATATAGCTGGCAAAGATCACAGGCTTTAGAGATCAGGACCGGTTGGAGGGAGCCTCCAACTACGTGATCTGGAAGGCAAGGATCACTTGTCTTCTATATGAATACGATCTCAAGCTCTTTGTGTAGAACACGGTAGCTGTCCCTACAAATCCAAATCAGTTAAAGCAATACAAGGTTGATATGGGAAAGGCGAAAAGGCTAATCCTTAATGGAGTCAAGGATCACATTGTGTCCCATATAGCTGGCAAAGATACTGCCAGACAGATGTGGGAAGTCTTGGCAACGCTGTATCAGGGATCTTTCGAGCAATGGAAGATGTACCTTGGGTAGCAACTAAGGATGGCACAAATGCGGAAAGGGGAGCGTATTGATACGTTCATGTCAAGACTTCAAGAGATTCATGACCAACATGCAGCAGTAGGGTCTACCCCTTCTCCCACAGCGATGGTGAGACTGCCATTGAATGTAGTCACTGAGGATTGGCAAGTATTTGTCCAGAGCATCCTGGGCAAAGCAGCCTTGCCAGGCTGGGTGGAGATGTGGGTTGCTCTTCAGCAAGAAGAGCTAAGAAGAGACTTGGTCAACTGTAAATTTGGTGGCAGTAGTGGTAGTGGATCGAAGGTGAAGCGGGAGGAGGAATATGAGTCCCTTGCATCCAAAGGGTAGCAAGAGCAGCAAAGACGTAAGAAAGACGTCTCGAAGATCAAATGCTTCAAGTGTGGTGAACTTAGTCAATACGCTTCCCAGTGTCTTTTGAAGCATAAGGACAAGGACAATAAGCATGATCCGAAGGCTACAACCGCGAAGAATGATGAAGCTCAGTACGCCATGAGTGCTCACGCATCTCTAGGAGGGAGAAGGGGCGACATTGAGATGTAAGTTCGCAAGAACTTCAGTTGGGCAGGATCCTAGAGGAGTCCACCTCTCGGATCACAACCTTGCTACGAGTGCCCATAATCAGCAATAGCAGCCTGGAGAAGTTTTCGGTGGTACAGAGGACTGCAGAAACAACAGATGCAGTAGTTAGCAGTTGTTGGGCCTTAGTTTTGGTCTTATTTTGCTCAAAGAAACTTACTAATCCATCTATTTCCCATCCATTTTCCATTCATTTATTCCATTTTGATATATATTTGATATCTATTCAGGTATTTAATTTTAATTTTTCAATTTCTAAAGTTTTTATGAAAGTTTGGTTTTTAGTACAAAATTGGCAGATTCAGAAATTCCCGTAATAGCTCTATGGTTGATGTGGTTGCAGGACACTTGGGCACGAATTGAATGCATGGATGGACAGCTTGGAAACTAGGATTAAGCCACCTATGCTTAGTTCGAACAGAACAAGTTTTATTAGGCCCATTTGGTGCTAGTCAATCATGACTAGTCATTCAGAAATCCCATAGAAATAGGGCAGTTTTGAGATTCTATGGGATTGGCCATATTTCTTGGGATAAGAATAATTAATTCGACTTAGATAGGTGGATGAGAGTAGATGGGTTTGTTTGAGTGAAAATAGATCAGTTTGTTTCATGAGACTTCTTATTTAAAGCCAAAACTTTGATGGCTTATGTATTATTGACTTATTATACTTTTATATTGTGACAACTTTGGATTGAGGAGTTAATTTGAAGACTTGTGTTGTTATTATTTTGCTGTTAAATGCTATGGATGTGTAACTGAAGTTAAGCTTCTGAGATCATTTATCAAGTGTGCAAGGCAAGGGTGGAAGGGCCCCCATTCCAAGCTAAGTACACTTTCTTGTTAACTAGTTTTATTTCTTTGTAATTTGATGATTGTAGAACTGGTTTTTCAAAGCTTTATTTCAGATTGCTTAATGGTTCATGCATAATGATTGATTTCATTAGTTCATAGCTTATTCATCACTTTATCAAGTTGGAAAAACAAGTGTTCAAGTTGAACATCCCTTCTATTAAAATGATGAATTACAACTAGTTTCTTTGGTTTGCATGCAAGTAGTTTCTTATTGTGATTTTGAGTATTGAGATGAATAAATTATGATGAAATACTTTATGTGTCTCTTAAGTTAAGAGCTTCTTTCATTAACAATTTATCCATCTTAAGTTCTTGATTTTAATCTCTGATTCATTAAGTGATAGTTGAGGTAAAGGTGGACTTCTTGAGTCAAGAACCATCTCAATATTTTTCCTCTACTTTGAACAAGTTGAATTAGAGTTGTAGGATGTATTACTTTTGAATAAATTATCTTTCAAGGTTTGATTATATCTGATCTTCACATATAGTGAACTTGTCTCAAAGCATAAACAACCCGGATTGATAATAAATAATTGTGTTAGTTTAGGTACATAAATTAGCTCAACATTTTGGCGCCGTTGCCGGGGAGGCAAATATCGGCATAATCAATAGAAAGAAAGAAAAAAACAACAAAAACAGTAGTTACACTTTTTAGTTATGTTTCTTTATGCCTAGACATAGAGATCCTCATGGTAGATTTATTAAAAACCCCCCACAAATAGAGATAGGATCATCAAACACCCCAATTACTGGTAATCCGATAGTTGAGGAATTGGCAGAAAAAAAAAGAAGTGGACAAAGATTAACTTTGATTGAGAGGCAAACTTTGTTAGCTTGGGAAGCAAAGCAAAAACAATCTTCAATTTCTGGAAAACAAAAAGAAATCATCAAAGGAAAACAATCTTTATTTCCATCCATAAATCCTCCTATCTTCGACCAACCTGAAACTCCATTTAAAATTGAAACAAATCAACCAATGGCAGAAGAGGGACATGGATCTGTTATTCTCACTCCTGAACAACGAGCTGCATATGAAAGACAACAAGCAGAATGGAGAAGAAAGAGAGAGGAGGACGCAAAACAAGAAAATGATAGAAAAATAGAAAATGATCGAAAAAAGACAAGAAGATGAGACTACTTTTGGCTTTCCAATAATAGACACAAGTGCAATATTAGGAGAAGAAGTGAAAATGAAAAATATTCCACCTTCTGTATTGCCAAATTTTTATGGAATGTCTACAGAGGATCCTGATGCATTTATGTTTGAATTTGATATTCTATGTAGAACATATGGATACACTGATGACATTCATAAACTTCGTCTTTTCCCTGCAACATTAAAAGCAGCAGCTTTGAAATGGTTTATGGGTTTAGGAGAACAAAAAATAGCTTCTTGGGATGATATGAGATCAGTCTTCCTTAAAAAATATCAAGCTTATTGTAGATCTAGAGATTCAAAGGAAGATATTTTCAGAATGACACAACAAGAAGATGAAAGTTTAGAAGAATATTTGGAAAGATTTTTATATAATCTACAGAAATCTAAACAACACTCTCTAAATCAAGAAACCATTCGAACAATCTTTCTCAAGGGAATAAGGGATGAATACCTTGACATCTTGAATGTGATGGGTAAAGGCGACATTTCAAACCTACCATTCGATGAAATTGTTGATTTATGTCAAAAATATTCTAGAGGAAGAGCAAAAACAGGAAGAAGAGAAGTAAGTTCAAAAGCAGCAAAGTCAGCTGCAGGAGGGATAACAAGAGCTGAAATAGGAAGCTTATTGGAGAATTTCAAAACAGATCTCTTGAGTACATTAGGGACACAAGTAGATGTGCTAAAGGCAAATAAGAGGAAAGAAGAACAAGAACAAGCTCTAGCAATCTTTTGTCCCAAATGTAGAAAGAAACATCCATTGAGAGAATGTCCTTTGGATAGTGTTCAGAGTGTTCAGATTTGTGGTCTTTGTACAGAAAAGCATTCCACAGAAAATTGTCTAAAATTGAAAGAATTACAAATCAATTCAATGGAAGAAGTGCCAGGAATGGAAGGTTTTTATTATATAGCACCACGAAGACCATGGCAACCTAGGATGCCTCAACAAAATCAGCAACAATTCCCTCAACAAAATTACCTCTATCCACCTCAAAATCCTTGGACCCCTCCAATGCCATGGCAAGCTTGGCCTCCACAACAATATCCACAACAACTTGCACAAGGTTGGAGAGGATATGGTTATGGAAACCAGCCACCTCAACAGTATCAACAACAATACCAGCAACAATACCAACAGCCATTTACATATCCACAATATCCACAATCCATACCATTTCAACAACAACATTCTGCATATCCACAATCCATCCCATATCCGCAGCAGAATCCTTCACCGTTGTTGACCCAACCACAACAGTTACAGTTACCCACAAATCAACCCAGACCAACTCAATTACCAGCCCAACCAATTGCAAATCCAAATAATAAGGTGGACAAGGCTGCATACACTGTAGAGGAAGCAACATGTTTTCCCACATATTCAATTCTTCCTCTTAATGAAGTCCATCTAAGGTCTGGAAAAGTGCTTAAAAAGGATTCTCCTCCAATTATAGAAGAACCAACTGAACAAGGAGAATCACCTGAAACATCACAAACTAAGATACAAATTCAAAAAGGAACAAACATTACAACACAAACACCACCTTATCCTGAAAGGTTAGTGGAACAACAAAAAGAAATAACCCTTCCCGAATTTGATATTTTAGATGAGTTAAAAAATGCTTATGTAAAAATTCCTTTGTTGAAGGCAATTAAAGAAATACCAATATATGCTAAAACAATAAAGGAATTGTGCATTAAGAAATCACAGAAAAAGAAGAAGGATCCTACTACAATCCAAGTCATTCGTAAACTCGCAAGCCTCATGTCTACACAAACCAAAGTAGAAAAATATATTGATCCTGGTATCCCTATGGTTACTATATCAATAAATAATTTCTCAATACCTAACACATTAATAGACTTGGGAGCAGCTATAAATGTAATGACAATGGAGACAATGAAAACTTTGCATTTGAACAACATTAGATCAACCTCTACAATCTTAGAATTAGCAGACAGATCTAAAGTTGTTCCTGAAGGAATATTGGAAGATATTATAGTCTCTTTGGATTCATGGCAGTATCCTGTTGACTTCCTTATTCTGCAACCAAAAACAAATTTGGGAGGACATCCTCTAATCTTAGGCAGACCATGGTTAGCTACCGCTGATGCCTTCATAGGATGCAGATCAGGAAGCATGATTATTTCACATGGAGATGAAAAGAAACACATTGCTCTTTATTCACCTGCACAATCAACTTCTTTAGAATCAGTGCTTGAAGCTCAAGAAAAACAGCAAACTAAATCAGTTTTAAGTATAAATCAATTCTTTGATTTAAGAGAAGAAGACCAGAATGAAGACTTAATGGATCTTTTCATTTCAGAACCAAGTATTTCAGAGCAGCTTAGAGAAGTCCAGTATGAAGCTGCAAATAACCTTTTGAATCAATGTTTTCAGGAAACCTGTACTGTTCAAACTTTGCGGAATTCTTTTATAGACATCTTTCCTGTAAACACAATCTCCAATCCAACAATAAAAACAATTGAGGTAAGTCCTGGAAAACATTTAAACATTGGAAATGAGTTGCAATCAGCACAAGAGCAAGAGGTAATTGCATTATTACAGAAATATTCAAAAGCTTTTGCCTGGGATTATACTAATATGCAAGGAATCCATCCTAACACATGTGTCCACCACATCTATACAGATGATCAAATCAAACCTGTAAGACAACCTCAAAGACGAATGAATCCCATGATGAAAGAAATAGTGAAAGAAGAACTGCAAAAATTGTTAAATGTTGGATTCATCTATCCTATTTCAAATAGTCAATGGGTTTCTCCACTGGTTATTGTTCCAAAGAAAAATGGAAAGTGGAGGGTATGTGTGGATTATCGAGAACTAAACAAAGCTACACTAAAGGATCATTTTCCTCTACCATTTATTGATCAAGTGTTAGACTCTTTGGCTGGAAAGAAATTCTTCTCTTTCTTGGATGGGTTTAGCGGATACAACCAGATTAGAATAGCAACAGAAGACCAAGACAAGACAACATTTACTTGCCCATGGGGAACCTATGCATATAATGTTTTGCCATTTGGTTTATGTAATGCACCTGCAACTTTTCAACGAGCAGTGCTTGCAATCTTTGCTGATCTAATTCATGAATGTGTAGAGGTTTATATGGATGACTTTACAGTTTATGGAAACACATATAATGATTGCCTAAATAATCTTGAAAAAGTTCTAAAACGATGCATTGAAACAAATTTGTCATTAAGCAATGAGAAATGCTATATAATGTTGACAGAAGGAATAGTTCTGGGACACCATATTTCTGCTTCAGGAATTAAAGTGGATCCAACAAAAATTCAAGTCCTAGTAAACTTAATACCTCCTACAACACAGAAAGAGGTAAGAAGTTTCTTAGGTTATGCAGGCTATTATAGACGATTCATTGAAAACTTCAGTAAAATAGCCCAACCTCTGTTTAAATTATTAGCAAAAGATATTGAATTTCACTGGAAAAATGACTGTCAAAATGCATTTCAAATTCTAAAAGAAAAATTATCAGTTGCACCCATTCTCCGTGGACCAAATTGGTCTTTGCCATTTCATATATCAACTGATGCATCCGATACCGCAATAGGTGCCTCCCTTGGACAGAAAGAGAACTTGTTCAATTATGCAATATACTTTATAAGCAAGAATCTAACACCTGCAGAATTGAACTATACAGTCACAGAGAAAGAAATGTTAGCCGTTATACATGCAGTAAACAAATTCAGACACTATATAACATGATATCAAGTTTTCATTCATACAGATCATTCAGCAATCAAATACTTGATGAATAAACCCATAACCAATGGAAGAATAACAAGATGGTTACTGTTATTGCAAGAATTTAATATCACAATACAAGACCGGCCAGGCAAGGAAAATCAAGTGGCTGACTTTCTGTCCCGCATACATTCACCCAATGATCCAACTCCGGTTGCAGATAACTTTCCCGATGAACACCTGTTTGCCATCACAGTAAGAACACCATGGTTTGCAGACATTGCAAACTATTTATCTTCTGGAAAGTTTCCAACTCAATTCACTAAAAAGCAAAGACACAAAATTGTTAAAGAAAGTTCTAGGTATAGTTGGGTAAATGGTGATTTATTTTATACTGGTTCAGATTTGATAATTAGAAAATGTGTGCGAGAAGATGAAATATTAGATATTCTAAGGGCATGTCACGATGAACCATGTGGTGGCCATTTTGCAGATAAACGAACAGCATATAAGGTGCTACAACTAGGCTACTACTGGCCATCCATCTTCAAAGACTCTAAGAAATATGTCAAGCAATGTGACAGTTGCCAGAGAATAGGGAGACCAATCACAAGAGATGAGATGCCGCTGAAGCCACAAGTCCTCATAGAACCATTTGAGCAATGGGCACTTGACTTTGTTGGACCCATCAATCCACCATCAAATGGAAAGAAGTACATCTTAGTATGTACAGATTATGTAACCAAGTGGGCAGAGGCTAAAGCAGTGAACAGAGCAACAGAAGATACAGTGGTCAACTTTCTTTTTGAAGAAATCTTTGTCAGATATGGAGTACCTAGACAAATTGTAACAGATCAAGGAACACAATTTACATCAAAGCTGGTACGAGATCTAACAGAGAAATACAAGATCAAACATAGGAAATCTACACCATATCATCCTCAAGCAAATGGGCAGGTTGAATCAACAAATAAAGTCCTAGAAAATATCATGACAAAAACAGTACAGCTGAACAGAAAATATTGGTCTGAAAAATTACAAGATGCACTATGGGCTTATAGAATCACATGGAAGAATACAACTGGTTTTAGTCCATACCAGTTAGTATATGGAAAAGAGGCCTTATTACCTATAGAGTTTCAAATACAAACATACAGACTAGCAGCTGAACTAGGACTAGACCTGACAGAAGCACAACAACAGCGGATCATGGAACTGAATCAGTTGGATGAGCATCGTCAACAAGCCATAGAACATACTACATTGGTGCAACAACAAAGAATGAAGTGGCATGACAGATATATCAAAACAAAGACATTTCGCAAGGGAGATTGGGCATTACTTTTTGACTCCAAGTTCAAAGACTTCAAAGCAAAGTTCACAACACACTGGCTAGGCCCATATGAAATTGATGAAATCTTCGACAATGGAGCAGTCAAGATCAAAACAATCGACCAGGACTCCACCTCCTTTATAGTGAATGGACATAGGCTCAAAGTTTATAATAGGCCTATCAGTAAAGAAGTATTTATGAAACAACTGACAGAAGATACAGAACTGGAAGTCATGGCACACCAGGCTCAGCCATCTTCCAGTCCTGTAGTTGAATAAAATAAAAAATAAAATAAATAATAATAATAATAATAAAAAATTAAAAGAAAAACATAAAAAAAAATAATTTGTTTGCTAGTGAAAACCAGGCAACTGGCACTAAGCAAACATGAATTCATAGGGGAAAACCAGGGCAACTTGGACTCTATGAATTCCTTTTTCTTGTTCTACTGTTCTCACATAATTTCAATACAGGTACTCTCCATCAACAACTGACTTGAGGACAAGTCACATCTTAAACAAGGGGGAGACTTGCATCAGATCTTTAGCTGGAAAGCTGAAGTATAGAAGGAACTTGTATTGTCAACAAAGGGACCTGAAATAAGAAATCATTACAGAGGGACCTGAAAGACCTGCCAATGTCAAAACAACATGTGCATATTATGTAAGCAGTGCAGAGGGACCTGAAATAAAGAATCATTACAAAGGGACCTGACTTTTCAATTCAAGAACCAGAGCATGAAGAACAAGGAGCAGTAATAAAGTTTACTTTTTGATCCATCTACAACATCTGATCAATTGATTTCATTCCACCTGTACAGACATCATCCAGGGGAGTATATGTATAGTCATTTTGTGCTTGAAATTCAAATTTTTCTTAGAAATTTTTAGTTTTTGTTAAGTTGAAGTTAGTACCTGAGGATATTCATTATTCCTTATACATATCCTATATTCCTATTACCCCTATACATATTCCATTTCATTCATACACATTTCCTATACATATTCCCTATAATCCTAAGTATTTTTCTTTAGAAGCAAAAGACCAAGCTAGGACAACTTTTTCCACCTGCACATACAATTCAAGCATTAGTATGGTAATGATTTTAAACATGACCTAAGATGGTCATTTTAAAATCATAAAGATGTGCATATAAGGCAAAGCAAATAATGCGCTATATTAAACTATATACCATAGTTCAAATAAGGAATGCGTTAAAGCCATTTATATAAAATCCAACGCAAAGGATATAAGGTTAATACATATGGTATATGAAACCAACGCGCATATGGCATAAGGATAAGCGAAGGTATATGGTAGGAAAGGGCACATATAAAATGGAGGACGGCTATGTAAAAACTATATGGCACGATTGTTATGGTCTGGCAGGGTTGCATAATTGTTATGATCTGGCAGGGTATGATAATTGCATATACAATGCCGGAATATCATTGCACGTATAAGCACACGACGGTGGTAATAATTCATGCATATCATTCAGAATAACACACGATGGTGGAAATGATACGTGCATATCATTCAAAAATAGCACACGACGGTGGTAATCATACGTGCATATCATTCAACATAGCACACGGCGGTGGCAATAATATTCAAAATAAAACGATGATTTGGCATCCTCATGACACAGTTGGGTGACTGGTCAAAGAGGACAGCCATACCAACTGCGCATCATAACACCAATAGGCACAGTACAGCCATGAACTCGGTCAATTCATGACCAGTTAGACCTCAGTCCTCATTGCCAGAGCTCAGAAAGAAGGCGTTTTGAAGCAGCAAAATAGTGCAAACATCATTCCGGAGAAGCGAGAAGGCGTTTGAAGCAGCGAAATAGTGAAAATCATTCCGGAGAAGCAAGAAGGCGGATTTAAGAAGGGAAATCGTTCCGGGTTCAACGTTCAGAGATAGCAGATTTTTGGGATTAAGTCAGGTAACAGTGAAGTTTATTTACGCTCGGCGACTGTGGGATATTGCTTGTCATTAACCATTAAATCGTTTGCCTTGCCACCAGTTTAATTGACCGAAATAATAGGGATTTGGAGCGCCCGGTTACACTCCACGCGCTCATTGACAGTCAGGTAACGCTACAAATCCGTGATTATCTCCAGTTGACAGCACTTACGGATATGTTGATAAGATTTTGATGCGCAGCATTTTAATGAAAACTCAGTGCATGGATAACACGTTAGGAGTTTTAACGGAATGCTGTGTTGAAGTCAAGAACAGAGTTGTTATGGCATGGCGGTAGTTGTTGACTAAATGCGCACTGAACCTTGTTCTGTTGAGTGAATTGTGCGCATTAACATTCTAACAAACAGTTAACATGAAAATTCAAAACGCCATAAACACTTGCTGCCACTGCATTTTTGTTTTTGTTTTAACCAAAACAGGGGATCGAATGCCGGATAGTCAAGTGAACTGTTGGCTGCCAAAGGGAGTCGGGTTGTTGAAGCCGTGTTTATATTTGGTTGAGGCCGAGAGCCTTTTTGCATTTTTATGGTTTTTATGATGAGTCTGCAAGCAAAAAATTTTGCAAATGTCTTTGCTTAGGCCGAGAACATTTTGGAAATTTTGATTTGATGATGAGGCCGAGAGCACTCTTTAGTTTTTTTTGTTTTATATACACAGTAAATCATGTTTTTTTTGCGATGAGTAAACATGGTTATTGCTGTATGTGTATTTAATTTTAAAAAAACAGAGACCAGTATATTAACAGAAGAGATATACAGGTGTTGATTGCATTAAACAGGGAATTCAAATAGTGCTGTTGCAAGGGAATATATCAGAGGGCAGAGTTGAGTTGAGTCAGAGGAGGAAGGTGAACTTCTTTGCTTCCTGAATTTCATTTTAAAAAAACGATAGTCATAAATTTTTATTAAAATGAAGTTAGTAACAGCAGAGGCCTACATTGATTGGTTTACAGAAACAATGACAAACAGGGTAGAGCCAAAATTTCAGATAGAAAGCTGGGGAAAAGAGACTATAGAAAAACTTTATCAGGCAGGGATGATAGGCTTCTTACAGAAATTTAATGGCCATTCTGAGGAGATAACCAAAGACTTTATAAATAATTTCAGTCAAGACCCGACTCGAGTAGGAGAAATCATTGTCCCGGTAACCCAAGAATACTTGTCCAAAGCCTTAGATTTGCCAATGATAGGGGAGAAGTATTACAAAGGCCTACACTTCAAGGAGAAAGCATGGACTTTCTTCCTTGAGAAAAACCGGAAGGGGACATTTGATAGGACAAAAGGGATACCCAGGGAGTGGTTTAATGAACCATCGGGAGAATTGGTCTTGATCATCCAAAAGTTCTTGACTTGTGATCGAGGATATAGTGTTGCCCATTTGTATCATGTTAAACTTCTACAGCATATTAAGGGAGAAGATAGGATTAATTTGCCTTACTTCCTATATAAGAGCCTCTTGAGAATGATTGAAACAACAAAACATGAACGCAGGCCTAAAGCAGGACAGATGTATCATCAAGGATTGATCAAAATCCTAGTTGAGTATCAGGTGAGATCACAGGGCATAGTGTGGAGAGAATTCATGATTAAAAATCATTTTAATGAACAGATTAAAGAGGTACAGGATAAAACAGAGCAGGAAAGTAGAGGATTGATGAACTCACCCTTGTATCCTAGAACAAGAGCTAAACAGCAGAGTAACATGGCCATGGAAAATGAAATATCTGTTATGTCTATTCCAAAAAGATTTACAAATAAAAGTCCCATTAACTTAGACAAGGAAGAAGAAACATATTTCCCAAGACCACAAGAAGAAAATGACATTGCACAAGAAGAATTTGAGAGGGATTCTTCATATGATGATGAAGCAGCAGCATCATTAATGAAAACAACACAAGATTTTGAAAAAGAAATCAATGATGGAAGAATCAGGAACTTAACTGACCAATTAGAAATTAGCAAAATTGTGGAGAAACAATTAAAAGAGGAAAACAAAGCAAATAAGAAAGATAATGCTAAATTGGTCAAGGCAAATGAAAAATTGAAAGAAGAATTGGGGAGATTGAAAAGGAAAAATGATTTACTTTCTAAACAAGCATTTAAGTGGTTAAAGGAAAAGAATATGTGGCAGGCCAAGTATGAAAAACAGAAGGTCAAAGCAGCTTTGTTCAAGGAAAGACATGACACAGGTTTGGATTGTTTGGCCAGGGCAGCACAACAGGAAGCATCTACAGGTACAACATCTACTACAGAAAAAAGAAGGTCAAAGAGGAATAGGCAAGCATGGGGACATGCTTGATGATAAGCAAGGGAGAGATGTTGGGCCTTAGTTTTGGTCTTATTTTGCTCAAAGAAACTTACTAATCCATCTATTTCCCATCCATTTTCCATTCATTTATTCCATTTTGATATATATTTGATATCTATTCAGGTATTTAATTTTAATTTTTTAAATTCTAAAGTTTTTATGAAAGTTTGGTTTTTAGTGCAAAATTGGCAGATTCAGAAATTCCCGTAATAGCTCTATGGTTGATGTGGTTGCAGGACACTTGGGCACGAATTGAATGCATGGATGGACAGCTTGGCAACTAGGATTAAGCCACCTATGCTTAGTTCGAACAGAACAAGCTTTATTAGCCCATTTGGTGCTAGTCAATCATGACTAGTCATTCAGAAATCCCATAGAAATAGGGCAGTTTTGAGATTCTATGGGATTGGTCATATTTCTTGGGATAAGAATAATGAATTCGACTTAGATAGGTGGATGAGAGTAGATGGGTTTGTTTGAGTGAAAATAGATCAGTTTGTTTCATGAGACTTCTTATTTAAAGCCAAAACTTTGATGGCTTATGTATTATTATTGACTTATTATACTTTTATATTGTGACAACTTTGGATTGAGGAGTTAATTTGAAGACTTTTGTTGTTATTATTTTGCTGTTCAATGCTATGGATGTGTAACTGAATTTAAGCTTCTGAGATCATTTATCAAGTGTGCAAGGCAAGGGTGGAAGGGCCCCCATTCCAAGCTAAGTACACTTTCTTGTTAACTAGTTTTATTTCCTTGTAATTTGATGATTGTAGAACTGGATTGTCAAAGCTTTATTTCAGATTGCTTAATGGTTCATGCATAATGATTGATTTCATTAGTTCATAGCTTATTCATCACTTTATCAAGTTGGAAAAACAGGTGTTCAAGTTGAACATCCCTTCTACTAAAATGATGAATTACAACTAGTTTCTTTGGTTTGCATGCAAGTAGTTTCTTATTGTGATTTTGAGTATTGAGATGAATAAATTATGATGAAATACTTTATGTGTCTCTTAAGTTAAGAGCTTCTTTCATTAACAATTTATCCATCTTAAGTTCTTGATTTTAATCTCTGATTCATTAAGTGATAGTTAAGGTAAAGGTGGACTTCTTGAGTCAAGAATCATCTCAATATTTTTCCTCTACTTTGAACAAGTTGAATTAGAGTTGTAGGATGCATTACTTTTGAATAAATTATCTTTCAAGGTTTGATTATATCTGATCTTCACATATAGTGAACTTGTCTCAAAGCATAAACAACCCGGATTGATAATAAATAATTGTGTTAGTTTAGGTACATAAATTAGCTCAACAGCAGTGCTAACATCTAAGCAACGCAGAGGGACGCAATGTAGAGCAGTGGTTCAGAAGGACAGCGTGGGACTCTCAGCAATCAGATTTTTAGCATTGAGATGCATCCTGAATACTTGTTTAGTTTCATGGATGTTTTTCAGTTGCTTCTCTCAGCAGTTGGGTTGCAATGCAGAGTTAGAAGTGGCAATGCTAGCAGCAGATGCAGCGTTTGAGCGAGAGTTGCAGTACAGATGCAGTGTTGATCGTGGCAGGGTCAGCAACAGTACAGTGCAGCAATAGCGCAGTAATTGATGGGCATCATGTCAAACATCATCAGCGCAAAGGGAGATGCTTCAAAGATAGAGCAGTGTGCAGCAGGGCGTATCTATTAGAGCACATTCCTCGCTAAGAGGAAGTGTTGATTTTTGGTACCATCGGATGTGCTCCAAGTCTCAAACTTTGTGGAGAGGCTTAGACACATGCATTACAAATAACCCAGAAATCGGTTTGGGAAATTCCACCCAGAAATAGTTTTATAAGAAAAATTAATTATTTTTAATGAGGACCCTAAGTCTAACTTAGGAAATTAAAATAATTAATCAATATTAATGTAAACTGTGGGTGAATCTTCTAGATAAATCAAATCAAGTCTAATATAATCTTAGTCGTTGATTGGAGATCTAATCTTGGTTGTTGATTTGTCAATGAGAAGGCTATAAAGAAAGACTTGAGGGTCATTTGTAAATCACCCCGAGAAGAGTCTAGAGATCGAATTTTTTTTCTAACAGAGCAATTCTCGGATGAAAATCAGATCTAAGTGATTCTTGATTACAGTTGAGGGGCAGAGTAATTCTGGTTGGAAATTTTCCTGAGCCAGGAATACATAGCAGAGAAGGCAGAGAGCAAATCAGCAGAGGCAGCGTGGCAACTACGCAGAGGCAGTGCTGCAGCCTTGAGGAGATCCGAAGTTCAACTGAGGATCAGTCAGATCCAATGCCAAAATACCGAGGTGTGAGACCGAAAGAGGCCATAAGGGAAGATCCAGCCAATAGAAGACCAGCAGCGCAAAAGCCACGCAGAGATTGCGCAGCACAGTGGAGGGCTTGTCGTCTGGGGTTTGTTGGTCAGTCAGGCTTTCAGTATCTGTGTGAGATTTCTCTCACTAACTCTTTGCTAGTCATATTCTCTGCAGGGATTTCCAGGAAGGCATCCTTTATTTGTATTCAGAAAATTACTGCAAAATATATAAACCCTCAGATATGATGCACCAGTTTTCCCACATTGGGTTTTCTGGGGACGTTTGTCCAAAAATAACAATTTCCTATGTTTGCATTTTTCTATCTTGCTCAATTTTTGTTTTCACAAATGTATTTTAATTGGTGAAGGTTGCTTCAGTAACTACTTCAATATTTTAAGAAGTAATATTATAATAACTTGTTGAATCAAATTTGCAAGTAGAAGTAGTTCAACTTGTTGCAATAGGGATTCCAGATCTAGATCTTGGAATTTTCACACTGGACAGCCCCACGCTGCCTCTACGCAGATCTGCGTCACTCTAGCTGGGGAATGCGTCACCTCCTTTTATTGCTCGTTCTGTTGGCTGGATGTTGGTCTTCTGCTCCTCCAGTCTCACACCCTGGCACTCCAGCACGAGAGCTGACTGATCCTCAACAAAACTTCAAATCTCCTCAAGGCTTTAGCGTTGCCTCTATGTGGCACTGCATTGCCCAGTGTATCCCCTACGCTGCCTCTTCTACGTCCTCTTCTCTACCTTCTCTGCGATGTATTCTCAGCTCAGGAAAAGATCTTCCAACTGGAATTATCACTGCCCCTCACTACAATCAAATCAACTTGATGATCTTCTCTAGCTGCTCTACGCTCCTCACTTGAGAAAATCGATCTCTAGACTCACTCGATGTGTTTTCCAAATGCCTATCGAAGTCCTTATAATCTTCTCGTTAGATAACCAACGATATAGATTAAAACATAACCAATGGCTTAGATCATATTGACTCGATCTCCATCTTTTTCTAGAAGTTTCACACCCAGTTCTATTAATATACTTTAATTATTTTAATTCCCTAAGTTTAGACTTAGGCTCCCATTAAAAATAATTAATTATTTTAATAAAACTCCATCCAGGTTGAATTTCCCAAAACGCTTTCTGGGTATTTTAGAATACATGTGTCTAAGTCTCCTTGCAAAATTTGAGACTTAGAGCACATTCGATGCTACCAGAAATCAACAATTTCAAGGGTTGGAGTCGACGCTATTTTGTGAGTTGAATTTCTCTTATTTGGGCAGTGCGCAGAGCTCACTAGTCAAAGATTGCGCAGGCGTATAAGAAGGGCTACTACTAGAGGAGTTAGAGGCTAGAGAAAAGGGGAGTTTCCGTAGGTGGATTTGCAGGGAGCTTGGAGGAATTTCAGTGGAGGTTTTTGGGCATACATCAGCAATTTTTTTCCTATAGTGTGCACAGCCTGCCAGGCAAGGCGATTCGCACTTTTTGAGGGCTTCCTTGTTAGCTAGAACTAGCCTAAAATATCTATGGGTTTTTGTGGGTTTGGTGAGATGAGTCTGGGGCTAATTTTGTAGATTTTTTTAGCAATATTTCAAGAAGAAATCCCTATTCCCTCAGCCATCTAGTAGTAGAACTTTTGGGCAGTGCATACTACTGGTTTGGAACCATTTCCAACACCTAGGTTAGCATAATTTCACCTGGGGTTTGCATATCTTGCTCAACAAACCCAGGTTCTGTCTTTCCTATTATTTGATGTACTTAGCACCCATTATTAATAAAATGGTTGAACATTTTTTCCCAGATTCTTTGGATTACTAATTCTTGTGTGTGTTTTTAAATTTTAGTTCTTAGTTCATGTTTTGGTATTCACTGTTATTTGTCCACTTAGGAATATTACAGTGGTATCAAAGCATGTTCTTGTCCAACTATGGGCACAGGAACAGGTGATGTCACACAGATGCGGGGGAATAGTATTTCACAAAGGCAAGGGTCGAGGTAGAAGCGGCCAAGGTAGAGGGTTGGGCTCTAACCCTTTTTCAGATACTAAGCTAGAGCACACTAGCGAGCATGAGGATTGGGACACAGAGCACATGGAGAACCAAAGGAACCCAGAG
This sequence comes from Pinus albicaulis, assembly GCA_034641835.2. Lineage (NCBI taxonomy): Eukaryota > Viridiplantae > Streptophyta > Pinopsida > Pinales > Pinaceae > Pinus > Pinus albicaulis. Next base: position 275,483,909 of record CM076569.1, read on the forward strand.
CAGCCAGAATAGGGAGGAAAAGAACCCACGATCGTAGAGTTGGCCAAACAGCAGAAATTCATGATGGATATGCTAGCACAGTTCGCTAGAGCGCAATTATAGCTTCAGGGCAGAGAGGACAACAGTAGTGAGGGTGGATCACACACTAGTGAGGGAATCCAAGCACATGCACGCACAAATCAGCTGGAGACACCAAGCGCAACTAGGCCTTCCAGCGACCCCACCATGCCACAATATATTGATGGACCTACAACAAAGCCCGATTCATTTGCATCCTTATTGAGCTCATTTTCAGAGGGGATTGATGAGTATGATGCATTGGACCCAAGGATCAAAATGGTTATGTCCTTAGGGATTTTTGTCACTTGAAGGAGAAGCACAGAGGTGCAATTAGGTCATCACCCTAGGGAGGTGAACAGAACCAGGATGTGCAAAAGGCAATAGGGAAGGTTACATTCCCTAACTTTGATGTGTCAGCCTGTAATTTGGTTAAGGCATGGGTGCAGAAGCTAGAAACTTACGTTCATATAAACCCCATGAGGGAGCCAAAGTCGATCAAATTCACCACTTTGCACTTGGAAGGAGATGCACAAGATTGGTGGTACCACGGGTGATCACCTTGGGTCATGTAGCCATTACTTCCTACACAGAGTTCACTCCAAAGCCCATACAATGTTTTGATAGGAAGGACCTAGAGTTGCATTTTTTAGAGTTGGCAAATCTGATGCATACAGGCAACACGGAGGTTTAAATATCAAAGTTTTAGAGGTTCGCAGAGATAGTTACTGATACTTTTGAGGCGAGGTTTCTCATGCTATTTATAGAGGGGTTGGCAAAACCCTTGCGTCGATGGGTGAGGACTTATAGACCCGTATCTTTGCAAGATGTTGTTACCCAGACTAGGGACATGCTTGATGCAGTCCCTAAGACTAGAGCACCCGCACCTCCCAGACCTACTTTTCCTCAGAAGGATAGGGACACCAAACCTCCTCAAAGAGATTTGATGGAACAGGGGCAACTTGATGATGAGACCAAGAGGGACCTCTATAGGAGGAAGCTTTGCTTCACCTGCCAGGAGCCATGGGCCCTGGGCCAAAGATGTACGAAGGGCAAGGCCCAATACATAAAGGTATTCTACGATAGCATGCCAGTGGAGGCCGAGTAGGAGGCAATCAAAGGAGAGGGTGGGCCCCAAGATGCAGGAGGAGACATGGGTTTCACAATCCCCATAGGTGGTGGCATTGCTTCACTCACAGGGGTTCCAAGATACTCGACATTGCGAATCAGAGGTACTATTTAGGGGCAGTGCGTATCTTTACTGATAGATAGTGGGGCCACCCACAATTTCATTGATGCATAGATGGTAGAGTAGAGAGGGCTACCAACGCAACCCTTTGAGGGCTTCTCAGTATTGGTCTTGGGGAACTAGACCATGCAGTGTACCAAATATGTCCCCAAGTTGACCTTGACTATGGGGAACTATTTAGTCACCGACTATTTCTATGTGGTGAACATCCTAGACACCAACGTGGTGATGGGTGTCGAGTGATTTTATTCTCTTGGACGTGTTACTACAGATTACAAGGCACTACAGATGGAGTTTATGGGGCCTGATGGGAAGCTAGTAGTTTTAATGGGCATGCACTCATATCCACCACAAACAGTGTTAGCCAATAAAATGGAGGGAAACTTGCGACATGGGGACATAGCATGGGCAGTGGAGCTCAGAATTTCAGAGACAAGACCTAGGCATGGCAGCCACACTTAGACATTTTAGCATTGTTGGAGACGCACCGGGAAATTTCTTGAGACATTCCTCCAGACCGTCCACCAAATAGAGGATTTGAGCACACTATTGAGCTAGAGGAGGGGTACACACTATCATCACTACCACCTCTAGACCAAATAGAGGATTTGAGCACACTATTGAGCTAGAGGAGGGGGTACACACTACCATCACTACCCCCTATACACATCCCAAGGCTTACCGGGATGAGATAGAGCGAGTCATATAGGAGTTGTTAGCCTTGGGTCATTTCAGGCTGAGTTCTAGTCCTTTTGCTTCTTCCGTGGTGTTGGTGAAGAATAAGGTGTTGAGATTTTGGGGTAGCATCAGATGTGCTCTAGCTCTGAAATTTTGTGGAGGAGCTGGAGTACATGAGATCTCCAAGACCCAGAAAGCGTTTGGATAAATTCCATCTGGTTTGATAGTTATTCAAATAATTAATCTTTTTAATTAAAGACCCTAAGTCTAACTTAGGAAAATTAAAAGATTAAAGTGAATTAAATTAAACTTGTGATGAGAATATTCTAAGTGACGTGGATCAAGCAACTTCTAATCTTAGTCGTTGATTAGAGATTACATCACGACTATTGGTTTGCCAATGAGAAAAGTATAAGAGAAGAGCATGGGGTCAGTTGGAGAATACACATATTGGCAGAGCACTAAAGCTAAGTCGAAATTCTAGGGCATTGTTTGCTAAGAATTTCAAAGTGAGTTTGCAGTGCGGTGAGGGCCAGAGAGTGGCAAGGGATGATCTGATCCGAGGCCACAAATACAAAAATGACAAAGGCAGTGTACCAGGCAGCACAGAGGCCAGCCAGAACCCAGCAGAAGGCAACATAGAGGTAGCAGGCACCCTTCAGGGGTGATGCAGGCCCAGTCAAGGCACCACAGGGGCAACGTAAGCCCAGAGAGGGTGACGCATGCCCTTCCAGGGCAACGCAAAGGCTAACGCGGGCCAGAAAGGCTGATGCAAAGGACTCAGGGACAACGTTGGGGTTTCCGATGGGCCAGAAAGGGCTCGACTTCCGTACATCCCGTTTGAGGGTGTGAATCTGCCATATTTTCTGTCTACGAGTGAAAGAGGTAATACTACCGTGAAATTTCTCTGTAGGGTGAACCATTTTGGCGCTCAGATATTGTTGTATTCAGATTTTGCATAATAATAAAACCCTCCAGAGCTAGCTACACCAGTTTTCCCACATTGGATTTTTCTGGGGACATTTGTCCAAAAAATCTGTCACTTTGTCATGTGTGTGTTATGTTCAATAAATGATCAATAAATGTGCAGGCTGCAGTTGTGTTTACTTCACTGATTTTACTAAATAATTCAGAAAAATAACATGTAATGTAAATCAAGTAGGAAAAGTAAATCAAGACTCTGCAGTAGGATTACTATGTTTAGAAATTTTGACATGGTATCAAAGCATTGCAGAACAAGATGAATCACCAGTGAAGCAGCTGAAAAAATTTTGCTGCAGGAAAGACAACTGAAGCAGCAGAGTGCCAGAGAGGGCAGTGCAGCACCAGGAGGACACAGTCCCAGCTAAGTGACGCAGAGGCAGCGCAGCACCAGGGGGATGCAATCCCAACAAAGTGACGCAGAGGTAGCGCAGAGCCTTCAAGAGTGACGCAGGAGCAGCCTGAGCTGCGCAGAGGATGCGTTGAGTCAGTCTGCTCAGGCAGAGGCTATCCAAAGGGAGGCAGTCCAGTTGTGAGGGTGATGTACGGATCTGTTGTAGAGCCGAAGCAGAGCTTCGGATCTTCAGCGGTTGCTGGTGTGGTGGAGGTTTTGTCGTCACTGAATCGTGCCTAGCTAAGTTGACAAAGTGCGAGAGGAGAAGATCAACTCAGCATATTTTTGCCAAAGAAATCTGAGGATCGATCAAGAGGATGATCGAAGAGGATTGATTCAGAGGATCTGGCAAATTTCCAAGGAGGGAAATGTTGAGATTTTGTGTATTTGGGGTAAAATCAATTGTGCTCTAGCTCCCAAATTTTGTGGAGGGACTAGAGTACACTTGATCTACAAGACCTAGGAAGAAATTTGGGAAATTTCATCTGGTTTGGGAAATATTTAATTAATTAATTAATTATTTTAATGGATTTCCTAAGTCTAAACTTAGGAAAATTAAATAATTAAAGTTAATTAAATTAAACATGTGATGAAATTATCTTAAGTCACATGGATCAAGCTTTCTTTTAATCTTAGCCATTGATTCAAGATCTAATCATGGCCGTTGGTTTTCCAACGAGAAAAGTATAAAGGAAAGGCTTGGGGTCATTTGTAAAGACACACAGAGGCAGAACACTAAAGCTAAGCAGAGATTCTAGGGCGAGTTTGCCAAGAATTCTCAAAAGTGTTTCAGCTGTAGAGAGGGGAATTTAGGCCAAGGGGATGATCTGATCCCAGGGTCTAGAATCAACAAGAGGCAGATATCAGCTCATAGAGACAACGCAAAAGCAGGAGAGCAGCAGCAGCAAGGAGAGCGTAATTTTCAGCAGGAAGCCCTCACGGGTTACGCAGAGACCCTATGGGGCAGTGTAGAGACTGCGTCACCTAGTCTGGGGTAATGCAATCCCTTTCGAAGCAACGTTGAGGGTCAGAGGGGCTTCAGAAGCTGACACAGAGGCTTCAAGGGCAGTGCTAGGGTTTCTAGGCCCTAATTTGGGTTGAGTTCTGTAAATCCCATTTCAGGGTGTACATCAAACATTATTTTGGCCCTAGATCAGCCAGGGAGTTGTAGATCTAATATTTCTCTGTCGGGTTTTCCAGATCTGAAACCCAGGCTTGTTGTATTCAGAAAATTCTTAATAATAAAACCCTCCAGCAGTCAGAGACCGATTTTCCCTCATTGGGTTTTTCCAGGGACTATTTGTCCAGAAATAACTGTCACTTTGTCTATGTGTGCATGAACTTGTTCTAGATTTGGATTGGTGGAGATCTATTATGTGTTTTTCTTCGATTTTAACTTGAATCTATTCAGTTAATAACTTGTCTAAGTAGGAGGAGCATAACCAGATTAACAGTAAATATTTTTTGCATAAAGTGTAAAAATTCAGAAATTTCCACATGGTATCAGAGCAATTGCAGATCTAGGAGGGTCACCAACAAGAATCTGAAGGTTCTAGCTGCAGGAAGCGGCTGGAAAAGCAACAAAAACGCAGATCTAAAGGGACAGCGCAGTTTTCAAAGGCAGATTCACGCAGAGGGAAGGGTGACGCAGTCTAACACTATCTCTTAGCAAGCCCACACAATTACTCCGTAGAGGCAGCTCAGAAACGACGCTGGATTAGTCTGAAGCTTGCCAGGTTGATGAAAATTTGAATGTGTCAAATCCAGAAAACACTGAAGAAAAGTTGCAGAAATTCAGAAGCTGCTGGTGGGGTTAAATTTCTGAAGTTTTCAAAATTTTAGCCTAAGCACTAGTGACAAAGAGCGGGAGGAAATCAGCTTCTCAGAGAATTTCTAGCCAAAGAAACTTGCAGTTTGATCAAAGGATCAAAGAGAGCTGAATCATAGTTGATTGGGTAGATTTCCAAGGAGGGAAATCAGTTGTCAGAAGAAGCAGAAGGTGCCTATTTCACGAAGGGCCTTAGATCCATTTCTCTAGCAAAGAGAAAAGGAAGTTCCGACACATTTTGAGCAGATGGCTCTTCATGGACTACGTGATCAGGACAGGCTGGATAGCCTCTCAAACTTTTCAGTTTGGAAGGCAAGGATCCTGATAGTCCTTCAGGCATACAATCTTAGAGACCATGCAGAGCAAACTCTAGCCACACCGACAGATCTAGATCTCCTTCAAAAGCATAAGGAGGCTGTTGGGCATGCCAAGCGGTTGATTATGGATGGAATCAAGGACCATACTGTACCACACATAGCTGAGAAGAAGACAACTAATGAGATGTGCAAGGCCTTGATCTCCCTATATGAGGGAAAATCTATCCAAAGGAAGATGTTGTTGGAGACACAGATGAGGTCATTCATGATGGCCAAGGGAGAAGACATGGAGCATTTCCTCTTCAGACTGGAGTCGATCAGAGATCAGTTGACTGCAACTAGTGCTAAGGTGGAAGACGATGTGATGGTTAGGACTACCCTCAATGCAGTCACAAATGAGTGGGAAACCTTTGTCCAAAGTATCTTGGGCAGAGCGGACCTCCCAGATTGGGACAACTTGTGGTCAGTTATGCGTCAAGAAGAACTCCGCAGATTCACCAAGAAGCAGTATAGCTCTGGATCAAGCAAAGTGAAGAAAGAAGATGAGGAAGATGCAGCCTTGGCATCAAAGAGGCAGCCAAAGAAGAAGAAGAATCTCTCAAAGATCAAGTGCTCCCAGTGTGGTGAAATGGCACATTTTGCCAGCAATTGTCCTCAGAAGAAAAAGGACAAGGAAGCCTCTTCTTCCAACGCTGTTGTGGCAGATGATGGGTCAGAAGATGATACAGCCAGGAGCACTCATGAACCACGGAGGTGGGCTGACATGGATATGTAGAGGAGCTACATAGAAGTAGGGCGGGATCCTTGAGAAACTCATCTCTTAGATCATATGCGAGCTACGACAGCCTTAAGACAGTAGCGAGACAAGTGGAGCAGTGGGTGCATAGATCACAGATGAAGCAAAGGCAAATCTGAAGGCTGGAAGGAGCAGCGAAATGTAGATGCAGCAACAGCGTTGAGGCAGTAACAGCGTAGGGGCTGATGTGACTTCAGCAGCGTAGAGCAAAGCAAAGCTGCAAAAGCATGGAGGCTTCAGGAAGACAGCGCAGCACAACAACAGGGTGAGAGATTTCAGCACAAGGGGTTGATGTGACTTCAACAGTGCAAATGGAGTTTGCTTACAAAGTGCAGATTTGTTGTTGTGCATCATCCTTCAGATGCCAGCACAGATCAGCAACCTATGGAGCTTCAATGATGAGGATGCAGCCCAACTGACTTGTCTCTCAAAGATACCAGTACAGAATGGCAGCATCAGTGCAGAGTTGAGTGGCAGCAGTCCAAGCATCAACAACACAGAACCAGTGCCCAAAATCTTGTAATGCATAGTGTGATGTATTGCTAGAGCACACTCCTGATGCTAAAAGGGAGTGTTGAGATTTTGTGTATTTGGGGTAGCTTTAGTTGTGCTCTAGCTCCCAAATTTTGTGGAGGGACTAGAGTACACTTGATCTACAAGACCCAGAAAGGGATTTGGGAAATTTCATCTAGTTTGGGAGATATTTAATTAATTAATTATTTTAATGGATTTCCTAAGTCGAAACTTAGGAAAATTGAATAATTAAAGTTAATTAAATTAAACATGTGATGAAATTATCTTAAGTCACAGGGATCAAGCTTTCTTTTAATCTTAGCCATTGATTCAAGATCTTATAATTGTCGTTGGTTTCCAAACGAGAAAAGTATAAAGGAAAGGTTGGGGTCATTTGTAAAGACACACAAAGGCAGAGCACTGAAGCTAACTTGAGATTCTAGGGTGGGTTTGCTAAGAATTCTCAGAAGTATTTCAGTTGTACAGAGGGGTATTTAGGCCAAGGGGATGACTTGATCCTAGGGTCTAGAATCAACAAGAGACAGAGATCAGCTCAAAGAGAGCGCAAAAGCAGGAAAGCAACAGCAACAAGGACAGCGCAGTCCCTCAAGGACAGTGTGATTTTTAGCAGAAAGCCCTTAGGGGTTACGTAGAGACCCTAAGGAGCAGCGTAGAGACTGCGTCACCCAGTCTAGGGTAACGCAGTCCCTTCGGGAGCAGCGCTGAGGGTCAGAGGGGCTTCAGAGGCTGACACAAAGGCTTCAGGGGCAGCGCTGGGGTTTCTAGGCCCTAATTTTGGCCAAGTTCTGTAAATCTCATTTGAGGGTGTGGATCAGACATTATTCTGGCCCTAGATCAGCCAGGGAGCTGTAGATCTAATATTTCTCTGTCAGGTTTTCCAGATCTAGAACCCAGGCTTATTGTATTCAGAAAAATTCTCAATAATAAAACCCTCCAGCAGCCAGAGACTAGTTTTCCCGCATTGGGTTTTTTCGGGGATTATTTGTCCAAAAATCACTGTGTCACTTTGTCTATGTGTGCATGAACTTGTTCTAGATCTGGATTGGTGGAGATCTGTTATATGTTTTGCTTCGATTTTAACTTGAATTTATTCAGTTAATAACTTGTCTAAGTAGGAGGAGCATAACCAGATTAACAATAATAATTTCTGCATAAAGTGTAAAGATTCAGAAATTTCCACAGGAAATCAATTGTCAGAGGGAGCATTTGCTATAGAAGGTGTCTTTTTGCCAAGGACCGTAGATCCGAGCTTCTGTTGAGAGTAGCAACAGCAGCAAGGAGAGGAGCATCTGTTTCAACAGGTTGTTTTGAGCTAGATGGCGCCGTACGGACTACGTGATCAAGATAGGTTGGATGGCTAGTCCAACTTTGCTATCTGGAAGACCAGAACCCTGACGGTCCTAGAGGCATACGCACTACGAGAACATGCAAAGAACGTCTTGGCTACACCAACCAATGTTGCTCTTCTCCCGAACCATAATGAAGCTAAGGTGCATGTTAAGCGCTTCATCATGGACGGGGTCAAGGATCATTTGGTCCCACACATTGCCGAGAAGAAGACGGCTAATGCAATGTTGAGAGCTTTAACTACAATGTATCAAGGGAAATTTTTCCAGAAGAAGACGCATCTAGAGAACCAAATGAGGTTATTTGTTATGAATAAGGGGGAGGAAATCGATCCTTTCCTCTTCATGTTGCAAACAATCCGTGATCAGCTGACTACCATGGGGGTTAAAGTGGAGGATGATGTCACGGTGAGGGCTACTCTAAATGCAGTCACAGATGAATGGGAAATGTTTGTCCAAAGAATCTTGGCCAGACAGGACCTTCCAAGCTGAGACGACATGTGGGCTATCCTTCGACAAGAGGAAATCCACTGGATAACCAAGAGACAAGCCAACATCGGATCCAGCAAAGTGAGGAAGGAGGAAGAGGATGTTGCAGCCCTTGCATTAAAGAAGCAGCAAGGGAAGAAGAAGAGGGATCTATCCAAGATCCGATGCTTTAGGTGTGGTGAACTTGGACACTTCGCCACCACTTGTCCTCTAGGAAAGAAGGATAAGGAAGTTGATTCCAAGGCTGCGACAGCTAAAGAAAACAATGGCTCTGATGATGATGTGGCCATCAGTGCTCATGTGCCTCGAGAGAAGAGGTGGCGCGATATTGATCTGTAGAGCAACTACGGAGTGCAGACAAGATCCTTGAGGTGTTATACTCTTTGATCACATATGAGCTATGGGAGCCTTAATACAGTAGCAGGATGACTGGAGCAGTGGGAGCAGAGGGCAGAGCTGGGACGTTGTATAGGAAGTTGTGCAGTGCAGAGGCAGCAATAGTGTAGCAGCGACAGCACAAAGGGGCTGATGGGACTTCAGCAGTGTAGAATTGTGGCAGCGCAGTGGCTTCAGGAGGATAGCACAGCGCAGCAAGCAAGGGAGCTTCAGTGATGAGGTGCAGCCCGACTGACTTGTCTGTCAGTGATTGGGCAGGGGTCCTTCATGTGAAAAATCTACTGCAGTATCTTGGTTTATTTCTCCTACTTGTTTTAGATTAATACAAGTTATTTTCAGAAAATAGTGAAAATAAACACAACTACAGCCTACACATGCAGATCATTTCCTGAATAATACGCTCATGCAACAAAGTGACACATGGATTTTTGGACATAAGTCCTCGAAAAAAGCCAAAGCGGAAAAATCGGTGCAACAGTTATGAGGGTTTATTATTAAGTAGATCCTGAGTACAGTAAATCTGGGTTCCAGATCTGGAAAACCTGACAGAGAATAAAAGAAATCAAATCTGCAGCTAACCTGAAGTTCTACTTGACTAATCCACACCCTCAAACGGGATTTACAAGACTCGGCCCGGATCTGGCCCTAGAAACCCTCAGCGCTGCCCTTGAAGCCCCAGCTAGCCTCAGAATGCCACTACGCTGCCACGAGAGGGATTGCGTAACCCCTGGAAGGGTACGCAGGCCTTACGCTGGCCTAGAAGCCCTTCTTCTTAATTTTGAAACCCTCTAACACCTCTGCGTAGCTGCTGCTCTGCTTCTCTGCGTTGTCGTTGTTGCTGCTCCTCTAGCTCTTACTGACTCTTGGCCCTGGAATCAGATCATTCCCTTAGCCAATACTACCCCTCGCTGCAGGGAATTCCTCCGGAAATTCTTACCAAACCCGCCCCAGAATTCCAGATCTATTCCTCAACTCTGCAACTGTGTGTCACCTTCCAACTAACCCTCAAGCCTTTCTCTTATACTTTTTCGTTGAACCCTTCCACGGCCGAGATTAAATCAGTCATCAACGGCTGAGATTAAAAGATTGCTTGATCCATGTAACTTAAGACAATTTCAGCATATGTGTTAATTAATTCATTTTAATTATTTAATTTTCCTAAGTTTAGACTTAGGAAATCCATTAAAATAATTAATTATTTGAATAACTTGAACACCAACTGAAATTTCTCAAATCCCTTTCTGGGTTTTGGAGATCAAGTGTTTCCTAGCCCCTCCACAAATTTTCAGGGCTAGAGCACATCGGATGCTACACCAACTATACAAAATCTCAACACTCCCTCTTAGCATAGAGTGTGCTCTGGGAAAGTGTACTCTAGCAATGCATCCACACCATGCACTACAAGATCTTGAAGGTGGATTTTGTGCTGCTAATGCTTGGCCTGTTGCCCTCCATCCACTGCACTCCTTCTCTCTGTACTGCTGCCCATGCCACTGCCACATCTATACTGTAACTCCCTCTCAAATTGTTGCATCATGCCGCCCATAGCACTGTCACTGCTAACTGTTGCACTGCAACTCAGTTGCTGAGAAGTAAGCAACTGAAAGACTCTGCCCAACTATTTGACAGATAAGTCAAGTTGCCCTCCACTGCTAAAGCTCCCTGGATGTTGATTCACGCTGTCCTCCTGGAGACACTGTCATGCTGCAACACTGCATTGCATGAGCACAGCTTCTCTGCGTTGCTGAAGTCCCATCAGCCCCTCTATGCTACTGCCTCCACGCTGCGCGGCCTCTGCATTACGCTGCTCCTTCTTTAGCTCTTCAGCTCCCTCTTCCGCTTCAATGTGGCCTTCTGCAACCATCTCCTGACTCATCCCGCTACCGTCTTAAGGCTCCCGTAGCTCGTATGTGATCTGAGAGTAGGGTTGACTCAAGGATCTTGCCAATATCTGTAGATGCCCTACAAATCCATGTCACCCCACCTCTTATCTCGAGGTACATGAGCACTCATGGTTGCATCATCATCAAAGCCATCATCTTTTGCTGCTGCAGCCTTGGAATCAGAGAGCCTTTGTCCTTCTTCTTGTGGAAATTTCTGAATCTTTACACTTAATGCAAAAATTATTACTGTTAATCTGGTTATGCTCCTCCTACTTAGACAAGTTATTAACTGAATAAAATTCAAGTTAAAATCGAAGCAAAACACATAACAGATATCCACCAATTCAGATCTAGAACAAGTTCATGCACACATAGACAAAGTGACAGTTATTTCTGGACAAATAGTCCCCGAAAAAATCCAATGCGGGAAAACCGGTCTTCTGGCTGCTGGAGGGTTTTATTATTAAGAATTTTTTGAATACAACAAGCCTGGGTTCCAGATCTCGAAAACCCGACAGAGAAACAATAGATCTACAGCTCACTGGCTAATCTAGGACCAAAATAATCACTGATACACACCCTCAAACGGGATTGACAGAACTCGGCCAAAATTAGGGCCTAGAAACCCCAGTGATGCCCCTGAAAGCCTCTGCGTCAGCCTCTAAAGCCCCTTTGACCCTCAGCGTTGCTCCAGAAAGGGCTGCGTTACCCCAGACTGGGTGACGTAGTCCTTACGCTGCTCCTTTGAGTCACCGCGTAACCCTTGAGGGCTTCCTGCTGAAAATCACGTTGTCCTTGAGGGACTGCGTTGTCCTTGCTATTGTTGCTGCTCTCTTGCTTCTGTGTTGTCTCTTTGAGATGATCTTTTCCTCTTGTTGATTCAAGACCTCGGGATCAGATCATCCCCTTGGCCTAAATTCCCCTTTCTGCAGCTGAAACAATTGTTAGAATTCTTAGCAAACCACCCCTAGAATCTCAGCTTAGCTTCAGTGCTCTGCCTTTGTGTCTCTTTACAAATGACCCCACGCCTTTCCTTTATACTTTTCTCGTTGGGAAACCAATGGCCATGATCAGATCTTGAATCAATGGCTAGGATTAAAAGAAAGTTTGATCCGTGTGACTTAAGACAATTTCATCACATGTTTAATTAAATTCACTTTAATTATTTAAGTTCCCTAAGTTTTAACTTAGGAAATACATTAAAATAATTAATTAATTTAATATCTCCTAAACTAGATGAAATTTCCCAAATCAATTTCTGGGTCGTGTAGATCAAGTGTACCCTAGTCCCTCCACAAAGTTTGGGAGCTAGAGCACAACTGGTGCTACCCCAAATACACAAAATCTCAACACTCCCTCTTAGCATCAAGAGTATGCTCTAGCAATACATCACACTAGGCATTACAAGTTTTTGGGCACTGGTTCCGTGTTGCTGATGCTTGGCTTGCTGCCACTAACCTCTGCATTGTTGCTGCAATTCTGTACTGCTGCCCATGACTCCGCCACTGCCACTGAAACATCTGTACTGCAGCTCCCTCTCAATTTGTTGCATCTGTGCTGCTCATAGCACTACCACTGCTCATCTGCTGCACTGCAACTTCAGTTGTTGAGAGAAACAACTGAATCTCCTGCCCAATATTTGACAGACAAGTCAGATGGGCTGCATCCTCATCACTGAAGCTCCATAGGCTACAGATCTGTGCTGACATCTGAAGGATGATGCACAGCTATAGCTCTGCAATGCGTAAGCAGACTCCCTCTGCACTACTGAAGTCACATCAGTCCCTTGTGCTGAAATCTCTCACGCTGCTGCTGCACTGCATTGTCCCTCTGAAGCCTTTTGCGCTGCTGCAGCTTCGCACTGCGTAAGCAGCTCTGCTCTGCGTTGTTGAAGTCACATCAACCTCTGATTTGCTGGTGCTTCTACGCTGCTGCTACTTTGCTCTGCGCTGCTCCTCCCAGTCTTCAGATCTACCGCTGCTTCATTTGTGATCTATGCACCCACTGCTCCACTTGTCCCACTACTGTCTTAAGCCTACTGTAGCTTGCATGTCATCCAAGAGATGAGTTGCTCAAGGATCCCGCCTAAGACTATGTTGCTTCTCTACATATCCATGTCACCCCACCTCTGTGGTTCATGAGCACTCGTAGCTGCATCATCTTCCGACCCATCGTCTACCACAGGCCCACAGCAGCCTTGGAAGAAGAAACTTCCTTGTCCTTTTTCTTCTGAGGACAATTGTTGGCAAAATGTGCCATTTCACCACACTGGAAGCACTTGATCTTTGAGAGATCCTTCTTCTTCTTTCCCTGTTGCCTCTTTGATGCCAAGGCTGCATCTTCTTCATCTTCCTTCTTCACTTTGCTCAATCTAGAGTTGTGTTGCTTCTTGGTGAATCTGCGGAGTTCTTCTTGATGCAGAATTGACCACAAGTTGTCCCAATCTAGGAGGTCCGCTCTGCCCAAGATACTTTGAGCAAAAGTTTCCCACTCATCTGTGACTGCACTGAGGGCAGTTCTGACTATCACATCGTTTTCCACCTTAGCACCTGTTGCAATCAGTTGATCTCTAATAGATTGCAATCAGAAGAGAAAATGCTCCATGTCTTCTCCCTTGGTCATTATGAATGACCTCATTTGTGTCTCCAACAGCATCTTCCCTCATATAGGGAAACTAAGGCCTTCCACACCTCATTAGTTGTCTTCTTCTCAGCTAAGTGTGGTACAATATGGTCCTTAATTACGTCCATAATCAACCGCTTGGCATGCCCAACAACTTCCTTATGCTTCCCAAGGAGATCAGGATCTGTCGGTGTGGCCAGAGTTTGCTCTGCATGGTCTTCAAGATTGTATGCATCAAGGACTATCAGGATCCTTGCCTTCCAAACTGAAAAGTTTGAGAGGCCATCCAGCCTGTCCTGATCACGCAGTCCATGAAGAGCCATCTGCTCAGAATGTGTTGTAACCTCCTTTTCTCTTTGCTAGAGAAATGGATTTAAGGCCCTTGGTGAAACAGACACCTTCTACTCCCTCTGACAACTGATTTCCCTCCTTGGAAATCTGCCAAATCAACTATGATTCAACTCTCTTTAATCCTCTATTCAAACTGTAAGTTTCTTTGGCTAGAAACTCTCTGAGAAGTTGATCTCCTCCCGGTCTTTGTCACTTGTGCTAAGGCTAAAAATCTGAAAACTTTAGAAATTTAACCCCATCAGTACCTTCTGAATTTCTGCAGCTTTTCTTCAGTCTTTTCAGGATCTGACAAATTCAGATCTACATCACCACTGGCAGGCTTCAGAATAATCCAACGTTGTTTCTGAGTTGCCTCTGTGCAGTAATTGCGTCGGCTTGCTAGGAGACAGCGTTAGAATGCGTCCCCCTTCCCTCTGCGTGAATCTGCCTCTGAAAACTGCATTGTCCCTTCAGATCTACGTTTTCTGCTGCTTTTCCAGCTGCTTCCTGTAGCTAGAACCTTCAGATTTTTGTTGGTGACCCTCTTAGATCTACAATTGCTCCGATACCATGTGGTAATTTCTGAATCTTTACACTTAATGCAGAAATTATTCTTGTTAATTTGGTTATGCTCCTACTTAGACAAGTTATTAACTGAATAAAATTCAAGTTAAAATCAAAGCAAAACACATAACAGCTCTCCACTAATCCAGATCTAGAACAAGTTCATGCACACATAAACAAAGTGACAGTTATTTCTAGACAAATAGTCCCCGGAAGAACCCAATGCGGGAAAACCAGTCTTCTGGCTGCTGGAGGGTTTTATTATTAAGAATTTTATGAATACAACAAGCTTGGGTTTCAGATCTGGAAAACCCGACAAAGAAACAATAGATCTACAACTCACTGGCTGATTTAGGGCCAAAATAATGATTGATCCACACCCTCAAATGAGATTTACTGAACTCAGCCAAAATTAAGGCCTAGAAACCCCGACGTTGCCCCTGAAAGCCTCTGCGTCAGCCTCTGAAGCCCCTCTGACCCTCAGTGCTGGTCCGGAAAGGGCTGCATTATCCCGGACTGTGTGACGCAGTCCTTACGCTGCCCCTTAGGGTCTCTGCGTAACCCCTGAGGGCTTCCTGCTGAAAATCACGCTGTCCTTGAGGGACTGCGCTATCCTTGCTACTGCTACTGCTCTTCTGCTTCTGCGATGTCTCTCTGAGCTGATCTCTACCTCTTGCTGATTCTAGACCCCGGGATCAGATCATCCCCTTAGCCTAAATTCCCCTCTTTGCAGCTGAAACACTTCTAAAAATTCTTAGCAAACTCGCCTTAGAATCTCAGCTTAGCTTCAGTGCTCTGCCTCAGTGTATCTTTACAAATGACCCCAAGCCTTTCCTTTATGCTTTTCTCATTGAGAACCAACGGCCATGATCAGATCTTGAATCAATGGCTAAGATTAAAAGAAAGCTTGATCCGTGTGACTTAAGACAATTTCATCACATGTTTAATTAAATTCACTTTAATTATTTAAGTTCCCTAAGTTTTAACTTAAGAAATACATTAAAATAATTAATTAATTTAATATCTCCTAAACCAGATGAAACTTCCCAAATCAATTTTTGGGTCTTGTAGATCAAGTGTACTCTAGTCCCTCCACAAAGTTCGAGAGCTAGAGCACAACTGATGCTACACCAAATATACAAAATCTCAACACTTCTTAGGACAACTGCTGGCGAAATGTCCAAGATCACCGCAGTTAAAGCATCCGTCCTTGGAAAGGTCCTTCTCCTTCCCTTGTTGTTTCTTTTGCCTTGATGCAGGGTTGCATCCTCCTCCTCTTCCTTGACTTTGGCCTTTCCGCTTCCACCACTGATATTCAGCTGCTTGGTGACCCTCCTGATCTCCTCTTGGGGGAGAATTGTAACGTTGCCCTTCCCAAAATGCTCTGGAAAAACGTTTCCCAATCTTCCGAGACTGCATTTACTGTAGTCCTCACTAAGAGCCCCTCATCCGGAGCAACACCAATGCCAACCAGCTGATCTTGGATGGCTTGAAGCCTGAAGAGAAATGGATCTATCTCTTCACCCTTCATCATTTGGAACAACCGCATCTGGTACGAAGCTTCCTTGGTACATCGTCTCCAAGGTTATCCACATGTCATTTGCTATAGTCTTCCCAGCAATATGAGGTATAACATGGTCCTTGACTCCATCTATGATCAATCGCTTTATCTGCGCTTGATTTTCTTCATACTTCTTGAGAGGATCTGCATCAATTAGTACAACAAGGACCTTCTCTGCATGCTCTTTGAGGCCATACACATCCAGAACTGAGAGGATTTTGGCCCTCCAGATAACATAGTTGGACATGTCGTCCAATCTATCTTGATCCCTCAATCCATATCGATCCATCTTTGCTCAAATCTGACAGAAACAGTACTTCTCCCTCTGGATCTGGGTTTCTTGGTGACTAGAAACCTTTAGTAATTGCTTCTGTTGAACGTTGATTTCCCTCCTGGAAATATTTCACCAAAACACAAATGGATAGCACTCTCCAATCCTCCTGATTGAATCTCAGATCTGTTTGGCTCAGATCTGCTGAGTAACTGTCTTCCTCCTGCCTTTGTTGCCTTAGCTAGGCACAATTCTGCACCTGCAAAATCTGTACCCCTGAAGCACTGCTTCCGAATCTTGGCAAAATTCTTCTGAAATTGGAGAAATGACTGGACTGCATCTTCCTGGTTGGCCCAACGCAGTCCCAGCGCTACTCAGAAGTGGACTGCGTAACCCCAGACTGGGTGACACAGTCCTTACGCTACCCTGGGAAGAGTGTGTGTAAGCCTGAACGCCTTTTGCAGCTTCGGCGCTGATTTCTGGATCTGCATTCTCCTGCTATCAAGATGCCCTTTCCGGATCTGTTGCTTCTTCCGCCACCTACAGAAAAATATTTCTTCAGCTATTTGCTGGAGATTTAGCATGATTTGCTATCGCTTTGATACCATGTGAAAAATCTACTGCAGTATCTTAGTTTATTTCTCCTACTTGTTTCAAATTAATACAAGTTATCTTCGAAAATTAGATTCAAAAAATACTGAAAATAAACACAACTACATCCTACATATGAAAATCATTTACTGAATAATATGCTCATGCAACAAAGTGACACATGGATTTTTGGACATAAGTCCCCAGAAAAACCCAAAGCGGGAAAACCGGTGTAGCAGATATGAGGGTTTATTATTAAGTAGATTTTGAGTAGTGTAAATCTTGGTTCTAGATCTGGAAAACTCGACAGAGAATAAAAGAAATCAAATCTGCAACTAACCTGAAGTTCTAGTGCCAAATATCTGACTGATCCACACCCTCAAACAGGATTTACAAGACTCAGCCCAGATCTGGCCCTAGAAACCCTCAGCGCTGCCCCTGAAGCCCCAGCGTCAGCCCTACTAGCCTCAGAATGCCACTGCGCTACCCAGAGAGGGGCTGCGTAACCCTGGAAGGGTGACGCGGGCCTTACGCTAGCCTAGAAGCCCTCCTTAATTCTGAAACCCTCTAAAGCCTCTGAGATGTCCTACGTAGCGGTTGCGCAGCACCTGCGTAGCTGCTGCTCTACTTCTCTACGTTGTCCTTGTTGTTGCTCCTCTACCTCTTACTGACTCTTGGCCCTGGAATCGGATCATTCCCTTGGCCAATACTACCCCTCGCTGTAGGAAATTCCTCCGGAAATTTTAGCAAACCCGCCCTAGAATTCCAAATCTACTCCTCAGTTCTGCAACTGTGTCACCTTCCAACTGACCCTCAAGCCTTTCTCTTATACTTTTTCGTTGAACCCTTCAACGGCCGAGATTAAATCACTCATCAACAGGTGAGATTAAAAGACTACTTGATCCATGTGACTTAAGACAATTTCAGCACGTGTTAATTAATTCACTTTCGTTATTTAATTTTCCTAAGTTTAGACATAGGAAATCCATTAAAATAATTAATTATTTGAATAACTTGAACACCAACTGAAATTTCTCAAATCTCTTTCTAGGTTTTGGAGATCAAGTGTGTCCTAGGGCTAGAGCACACCCGATGCTACACCAACCATACAAAATCTCAACACTTTAGTTGCTTAACTTCTCAGCAACTGAGTTGCAGTGCAGCAGTTTGGCAATGCTATGGGCAACATGATGCAACAATTTGAGAGGGAGTTGCAGTACAGATGCGGCAGTGACTGTGGCAGAGTCATGGGAAGAAGTAAAAGAGTAGCAGCAGCACAGTGATGGATGGCAGCAGCCCAAGCATCAACGCGGGGACCAATGACAGTGATCAGTGCAATGCTTCGGTGTGGAAGTATTGCTAGAGCACATTCCTCACGAAGGGGGAGTGTTGAGATTTTTGGGTAGAATCTTATGTGCTCTTGCTCCGAAATTTTGTGGAGGAGATGTAGTACATGAGATCTCCAAGACTCAGAAAGCATTTGGAGAAATTCCATCTGGTTTGATAGTTATTCAAATAATTATTCTTTTTAATTAAGGACCCTAAGTCTAACTTAAGAAAATTAAAAGATTAAAGTGAATTAAATTAAACATGTGATGAGAATGTTCTAAGTGACATGGATCAAGCAGCTTCTAATCTTAGCTGTTGATAAGAGATTAAATCATGGTCATTGGTTTGCCAACGAGAAAAGTATAAGAGAAGGGCTTGAGGTCAGTTGGTGAATACACATATTGGCAAAGCACTGAAGCTAAGTCGAAATTCTAGGGCATGGTTTGCTAAGAATTTCAAAGTTAGTTTGCAGTGCGGTGAAGGGCAGAGAGTGGCAAGGGATGATCTGATCCGAGGCCACGAATACAACAGCAGCAGAGAGGCAGTGTACCAGGAAGCGCAGAGGCCTACCAAAGATACGCATTTCAGCCAGAGCCCAACAGAAGGCAGCGCAAAGGTAGCAGGCACCCTTCAGGGATGACGCAGGTCCAGTGAGGGCAGCGCAGGGGTAGCGTAAGCCCAGAGAGGGTGACGCAAGCCCTTCCAGGGCAAAGCAGAGGTTGACACAGGCCAGAAAGATTGACGTAAAGTTTTGAAGGGCAGTGTTGGGGTTTTCAGTGGGCCAGAAAGGGCTCGAGTTCTGTAAATCCCATTTGAGGGTGTGAATTAGCCATATTATCTGTCTTCGAGAGAAAGTGATAATATTGTCATGAAATTTCTCTATAGGGTGAACCATTTTGGTGCCCAGATATTGTTGTATTCAGATTTTGCATAATAATAAAACCTATAGAGATAGCTACACCGGTTTTCCAGTATTGGGTTTTCCGAGGACATTTGTCCGAAAAATCTGTGTCACTTTGTCATGTGTGACTTATGTTCAGTAAATGATCTGTAAATGTGCAGGTTGCAGTTGTGTTTACTTTGTTGATTTTACTGAATAATTCAGAAAATTAACTTGTAATGTAAATCAAGTAGGAAAAGTAAATCAAGACACTGCAGTAGGATTTCTATGTTTAGAAATTTTCACAGAAGGATGGGATCTGCACATGTGCATAGACTACGAGGCTTTGAACAAAGAAGGTGTTGAAGAATAAATACCACATTTCGCGCATTGATGAGCTAATGAATGAGCTTAGAGGAGGTAAGTACTTCTCTAACATAGACTTGCATTCGGGGTTCCATCATATTCGGATGAGAGAGCATGACATCCCGAAGACGACGTTCAGATGCCACCATGGGCATTTCGAGTATTTAGTTATGCCCTTTGGGCTAACCAAAGCCCTGGCTATCTTCCATGTTGATTTTGGGTAGCATCGGATGTGCTCTCAGTCTCAAATTTTGTGGAGAGGCTTAGACACATGTATTCTAGATAACCTAGAAATTGTTTGATGAAAGAAGACAAAAGAAGATGATGGGTCCGACGATGACGTAGCCATGAGCGCTCATGTACCTCGAGAGACGAGGTGGGGAGATATTGATCTATAGAGCAGCTACAGAGTGGTGGCGAGATCCTTGAGTATCCCAACTCTTGGATCACATCCGTGCTACGGGAGCCTTAAGACAGTAGTAGGAATGATTGGAGCAATGGGTGCAGAGGATCACGGATGGAGCAGAGGCAGAGCTGGATGTTGTAAAGGGAGCAACGCAGTGCAGAGGCAGCAGCGAAGAAGGGTTGATGGGACTTCAATAGTGTAGAGGATGCAGTGCTTACACAGTGCAAAGTTGCAGCAGCGCAGTGGCTTCAGGAGGACAACACAGAGCAACAGCCTATGGAGCTTCAATGATGATATGCAACCCGACTGACTTGTTTTTCATTGCGTAGGGGTCCTTCAATTGCTTACTTCTCAGCAACTGAGTTGTAGTGTATCAGTTGGTAGCACGATGCAGCAATTTGAGAGGGAGTTGCAGTACGGATGTAGCAATGACGGTGGCAAAGTCATCGGCAGCAGTACAGAGAGCACCAGCAGCGTAGTGATGGAGAGGCAGTAGGCCAAGCATCAGTGCAGAGGCAGCATCAGCATAGAGGCAGTAGCGAAGAAGGGTTGATGGGACTTCAACAGTGCAGAGGATGCAGTCCTTACGTAGTCCTCTGCGCTGCCCTTGAGTTGATCTCTTCTCTGCCTCTTGTGTAATCTAACATTCTACAGTAAGGTTTTGCATTTCGTTTTTTTGGCTCGTTTTTTGTGTTTTTTTGTGCAAGAAAAGGAACGCACACCGAAGAGTTAAAAAAAAAAAAAAAACCCCTTCCTCCTTTCATACAATAACGTGATCCTTTTATTATCTCACTTGGTGAGGGGTTAGTTTATGAGAATAGAGGTCTTGGGTTCAAGTCTCGTTCTCAAGCTTCTTTTGTAAAAAGTTTTTGTTCAAAGGGGTGGATTTTTTTTTAAAAGCCGCACTTCATCCCGTTCCCGTAACTATTCGGCATCTACAACTCAGATTTTTCAAAAGGCATAAGTTCTTCATCCGAAAGCCATTTTTCGAGCCGTTTTTTTTAAACGGCCTAATTTTTCGAGATCCTTCCATTGGAGCAGTTATTTTCAGCTTTTCTCAGCTTCATTCTTTTTTTTAAATATGGAAAGTGCATGCCCGGTTATTCTTAACAGCACCAATTATTTCCAATGGCTACCTCACATGGTAGATATACTTAGAAGTAAAGGGCTTTATAGAATAGCCACAGGTCAAGAAACTAAACCTTCCGATGATGATAAAGTTCCTAAATGGGAAAATAAACAAGATCAAGCACGAGGGTTGATAGGAATGTCCATTGCTCAACATCTTCGATTTCACATCCTTGACATTGACACCCCTGATAAAGCCCTAAAAAAGCTAAATAATGTTTTTGGCATTCAAAATCAAATCAGGGCCCACTAGCTTGAAAATGAGTTGCTTACTTTGGACCCTAATAATTTCTCCTCTATTGAAGACTCTTTGTCCAAATTCGAAACCCTTAGACTTCTTTTAGAAGGTTATACGGTCAAAAAGGAAGATGGTAGCCTCATCTATTGCATTCTTGCTAAGCTTGGCCCTGCATACTCTGTATTTATCTCTGCCTTCCATTCCACTAGAGAAGCCATCGTCTCTTCTGGAACCACCTACAAGAATCCCTCTTTTGATTCCTTTTGTGATTTTTTGATAAGAGAACAAGAAAAACTCTTCCACCTTGGTCTTATCACTCCTGGAAACGCTTCTAAGAAAGCCTTAGCAGCCCAACAGCAACCATATCAAAAGAATCCCATCCTAAAAAGTATGGTCCTAAACCAAACAAGGGTCCCAAGCAATTTCAGCCGCAAACTGAAAAATCAAAACGCCAAATGATAAAGCAAATAAAAACAAAGGGAAGAAGACAGATAGACATTGCAACTTTTGCAATCGTGATGGCCATATAGAGTCCAAATGTTTTAAGAAGATGGAAGCCTTAGAAGCAGCAATGAAGAAGCACAACATCAATTTGGAGCACTCTTCACCTTCATCTTCAGGCATGGCACTTTCTGCTTGTGTTTGTCAAGCATCAAGATCTGGTTATGCGTTAAATGTATCTTCCTCTTCTCCTTCTCATGAGTGGCTCATTGATTCTGGAGCTTCTTACCACATAGCCAAAAATAAAGCCATGTTTTCTTCTTTAAATGATTGTAACACCAAACATATTTATGTTGGTGATGATAGATCTCTTAGTGTTGCAGGATCTGGAACCATTCATCTCGATAATGGTCAGTTTAATGATGTACTATGTGTTCCTACCTTGTCATGCAACCTTCTCTCTGTTTATCAAATAACTCATTCAGGTGAAGGGAAAATAGTAGAATTCTCACCTCATGATGTTGTAATCGAGGACCTCAAAGATCATAAACATATTTTAGCTACTGGCATTGCTGATGATTCCACAGTTTGACAACTTTGGGTCATCATGTCTTCCCTTGGTTTTTGTTGCTCATAATGATGAAGTGAGCAAACTTTGGCATGAGCGATTTGGTCACTTAAACTATCGTTCCCTTCAAACTCTATGTAAGGAAAATATGGTGATGGGTCTTCCTATGGTATCTTGCCGAGATGGTGTTTGCTCCAGATGTGTACTCGGAAAACATCATCGGGATAGTTTTGACAAACGTGCCTCTTGGCACGCTTCAGCCCCTTTACAGCTTGTGCACAGTGATTTATGTGGTCCACTTCCTGTTGTTTCTTTCTCTGGTTGCAAGTACTTCTTAACCTTCATTGATGATTTTTCCAGATGCACTTGGGTATATTTCTTAAAACTCAAGAGTGAAGTTTTTAACATGTTCTTGGCCTTTAAGGCCTTTGTTGAGAAACAATCTGGACATCAAATTCTTAAGTTAAGATCAGACAATGGCGAAGAATATGTTAACAACAAATTCATCAACTTCTGCACTGAGCATGGCATTCAATACAATATATTGTTCCATATACTCCACAACAAAATGGTGTAGCTGAAAGGAAGAAACGCACCTTAAAAGAAATGGCTAATTGTATGCTTCAATCTAAAGGACTTGGTCTCAATTTTTGGGCAAAAGCCATTAACTGTGCAAATTATGTAGTAAATCGCACTCCTACTAAGGTTTTAAAGAATATAACTCCACAAGAAGCTTGGAGCTCAATCAAACCAGATGTAAGTCACTTTCGTGTTTTTGGAAGTGATGCTTGGGCCCATATTCCAGATGCAAAACATAAAGCCTTAGAACCTAAGAGTGAAAAATATATTTTTGTTGGATATTCTGAAGATGTCAAAGCATATAGACTCCTTCAACCAAAATCCAAAAATATAATCATTAGAAGAGATGTAAAGTTTGATGAAAATATATCGGCCTGCAAGCCTAGTTCGGCGGGTGTGCCACCTTTGGCCTACAAGCCTGATTCGGCATATGTGCCACCTCTCTCTCTCTCTTCTATTTTTAATAGCATTCCTTCTAGTTCAGATGATGACAACAAGGATGACAATCCTCCTCCAGCTCGTGAAATTGTTCCTTATACTCCACCGCTTCCAAGATGGGTCTGCTCTACTCGGGATGCAGCAGGTTCTCTTGCAAGTGACCCTGCCGATCGACAACGTACACGTTCTCAGTTCGAAAGAGCGTCTTCCTTATTGGCTCAAGTTCCAGAAAAACTTGATCCAGAAACCTCTGAAGAAGCCTCCGGTCATCCAGATTGGAATGAAGCTATGAATGAAGAGTATCGTTCCTTATTGGCAAACAATACTTGGGATCTTGTTCCTCTTCCAAAAGAAAGAAAACTTGTCAGATGCAGATGGGTTTACAAAACAAAGTTTGGACCAGATGGAAAAGTGGATAGACATAAAGCTCGTTTTGTCGCTAAAGGTTTTCACAAGTTGAAGGCATTGACTATACTGAAACCTTCTCCCCTGTTGCCAAAATGAATTCTATCCGCCTTGTTCTTTCCCTTGTTGCCTCCTTTAAATGGGAAGTCCATCAGATGGATGTTAAATCCACCTTCTTACATGGAGATTTGCATGAAGAAATCTACATGGAACAACCCCCTGGCTTTATCCAAAAAGACTCCATCCTTTTTTGTCGCCTTAGGAAGTCTCTCTATGGTCTCAAACAAGCTCCTCGGGCTTGGTGTGCCAAAATGGATAGAGTTCTCTTAGATAATGGCTTTTCTAGGTGTCATTCTGACAACAATGTCTACACCAAGAAAGTGGGTAATTCCTTCACCATCCTTGTTCTTTATGCTGATGATCTTATCCTTATTGGTAGTGATCCAAACCATATAAACCATGTGAAGTCTAGCCTCAAAAAGAAGTTTGAAATGACAGACTTAGGACACTTGCATTATTTCCTTGGTCTTCAAGTCTTGCAATCCAAGGAAGGCATTACCCTCTCTCAGTCCAAGTATGCCTGTGATATTCTACACCACTTTCACATGGAAGATTGTAAGCCTTCCCCTTCTCCCTTTCAGTCTGGAGTCAAGCTTTCAGTCCACTGTACTGCCCCTGAAGTTGATGCTACCTTATACCGTCAAATTGCTGGTAAACTTTTGTATCTAACCCATACCCGTCCTGACCTTTCCTTTGCTGTTGGTCTTGTCACTCGGTTTATGCACCAACCTCATGAAAGTCACTGGAAAGCAACTAAAAGAATACTTGGATATATTCGAGGTACAGTTCAGTTCGGGATTCATTACAGTGCAGGAGCATCTCCCTTGTTGATTGGTTTCACTGATTCTGATTGGGCTGGTGACCATGATGATCGGAAGTCCATTGCAGGATATGTATTCACTCTTGGTTCAAGACCTATTACTTGGTCTTGTAAGAAACAAAGTGCCATCTCCCTTTCTTCAGCAGAAGCAGAGTATCGTGGTGCAGTTGAAGCCAGCAAGGAAGCCATGTGGCTTCATCAGATCCTATCTGAATTTGGTCTCCATTAGCAGCATCCAACTACACTTTGGTGTGATAATCGGAGTGCCATTCAACTATGTAAAGATCCAGTTCAGCATCAACGTATGAAACACATTGAACTCCACATACACTTCATCAGAAAGCTTATTCATGATCGTGTTCTTGAAGTGCAATATTGTCCAACCAATGATCAGGTAGCTGATATCTTTACAAAGGCTCTCACAGAAGTGAAGTTTACCAAACTTCGATCCATGCTTGGAGTTCAGGAAAGTTGTCATTAAGGGGGGATAGGATCTAATGCCTCCTTCCTTCTCCTATTGTGTCACTTTTGTAAATCCTTCAATCCTATCCCAATTTGTTCTTAAGGGGGGATGTTAGGATATTTTGACACATAGGAAATAGGTTCCTTTTGTGTCACCTTTGTAAATCCTTCAATCCTATCCCAAGTTGTTCTTAAGGGGGGATGTTAGGATATTCTGACACATAGGAAATAGTTAAGAATAACTTTGTCTAGTGTAGAGTTAGGTAAAGTGTTTTTCTTTACCATGTACATTTGTAACTTATAATCCGACGGTCACGATTTGTAGTGATCCGATGGTTATCTCTCACCTCGGTATTAACGACACTTGATCCGTGGCTTAACACCCGATTGGTCCATGATCTCTATTTAAAGAGCATGGAGAGTCATTTGTCCGGTAACCATTTATGAGAGAAACATATGTAACCTTTCTTTTTATATTAATAAATTCCTTGAAGTGGCCGCGTTGGCTCAGGGCATGGACTGTTTCCCTTTTTGAGGGTTTTAACCACGTGATTATACTGGCATACTGATTTGTGATCTGTTTGTGAGCGGTGACCTTTGGTTCTTGATCTACGGAACTTACCCTGTAAATTCCTACAAATGGACCCTTCCTCCTAGCAGTTCATTAGTCCTTCAATGTACTACACTTAGGGCTCCAATCTTCATCCATCCTACAGTTGTCAAAGTCCTTCCTAATCTAGGACTACTTTGGGTTACCTACTCGCTGCCCTCCAACAACCTTAAGGCACCCAATAAATCTATTCACCTGGACCCTTCAAATCTACCCACTTACAATCCCATTTGGACTGATCTAAGGCTCTGAGTAAATTGTCATATGTTCTGCAAGAGAGGAGTTATTGCACAGATCTAGGACTTTCTAAGTGTGCCCTCACCTAGGGCTTCTTCTCACTGTCTAATTTTGTTCAACCAATGTATACACACCCAGATCTGCCCAAATCTAGAGCTATAGGTCTGCCATACATCAGTCTATGTTCACTTCATACAAGTCACACTTCTGCTAACACTTGGATCCATCTTGTGAGGTTATACAAGCCATACAATCCATAGAGACTCTCGCTCCTAATCAGTGTGTCCTCTACACAGAACTCAAACATGAGCTTATTAGGCTTCATTGGATGAGTCAGCGCCCTCTCCTTCACACACAGATCCAAGCAACATATATAGTTTCTCTGAGCAAACTTGATATGCACTGAACAACCCTTACTAGGGCTCTTATAGATCTATTGTTCAACGTTAGAGCCCTCCAACATTAACGTTTTGTGACCTTGCATCTAACATTGCAAGGCCATTGTTCTAGTGCATCTTCTTGTGCAAACCCTTCTCACAACCAGCGCTGGTGTCACAAGCTTGAGCAACTCATTTTCTGCAATAGATCTACATATTTATCCTTCCATTGCAAGGTCATGGCTTCTCCATGTATCACTACTCGTTGTGAGGGTTTTACACTCCTTGATGCACTACGCAGTGCTTCCAGATTTCGGCCTTCAGCTCCTATCTCGGCCAGATCATATCTGAGCAGAAGGGTTCTTATCTCGGCCTACTTTTCCCTCAATCTAACCCGTCTAGACCTGTGGCTCCTCTTATCTGACTTTCTTTTCTTGTTTCTGCCCTATTGTTGGCCCTATTCCATACGCCTTATCAGCCTTCTCTTCCGCCTTCACTCGTGCATTTCTAATCAAGATCTCAGCCTCCCTAGTCTATTGATCTAGACCATAGAGATAGACCTATTAATTTGCGGCTTTATCTCAGGATGGAGATCTTCCTCTAAGGGTCTCAGCCCTCACACTTGTACATAACCCAGCAATCATGAAGCAGACTATACGGCTATGGCATCATGGAATTTGCAGATCTGATCTCTCCTTGAGTACGAGTGTCCTTGAGGAATTTCAACCATTAAATCTGAGCATTTACAGCCTCCTTCTAGACTTGGTTCTGACCTTTCTTGCTCCCACTCGACCTCCTTATATTTCTATGATCTAGAGGTACTCAGACCTCCTACCTAGGCTACATCTTCGCTAGCCTCTTCATCAAATGGCCTCCCTCTCACTTGATACCTACCCTTATGCTAAGGCTTTCATTAAATATATTTCTCAACCATTTTAAATTTCTCCAAAAGTAAGTGATTTTATTCAAAAACCTTACTTTGTTTTACAAGTTCTAGCAAGATGAAGTTTAGAGGAAAATATGATGGCCCTATTATTGAAGAATTTTTGCAATATCACAAGTCTAAATCCCCATGTTTTTGGATATGCTTCATAGATCTTCATATGACAGATGAAACAGATAAATGGTGGACCTCAATTGACATTTGAGTGAGGAAACTTCCAAAGGATGAACTTGAAAAAGTCCTTTTGCACAAGTGGTCTCAAGCTGGAAAGCAGGACACTAAGAGCCTGGACAAGTGGTCTCAAGCCAGAAAGGACACTAAGGGCCATAAAGGCTTATTTTCTACTGATCTTTCCATATTACAGGTTCATGGAAGTATTCAGAAAGAGAACATCATTGTGTGTATCATTCTTAATTGCAAGCATAATTTCATCAATGTTAATTTGGCTAAAAGAATGCAAGTTCCAACAAAACATATTGAAAACACAGGTTGATAATGAAAATGTTCAAACTTATAAAGATTTGAAGATTTCTATGGATAAGTATGTGTTGCATTATGATTTTTATCCTTCAGATATGGATAATGTGGATGTTGTTTTGGGACACCCTTGCATGGACTCCGTTGGTACTATCAATATTAATGTGCAAAATAAATTCATGAAGCTCTGGTATAAAAAGAAGAAAATTACATTGCAAGATATTTCCATTAGAAACCAGGCAGAGACTAGGGAGGCAGAAGCACAAAGCTCTAATGAAATTGACACATCAAATTATGAGCCTTTGAGGATCGATAGCCAAACACATAAGTCAAACCAGGTACCACCAAAAACACTAGACACCACGCAGGCACCAATAGTGGTGAAATTACTGAAAGATATTCAATCAGTTAAAGCTTCAGCATATCACCACCCACATCACCTAGCAAGACAACGAATTGCAAGGTGGCAACCAATTAGCAACAAGGACAACAACCCCTGGACGACACATAAGAGGTGCGTCGATCCACCCACAACACATCAACACAAAGGAACCGCCATAACCAGCTTCCATCTCAAGCGAGCAAGGCACTGGCTAGATCAAGTAATCACCTTTCTTTTGGATGGCAAGATGCACGTGCATGGTACCAGTGGACTAAAAAAATTCTCCCCAGCTCTGCCCAATAAAGTGCTATGATACCACTATCAATAGATCTGACTTGAAAATATAATAAACTGGAAAATATATCCAAGAAATAACACAATAGAATATAAAGCTTTAGATCTTCATTAATATCAAAACCCTTGAGGTAGGGCAACTGTTGATTTTTGTAGCATCGGAAAGTGCTCTAAGCCCCAAATTTGGTGGAGGCTTAGACACGAGTATTCCAAAGAACCCAGAAACCGTTTGTGAAAATTCCACTCAGTTAATGTTTTATTAACATAATTAATTATTTTAATGGAGACCCTAAGTCTAAACTTAGGGAAATTAAATAATTAAAGGACATTAACAAAACAGAGTGAGAATAACCTAGAAAAGAACGAGATCGAGTCATGTTCTAATCTTAGCCGTTGATTAGAGATCTAATCTCGGTCGTTGATGTCTCAACAAGAAGACTATAAAAGAAGACTTGAGGGCCATTTGGAAGGACACATCGAATTGATCTAGAGTTCGAAATTTTTGGGGCTAGGTTTGCAAAGAAATTCGAGCTATAGATCTGAGCAGTGAGGGACAGAGATAGCATCCGAAGAGGAAGAGATTTTTTCAGACGGTGGAGCAACAATCTAAGAGTGGCAGAGGTGATCTAACCAAGTCAGCGCTGAAGGAAGGAGGGCTAACCAAGTCAACACTGAAGGAAGGAGGGCTAAGTTAGACTTAGGGTCCTTAAAAAAGATTAATTATTTGAATAACTATCAAACCAGATAGAATTTCTCCAAACGCTTTCTAGGTCTTGAAGATCTCATGTACTCCAGCTCCTCCACAAAATTTCGGAGCTAAAGCACATCTGATGCTACCCCAAAATCTCAACACCCATGCATAATGTGGGTTAACGACTTTATTTATTAATTATGGCCCATGTATTTATCATAATTACATTACGTTATTTCCTTTGGTACCTCCCTCTGTACCCCATATGGTCCCCCCTACATATACCCCCTATTATCCCCCAAGGTATACTACATTACACCCCCTTTAAAGATGTGTCATCCCCGAAATATGAGAAAAACACAAATAATAAGATCTACTCAGAAGAGTAATCCACTCGTACCATGCACGTGCATCTAGACATCCAAGAGAAAGGTGACTACTCGATCTAGTCGGTGCCTCGCTCGCTTGAGATGGAAGTTGGTTCTGGCAATTCCTCTGTGTTGATGTGTTGTGGGTGGATCGGCGCACCTCTCTATGTGTCGTCCAGGAGTTGTTGTTCTTGTTGCTAATTCGTTGCCACCTCGCGGTTTGTTGTCTCGTTGGGTGATGCGAATGATGATATGCTGAAGCTTTAACTGATGGAATATATTTCAATAATTTCACCACTATTGGTGCCTCAGTGGTGTCTAGTGCTATTTCTAGTACTTGGTTTGATGTTTGTGTTTGGCTGTTGACCCTCAAAGGCTCATCATCTGATGGGTAAGTTTCATTAGAGATTTTTTCTTCTGCCTCCCCAGTCTCTGCCCGGTTCCTAATGGAAATATCCTGCAATGTAATTTCTTCTTTTTATACCAGAGCTTCATGAATTTCTTCTGCACATCAAGATTGACAATACCAATGGATTCCATCCAAGGGTGTCCCAAAACAACATCCACATTATCCATATCCATTATCCATAGAAATCTTCAAATCTTTATAATGTGAAAATTTCTTAATCTAAGAAACCCTACTGTTAATTCTAGATTTACTTCTCCTACTTGATTAAATACACAAGTTATTAATCTAATTATTTAGAGAAACAACGAAGTAAATACAAATAGCAGCTAATACATAAAGATCATTTACTGATTAGGACGCTCATATGACAAAGTGACACACAGATTTTTCAGACAAATATCCCCGGAAAAACCCAATGCGGGAAAATCGGCATAGCTAGCTCTGGATGGTTTTATTATTAAGCAGATTCTGAATACAACATTTTTTGGGCACCAGACATGGTTGGCCCTACAGTGAAAAACACAGCAACAATACCTCTTTCACTCAGAGACAAAAAATATGATTGATTCACACCCTCGAACGGGATTTACAGAACTCGAGCCCTTTCTGGACCACCGGAAACCCCAGCACTGCTCCTCGGCCCTATGCATCAGTCTTCTTGGCCTGTGTCAGCCTCTGCGCTGCTCTGGAAGGGCCTACGTCACCCCTGAACGGCTTACGCTGCCCCTACGTTGCGCTGACCGGGCCTACGTCAGCCCCGCATGGCTCTTGCTCCCTCTGCGTGGCCTCTGCTGGACTGCGTGGCTCTAGGTTGCCTCTGCGCTGCTCGGTATGCTACCTCTCTGTCGCTGTTGTACTCTAGGCCTGGGATCAGATCATCCCCTTGCCAATACTGTCGCTCGCTGCACTGCAAACTCCTCCTAAAATTCTTAGCAAACCACACCTTAGAATTTCAGCTTAGCTTCAGTGCTCCATCAATGTGTGTTCTCCAACTGACGTATTTCCCTTGATACAGTGTTGTTAAAGCTTTCCACATCTCATTAGTCGTCCTCTTCTCGGCTATGTGTGGTACCACATGATCCTTAACCCCGTCCATGATGAAGCGCTTGGCATGTGCTGCTGCTTCATTATGCTTCGCGAGAAGAGTTGCATCGATTGGTGTAGCCAAGACGCTCTCTACATGCTCCCGTAAATCATATGCCTCCAAGACTGTCAATATTCTAGCCTTCCAGATAGCAAAGTTGGATAGGTCATCCAACCTATCCTGATCACGCAGTGCGTGTGGCACCATTTGCTCAGAAATAATCTGTCGAAATAGATCCTCCTCTCCCCGCTTTTGTTGCTACCCTCAACGGAAACTCGGATCTAGGGTGTTTGGCGAGAAAGGCACCCTCTACTCCCTCTAACAATTGCTTTCCTCCCTTGGAAAGTTGTCAAATCTTTTGAATCAACCCTCTTCGATCACCC
The DNA here is from genome assembly GCA_034641835.2 of Pinus albicaulis. NCBI lineage: Eukaryota > Viridiplantae > Streptophyta > Pinopsida > Pinales > Pinaceae > Pinus > Pinus albicaulis. Next base: position 275,515,171 of record CM076569.1, read on the forward strand.
TACGATCGATCCTCAGATTTCTTTGGCGAAAATATGTTGAGCGGCTGTTCTCCTCCCGCTCTTTGTCAACTTAGCTAGGTACGATTCTGAACCGACAGAATCTCCACCACACCAACAATTGTTGAAGATCTAAAGCTCTGCTTCCAAAACACAGTAACTTTGCACAACAACTCAAAACTGGACTGCGTCCCTCTAGCTGGCCTCTGCGTGAGCAGACTGGCTCAGCACAGCCTCTTCGCAGCGCAAGCTACTCCTGTGTCCCTCTAGAAGGCACTGTGATGTCTTTGCATTAGCCCCTTCGTGGCCTCTGTTGGGACTGCGTCCTCCTGGTGCTGTGCTACCCTTTCCACATTCTCTGGTACTCTACAACAAAAATTTCTTCAGCTAATTTGCTGGAGATCCAGCTTGATCTGAAATCGCTCTAATACCATGTGAAAATTTATTAATCTAAGAAACCCTATTGTTAATTCTCGATTTACTTCTCCTGCTTGATTAAATACACAAGTTATTAATCTGATTATTCAGAAAAAGAGTAAACTAAATACAAATAGCATCCTACACATACAGATCATTTACTGAATAGCATGCTCATATGACAAAGTGACACAGATTTTTCGAACAAATGTCCCCGAAAAAACCCAATGCGACAAAACCGATGCAGCTAGCTCTGGAGGGTTTTATTATTAAGCAGATCCTGAATACAACCTTTTCTGGGCACCAGACACAGTTGGCCCCACAGAGAAAAACACGGCAATAATACCTCTTTCACTCGGAGACAGAAAATATGGCTCATTCACACCCTCAAACGGGATTTACGGAACTCGAGCACTTTTTGGCCCACCGGAAACCCCAGCGCTGCTCCTCATCCCTCTGCGGTAACCTTCTTGGCCTGCGTCAGCCTCTGTGTTGCTCTGGAAGGGCCTGCGTCATCCCTAAAGGGCTTACGCTGCCCCTGCGTTGCCTTGACTGGGCCTGCGTCAGCCCTGCATGGCTCCTACAACCTCTGCGCTGCTCGGTATGCTGCATCTCTGTGGTTTTTGTACTCTGGGTCTGGGATCAGATCATCAACTTGCCAATACTACCCCTCGCTGCACTGCAAACTCCTGAAATTCTTAGTAAACTACACCCTAGAATTTCATCTTAGCTTCAGTGCTCCGCCAATGTGTGCATTCTCCAACTACCGTAAGCCCTTCTCTTATACTTTTATCGTTGGGAAACCAATGGTCGTGATCTAATCTCTAACGATGGCTAAGATTAGAAGTTGCTTGATCCGCGTCACTTAAGTCATTCTCATCACATGTTTAATTTAATTCACTTTAATCTTTTAATTTTCCTAAGTTAGACTTAGGGTCCTTAATTAAAAAGATTAATTATTTGAATATCTCTTAAACCTTATGGAATTTCTTCAAACGCTTTCTGGGACTTGGAGATCTCATGTACTCCAGCTCCTCCACAAAATTTGGGAGCTGGAGCACATCCGATGCTACCCCAAAATCTCAACATATAAATTTGAACATCCTCATTATCAACCTGTGTGTTTTCAATATGTTTTGCTGGAACTTGCAATTTTTTTAGCCAAATTCACATTGATGAAATTATGTTTGCAACTAGGAATGATAGAAACAATGATGTTCTCTTTCTGAATACTTCCGTGAACCTGTAATATGGAAAGATTAGTAGAAAATAAGCCTTTATGGCTCTTAGTGTCCTTCTTTCCGGCTTGAGACCACTTGTCCAGGCTCTTAGTGTCTTTATTTCCGGCTTGAGACCATTTGTCCAAAAGGACTTTTTCAAGTTTGTCCTTGTTTAGTTTCCTCACTGAAATGTCAAGTGAGGTCCACCATTTATCTGCCTCATCTGTCAGATGAAGATCTATGAAACATATCCAAAAACATGGGGATTTAGACTTGTGATATTGTATAAATTCTTCAATAGTAGGGCCATCATCTCTTCCTGTAAACTTCATCTTGCTAGAACCCCTAAAACCAAGAAAGGGTTTTGAAGAAAATCACTTACTTTGTGTGAAAAATCCTAGATCTGGATTCCTACTGCAACAAATATGAATTACTTCTTCTATTATCTTACATAATTATTTCATTTTAGTGAAATATTGAAGTAATTACTGAAGCAGTCTACACAAATAATACTGCAGAATAAATCTAAGTGCTGAAACAATCTAAACAAAATACAATGAAAAACAACCACATATGACACAGTTATTTTTGGACTAAGTCCCCGGAAAAACCCAACTTGGGAAAATTGGTGCAACAGATCTGAGGGTTTGTATTATTAAGCAATAGAATCTTGAATACAACTAGGGTGCCAACATCCGGCAAACCCTTCAAAGAAATCTAGACAATCTGGTGAAAAATGTGAGATATACCTCACTCAGCAAGTCTCTGGTTGATCTGACAGCGTAAGTGAAGCCCTCACTGCCTCTGCGTGATTTCCTATGCTGCACTGCGTAAGCCTACGTGGGCAAGCTGGAGGAACTACGTCACCTTTCTCTGCAACTGATCTAGTTGATCTAGAGCTAGATTTTAGCCCTCCTGGCTCAGAAACCTCAGCCTCTAGCTATCTCCAGACTGACTCCAAGAGACCCTGCGCTGCTTTTGCGTGATTTTCTGCAGGGACTGTGTCACCTCTTCAGAAAACTGCGTTGTCTCTCTCTACGTCACCTCTGCCTCTCTCTGGAATCCACTCTTGGTCCTCCTGACCAATATCTGCTTCTACCCCTCTCTGGATCTGATCACTGAATCACAATCACTTAGCAAACCCTGCCTTAGTGATTTGATTCTTGATCAAAAGTTGTGTCTCCTCACACAAATTCGAAAATGCTTAATGGCTCAAGTGTCAAATGTGTTTTCCAAAGGCCCCTCGCCCTCCTTATATTCTTCTGTTGACTCTTCAACGGCCAAAATTAAAACATAATTAAGGGCTAAGATTAACTTGGAGGTGATCCATGACTTTATCTAGAAGATTCTCACTTGACTTAATCAATACCTTTTAATTAATCAATTTCCTAAGTTTAAACTTAGGAAAACATGAAAAAATGATTTATTAATTTAATTAAAACATCTCTAAGTGGAATTTTCCAAAACCATTTCTGGGTTTTATGGAATAATTGTGTCCTAGCCTATATACAAAGTTACAAAGCTAGAGCACATCCGATGCTACCGTAAATCAACACTTTGGTGAAAATTTAAAATGTGCGTAACTCGGTCAATATAACTCAGAATCCTTATTATAACCTATTTTTAGAAATGGAACTTTCATTCTGCATCAACCCATGGAATTGAAATCACGTTCTGGGCACATTGGAGACACAAATCCACGCAGTAATTGTCCCGCCGTCTCAAAAAATTTTGAAAAAATAGTTGATTTTAAATCAGCGATATCCCCCTCGTCCAGACTCCAATTCAACCAATTTATTTTTTGAAATTGGGTGATGTTTCAAAAGGAGCTCAGATATATAATCAATTTGATGAAATTCTACAAAAACAACTGCAAACAATTATAGGAGAGTCGTCGTCCATGAATTGTTGTTAGAAAAATTTTTGCAACATAGCTTATTTTAAGTCAACAATATCTCCCTCATCCAAACTTTGATTCGGCTAATTTTTTTTTCATTTGGGAATTTTTTGCCAGGAATTCAGATCTATAATTTGTTTTCACAAATTTTTCACCAAAATTTTCAGATTTGATCTGCAAACTCGTCGCCCAAAAAATTCCTAGAAAAAAATGAAAAAAGGTTCTCCCCAACTCTGCCCAAGAAATAACACAAAAGAATATTAAACTTCAAATCTTCATTAACATCAAAACCCTTGAAGTAGGGTAACACCATACAACTACTCCTTAAGGAAGGAGATCACTCCACAAGCCATACACTTGTCAATACAATACTCCTTGACATCCCTCGATGAATAGTCTCTAGCCTCTATATAGCTTCATACATACAATACCATTGGTCTCTATGTACCATACATCCAATACAATGGGCTTATTACTTTATTCCCTAACTACTTGTGGTCCCATGAATAATGTGGGTTGACCACTTTATTTATTAATTATGGCCCATGTATTTATCATCCTTACATTAAATTTTTTCCTTGGGTGCCTTCCTTCGTACCCCATATGATCCCTCCTAGGTATGCCCCCTATTATCCCCCTAGGTATACTATAGTTTTTGAAGCCATGGTTATTTTTGTATGGCCTTGAAGATTTTCTTCTTGGAGAATCTTTCTTTTCGGGACAATCTCGAGTATAGTGACCCTTTCGATGACAATTGTAGCACTCAACATCTCTAATTCTCCTTCTTGAATCCTTGGAATCTCAATTGGATTGAGGAGGTCTTCTTGATTTAGATGGATTTCCCTTTCTTTTCTTTGCATTATTTTTCTTTCCTTGAGCAACGAAGGCAGTGGGTTCTCCTTCATTTGGTCCTTGAATTCTTCCTCTAGATATCATCCTTGATTCTACTTGAGTGAGTTTTCCAACAAGCTCATCAAATGACGAGAAGCTATTGTTGTTACTTATAGTAGTAATGAAGGTTTCCCAAATGGGAGGGAGACCTCTAAGAGTTACAATCACCAATTCCCTGTCAGGTGTGGTTTCCCCAATTCTTTGAAATTGATCTCTAAGATGAGATATCCTCATAATGTATGATTGCATAGATTCTCCTTTGTCCATCTTCATGTCTTTGAGTTGATCTTTCAAAGAGATGATTTCATTCAAATTGTTGATTTCATACATGTCAGCCATCTTATCATATATGTCCAAAGACTTTCTCAAATTTCCAACATACGCAAGCAAATTCTCTTGTAAACCATTAGCTATAATTTCTTTGTTTTTAACTCACCTTTCTTATGCTTGTTTTTTACAGCAGCGGAAGCATTCTCTAGAGGCTCAGGTACTCTTCCCTAAATGAATTCCAAAACATCATTGTTGTCAACTATGATCTCCATCTTAGTCAATAATTGTCATTGATGAAAGTATACTTGAGGAGCTCTCCAAATGAAGGCTACTCTATCACACTACTTTCATGACGGATCCTTATGACAAAGTCACATTGTCCATCATCTTTTGCACTAAATATTTTAAAGACGGTCACAATAAAAATGGATTTTTCACCATCTTAGAGGCATCCCTTCATTATGAACCTTATACCATCTGAAAGATGATTGTTTCCTCTTTCCAACGAACCCTCACATGCCTCCAAACTCTCTATGGTGAGAGAGAAATCAAATTTTTAAGTTGAAATGTAACTATTAAGTATTGGAGCCAACATGAACTTGGCCTCTTATGTCGGCCTGCCTATAGAAGTGGTGGCTTTTCACATCAGTCGGAATACCTCTATATATAAGAGCTCGGTACTCATTCTTCAAAACACAGCTCGGTACTCATTCTTCAAAACACAGCACGGATATACATACACAGATAATATATATTAATTCACATCTCATGAACAGGACTATTACAGTGACAAATAAAGAAAGATCACCGCAGATCTATAACTCTCAGATCTATATCAGTCTCAGACTTGTGGAAGTATAGGGTATACAACAATCTCGAACCTGTGGAAGTGTGTGGCGTATATAACGGTCTCAGACCCTAATTGCAGTATCTACATAGGCTCAAATCCTTGCAGTACTCGTTGTGGTTTCAGGTTTGGGTGGTGATGCTTTGAGTTGTGGTAACTTCGAACTATAAGGTGCCACTTTCATTGAAGTATAGGTGTTGAGGTGGATCTGTGACTATTCTAATTCGGTGGAGCTCAGATCTGTGGGCATCTGATTGGCTATTACTACAATGCATGACATTTCAGTGATTGTGTGGCCTTTGAACTATGGAGTTGTGACATTTCAGGACTATGGTGTAGCTACCTCATATACTGCAGTGGTAAAAATCCATTGTTGGTGTAGTATGGTGCAGAATTGATGGTGTTGTATGGTGCAGAATTGATGGTGCCAAATTAAAACTAAGTACAGTAAACGCATTGAGCAGTGAAGTCAACATAAGCAGTTTTGGAGTTGAATGTACAGTGAAGAATATGTTAAGGACATTCAAGTAAGTACTATTCTCATTCTCTATCAAAAGAAGATAAGAGGGATTGGTGTCCTTGGGGTAGGAGCCCCTAAACACAAGGTTGGTTCCTTGGAGAAGATAGGGTTGAAGCCCTAGAGGTCGGAGCCTCATTAAGTCCAAGTTGGTGCTTGGCAATCATTGTACTCATTCATTTGTAAAAGGATCATTATCCTTCTATAATAAATTATTCATTTCTCTATTTTTTGTGTAAAATCTAACTGGTTATAATAACAATTGAAAAGAAATATTGATTCACCCCCCTCTTAGTATTTCCAACAATTGGAATCAGAGCCAGCTTCTTCATTATCAGCCTAACAGCTGGAAGAAGGATTCTTAGACACAATGAAGAACATAGAAGCGACAGGGGAGCTGCCTATGTTCGATGGAACAAACTTTGGTTTTTGGAAGAAGAGGATGTCCTACTATTTAATGTCCCTTGGTCCAGAAGTGTGGCATTATGTATTGAATGGGTACAAAGCTTCCTCCACTCTTCCAACTAATCTAGAAGAAAGAAAAGCCTACATTGCTAATGCCAAATCTCTAAATTCCATCTCTAGTGGAATCTTTGATTCTGAATTCACAAAAGTCATGAATTGTGACTCGACCAAAGAAGTATGGGATAAGTTGATTGCCCTATATGATGGGGACTCCAAAGTTAAGAAGGCAAAGCTTCAAACTCATAGAAGTCAACTCGAAAGTCTGAAAATGGATGACGAAGAAGATGTTGCATCCTACTTTCTCCGAGTAGCTAAAGTGGTTAACGCTCTTAAAGGGTTAGGAGAAAATGTTGAAGAAAGCACTATTGTTCAAAAAATCCTGAGATCTCTTCCTGACAGATTTGACTCCAAAGTGCATGCCATAGAAGAAATGAAGGACCTAGATACTCTCAATATGGATGAACTTCATGGAATTCTCATTGCCTATGAGATGAGGAAAGGAATTCCAAATTCCAAAGAAGTAGCATCCAAAGCCTCAAAATCAACAAAAAGAGGAAAAGGATCGAATAACAACAGTGATGACTCTGATGCTGAAACTGAATTAGCTCAATTTGTATGAAGACTAAAGAAGGGATCTAAGATAAAATGTAAGTACCCTCTTATTTGTTTAAAATGTGGAAGAATAGGTCATTATGCTGCAAAGCAAAATGCCCTCATAAACACGATAGTGATGATGTAGAGGATTCTAAAAGGATGGTGTACAAAAAGAAAGGGTTTAATAAGAAGAACTTCTTCTCCAAACAAGATGAGTCTGATGAAGATGAATTTGTAGTCATCAAAAAGAAATCAACTAGAAATATCCCTCATCACAAAGGAAATGATGATGAATCAGATGAGGAAAATGACTATGTTGGAAGCAAAGAAGTGTTATTCATGGCATTCACAAATGATGATGATTCAAAATTGGAAGATGAAGGAAATGTGGATAAATTACTAATAAGTTCCATTGAAGAAAATGAGAATTTACGAAAGAAGATCGTTTCTCTCAAAGGAGAAAAGGAGGAAGCAAAAAGAAGGGAAGACTTCGTGAACAATAAGATAAAAGAAAAGGAAGATGTCTGTGAAAAACATGAAGCTGAAATAGTATCTCTAAGAAAGTAACTAGAGCATGTCAAAAAGAGTTAGCAAAGCTCTCAAGCACTTGATAACATTCTTAATACTCAAAAACCTCAATATGACAACTCTAGAATTGGTTTCAAAGGAGAATCATCAAGTACGAAGAATAATGCAAGGAGTTATGCCGACATACTTTCTTGCCATCCAAAAGAAGAAAGTCATCTCGCCAAGAACTAAGGCCTATCTCAAAACCAAGAAATGAAGGAAGAGCAACTCCAAGGAACAATGTTGATTCAAGTTATGGCTATTACAACAGGTACCAGACTATCTTTCTTGGGTATTATTACTATTGTAAAAACTTTGGTCATCAAGCTAAGCATTGCAAGGCTCAAAATAATGAAGCACCAACATTGAAAGATCAAACAAACAAACTACGTGGTCCTAAAGAGCAAGGACAAATCAAAACTTACAATTCTTTTGATCCTTTGGCTAAGTTTGATCTGACTTGCCCATTATGTAATAATTATGATCATAATGAACAAAATTGCCTTCTCAAAAGAGAGGAAGCTAAAAGCGTAAATTTCAAAATGGATAAATGTGGCCTAGCTCTATGTGCTCATAGTGAAGAAAATCATTGGTTTGTGGATAGTGGATGCTCAAGACATATGAAGGTGACCAAAAGAAGTTTGTCCCATTGAACAAGAAAAATGGAAATGTATCCTTTGGAAGTGGATCTGCTAAAATCACTGGAAAAGGAACTGTTGCCCTCGTCAATGGACAAGGAAAGGCTCAAAATACATTGTTGGTAAAAAGGCTCAAACACAATCTCTTAAGTGTTAGCCAAATTTGTGACAAGGACATAATGTTGTCTTTAGTACTAAAAATTGTGAAATAAGAGACTCATCCTCAGGAGAACTTGTGGCAAAAGGTGTAAGTGTTGAGAATTTGAAAAGTTGTAGGTTAATACAAATTCTCTTCTAGATAATTACTTGTGAATGTGCTTGAACGTACTTGAGGTACTTATGTCTTCTCTTCTTTTAGTTAAGTCAATCTTTCATCAACTCAATTATCAAAACACAAAAACACAAAGATTAGGCTCAGAGTTCTTAACTATGTATATCAACCACTTACTATTACAAACTGTTATTTGACCATCTGTAGATTGTCTTCTTCCTTCAATTCCGCATTCATAGATTAGCCTTTATCTACATTTATTTGTTGCCCAAATTCTCTGTCTTGTCCACACTTAGTTACTGTGGTGCATCCGCAAATTTTGCTGTGGTTTATCTATCCAGATGTCCACACTATAATATCAGCGTTTGTCAAAGTTCTCCTGTAGTATATATGTCCTTACGTCTTGCTGTCATCCGCAAGGTAGCTTTTATATTTGTTCGATTATTCTTCTTCAAGACAGTCCGCAATTTCCTTTTGTAACACGCAGTCTCTGTTGTGGTGTCCGCAATTTCCTTGTTGTCTTCGCTGTGGTGTCCGCAATTACCTTTTGTATCACTCTGTCTCTGTTGTGGTATCCGCAATTCCCTTGCTATCTCTTCCTGTAATAGGCTCAGACTTCTCCGCAATTTCAAAGTAATACACTTTCAATTGTATGTCTTACTTCTGAGAGATCCGCATTATTGGTTGACACACTGAGTCGCAGTTTCTACATATATATATAGCACATTTTACTGTTGGAAGACCGACCATATATCTTGCATGAAGGCCGACTTCACCATTTGAGAATATAGGCCGACGTGTAGTCTATTTATCCCAGCGTTTATGAAGGTATTTTGAGCATCTTCCAGAAGCCATTTCTTCAAGGTATCATGACCAAGTTATGGAGCATATAACTAGACCCTTTATCCATATGACACTTAATTACATTTGTGACTAGAAGACAATCTTAGTAGGCATCAAGAAGAAGTCTATTGACCTATAAAATCTTGCTCATGAAACCCATTAAGCAAGTACAACAAAAATACATTTTTATTATCTTTGTCTTCTACTTTACATAAATCCATAATTACATAGTCAATATGAAGACCGACCTAGTTACACTTTTGAACAGTAAGAACACCAGATAATGTTTACATTCTCAGCAAAATCCAAGGAGATAAATGTTACTTGAGTCAAACAGATGAAAGTTGGTTATGGCACAAGTGATTGGGGCATGCAAGTTTTGATAACTTGATCAATATCAGCAAAATTAATGGAGTAAGGGACATTCCAAAGATGCTCAAGCCAAATCAAGTTGTATGTGGGACATGACAACATGGAAAGAAAACTAGAACCAGCCACAAAACTAAGGAGTTTTCAACATCAAAACCTTTGGAGATCATTCATGCAAATTTAGGTGGGTCAACCAGAACTCCAGCTATTCAAGGTGAAAGGTATTTTGCTTTATTTGTTGATGACTATACTAGAATGATGTGGGTATATTTCATAAAATATAAATCAAAAGCATTTGAATGTTTTAAGAATCTTAAAGCCCTCATTGAAAATGAGAAAGATTCTAAGATTAAATGTCTTAGAACAGATAGAGGAGGAGAATTCACCTCAAAAGAATTTGATGAATTCTGTAAAGTGCATGGAATCGAAAGAGAACTCTCCGCTGCTAGGACACCCAAGCAAAATGGAGTAGTTGAAAGAAGGAACCGAACCGTTCAAGAAATGGCAAGGACAATGATATTAGCAGCTGATTTGCAGCCAAAATTTTGGAGAGAAACAGTTGGGATAGTAGTTTATACCTTAAATCGAACTCAACTAAGACCAAATAATGAAAAGACTCCATATGAATTATGGAAAGGAAGACCTGCATCAGTAAAATATTTCAGGATTTTGGAAGCAAATGCTTCATAAAGATCAATGATGATTCACCATAAAAATTTGATTCTCGAGTTGACGAAGGAATATTTCTTGGATATTCCACTAGGAGCAAAGCTTATAAATGTTACAACAGTCGTCTGCAGAAAATAGTGGAAAGCATTGATGTGAAGATCGATGAATCCCTTCTAGAAAAATAAATTGAAGATCATGAAGTTGAGCCCTTCCTTGAAGAAAGCGAAGAAGAACCCGAAAAAGAAGAAAACGATGAAGAACCTCAAAATGAACCTTCACAAACTCCTTCTAAGATCAAATTCCTTCAAAAACATCATCCAGAAGAACAGATTATCGGGAATATAGGTGAAGGAATTCAAACTCGAAGAAGGATGACAAACACTCCAAGAAAAGATGATGTCTCTCTCTTATCTCTAATAGAACCTGAATTTTTTTCTCAAACAAGTAAAGATCCTCATTGGATAAAGGCCATGGAAGAAGAAATGTCTCAAATCGAAAGAATGAGACTTGGGAGCTAGTTCCTCGTCCAGAAGATAAAAATATAATTGGAACAAAATGGGTATTCAAAAACAAGATGAATGAGAATGGACAAATTATTAGAAATAAAGCTAGACATGTTTGCAAAGGATACTCACAAATTGAAGGAATTGACTTTGAAGAAACTTTTGCTCCAGTAGCACGATTGGAAGCTATAAGAATGTTTTTGGCATTTACTTGCTCAAAAGGATTCAAGGTTTATCAAATGAATGTAAAATCAACATTTCTGAATGGAGACCTCAAGGAAGAAGTCGACATGGAGCAACCAGAAGGAATTGATCTAGCTGATGGGAAAGACTTTGTATGCAAGTTGAAAAAGGCCTTGTATGGGTTGAAACAAACCCCAAGAGCTTGGTATGCAAAGTTGGATCACTATCTGCAACAAGAAGGTTTCAAAAAGGGAGTAGCAGGAAGAAATCTCTACATGAAGATAGACAAGGATAAACTTTTGATCACTCTTGTATACGTTGATGATCTAATCTTTGCCAGCAATGATGATGGGATGAGCCATGAATTTGCTCTAAATATGTCAAAAATGTTCGAAATGGAAAATTATTGGGGAGTTAGATTACTTTCTTCGGCTACAAATATCTCAAACCACTGCAGGCATGTTTATATCTCAAGCAAAATATCTTAAAGACATGCTCAAAAGATATGGGATGGAAGACTATGCACCTATGAGCACAACGATGACCACAGATTGTAAATTAAGTAAAGATGAATTTTCCCCTCTCATAGATGCAACTCTTTACAGGTCAATAATTGGAGCTCTCCTATACTTAACTGCTACAAGGCTAAATATTATGCAAGCAGTGGGAATGGTAGCAAGATTTCAGTCAAGTCCTAAGCAATCCCATCTAGCTGCTGCGAAGAGAATACTTAGATATTTGAAAGGAACTGCTGATTTCGGTCTTTGGTATCCTAAGAGATCAACTCTTACTGTAATAGCTTCCTCTGATGTTCATTGGGCTGCAAGTGTGGATGATCGAAAAAGTACCAGTGGAAATGCATCCTTCATGGGAGATTGTCTTGTATCTTGGCTCAGCAAAAAGCAATCATCTATATCTCTTTCCACAGCTGAAGCCGAATATATAGTTGTTGTTGATTGTTGTACACAAATACTATGGATGAAGCAAGCTTTGAAGGATGTCAACATAGAAACTAAGCAACCAATCACCATTTTTGGTGACAACACTAGCACCATCAGTCTTTTAAAGAATCTGGTGATGCACTCAAAGACCAAACATATTCCAATCAAATACCACTTTCTTCGGGAACAAGTTGTTGAACAAAATATCAAGCTGGAATACATCAATACAAAGGAGAAAATCGCAGATATCTTCACAAAACCCCTTCCACGAGAAGCATTTGAACATCTTCACCAAAATATGGGGATCATTACTCTTGCATCACATTAAGAAAACACGAGAAGCACCATGACAGGTGAAGCAGCGTGACAAGGGGAGCAACTTGATAGGGGGAGTGTGTTGAGATTTTGTGTATTTGGGGTACCATCAATTGTGCTCTAGCCCCCAAATTTTGTGGAGGGACTAGAGTACACTTGATCTACAACACCCAGAAATTGATTTGGGAAATTTCATTTGGTTTAGGAGATATTAAATTAATTAATTAATTTAATGTATCTCCTAAGTTAAAACTTAGGGAACTTAAATAATTAAAGTGAATTTAATTAAACATGTGGTGAAATTGTCTTAAGTCACATGGATCAAGTTTTCTTTTAATCTTAGCCATTGATTCAAGATTTGATCATGGTCGTTGGTTTCCCAACGAAAAAAGTATAAAGGAAAGGCTTGGGGTCATTTGTAAACACACAAAGACAAAGCACTGAAGCTAAGCTGAGATTCTAGGGCGGGTTTGCTAAGAATTCTCAGAAGTGTTTCAGCTACAAAGAGGGGAATTTAGGCCTAGGGGATGATCTAATCCCGAGGTCCAAAATCAACAAGAGACAGAGATCAGCTCAAAGAAACAACGCAGAAGCAGGAGAGCAGCAACAGCAGCAAGGATAGCGTGATTTTCAGCAGGAAGCCCTCAAGGGTTACGTAGAGACCCTAAGGGGCAGCGTAGAGACTGTGTCACCCAGTTTGGGGTAACGCATTCCCTTCCGGAGTAGCGTTGAGGGTCAGAGGGGCTTCAGAGGCTGACACAGAGGCTTTCAGTGGCAGCGCTTGGGTTTCTAGGCCCTAATTTTGGCTTAGTTCTATAAATCCGGTTTGACGGTGTGGATCAATCACTATTTTGGCCCTAGATCAGCCAGTGAGCTGTAGATCTATTATTTCTCTGTCGGATTTTCCAGATCTAGAACCCAAGCTTGTTGTATTCAGAAAATTCTTAATAATAAAACCCTCCAACAGCCAGAGACTGGTTTTCCTGCATCGGGTTTTTCCGGGGACTATTTGTCCAGAAATAACTGTGTCACTTTGTCTATGTGTGCATGAACTTGTTCTAGATCTGGATTGGTGGAGATCTGTTATGTGTTTTGCTTCGATTTTAACTTGAATTTATTTAGTTAATAACTTGTCTAAGTAGGAGGAGCATAACCACATTAACAGTAAATAATTTCTACATAAAGTGTAAAGATTGAGAAATTTCCACATGGTATCAGAAGAATTGCAGATCTAGGAGGGTCACCAGCAAGAATCTGAAGGCTCTAGCTGCAGGAAGCAGCTGGAAAAGTAGCAAAAACACAAATCTGAAGGGACAGCGCAGTTTTCAAAGGCAGGTTCACGCAGAGGGAAGGGTGATGTTGTCTAACGTTGTCTCCTAGTAAGCCCACGCAATTACTGCGCAGAGGCAGCTCAGAAATAATGTTGGACTAGTCTGAAGCCTGCCAGTGTGATGCAGATCTGAATCTGTTAGATCCAGAAAACACTGAAGAAAAGTTGCAGAAATTCAAAAGGTGCTGGTGGGGTTAGATTTCTGAAGTTTTCAGATCTTTAGCCTTAGCACTAGTGACAAAGAGCGGGAGGAGATCAGCTTCTCAAAGGGTTTCTAGCCAAAAGAAACTTGCAGTTTGATCAGAGGATTGAAAAGTGTAACTAGATCGGTCTTCATGTTGACTATGTAATTATGTATATATGTAAAGAAGATGTCAAAGATAATGAAATGGATTCTTGATGTACTTGCTTCATGGGTTTCATGAGCAAGATTTTATTATTATGTAGATAGACTTCTTCTTGATGTCTACTAGGCTTGAGTCTTCTAAGTATAGAAGTATAATTAAGTGTCATGTAATTATGCTCCAAGACCTTGTCATGATAGCATGAAGAAATGACTCCTACATGAGGATCAAAGCTGCACTCTCAACAATGGTATAAAAGTCCTCAACGTCGGCCTATGAACAGAATTTAAAGTCGGCCTACATGATGGTGAATGGTCGGCGTAAAACAGAAGGATATATCACTATATATACCCAAACCTGCGGTTCATTTGAGACACAGATTTTTGTGGATTTCTCTAAGGTTGTTACAAGGTTTAAGGTGCGGAGTTGGGACAAGGATAGCGGACAACCTAAGGCAGATTGTGGATGACCTAAGGCTGACTAATAGAGAATAGCTCCACTAATTTCTTATATACTCCTTTTGATGATTTTCGATTTGGTACATCGGAGATGATAGAGTCTTTTGTGGATTCTATAAGAAATTAGTGGAGCTGAGAGATGGGGTTGTTAGTCAAGGCCTTGCACTAGGACAATGCTGGTTGATATGATACTATACAGATGCGATTACCAATCTGATTCTTCTTATGAGATTCTTCAATTTGAAAGTGACGCATTGTCTTGTTGAGAGATGGGGCTGTTAGTCAAGGCTTTGCACTAGGACAATGCTGGTTGATATGATGCTATACAGATGCGATTACCAATCTGATTCTTCTTATGAGATTCTTCAATTTGAAAGTGACCATGTACCTGTATGAATACCTCCCTACTTAAGAGGGAGTGTTGAAAAGTGTAACTAGGTCGGTCTTCATGTTGACTATGTAATTATGTATATATGTAAAGAAGATGTCAAAGATAATGAAAAATATTCTTGGTGTACTTTCTTCATGAGTTTCATGAGCAAGATTTTATTATTATGTAGATAAACTTCTTCTTGATGTCTACCAGGCTTGAGTCTTCTAAGTATAGAAGTATAATTAAGTGTCATGTAATTATGCTCCAAGACCTTGTCACGATAGCATGAAGAAATGACTCCTACATGAGGATCAAAGCTGCACTCTCAACGCTGGTATAAAAGTCCTCAATGTCAGCCTATGAACAGAATTTAAAGTCAGCCTACATGATGGTGAATGGTCGGCCTAAAACAGAAGGATATATCACTATATATACCCAGACCTGCGGTTCATTTGAGACACAGATTTTTGCGGATTTCTCTGAGGTTGTTACAAGGTTTAAGGTGCGGATTTGGGACAAGGATAGCGGACAACCTAAGGCAGATTGTGGATGACCTAAGGCTGACCGCGGATAGCCTAAAGAAGATATCGTATATCTCTGAAATAACAATGCGTACAAAGGGAGACTACAATACGAATAAGAAAGAAGATAACGCTGCATTGCAGACACATGGCATTTTATGAGTACAGTTGGAAGTGCGGATTAGACAGTTGGAAGTGCGGATCAATCTTAAGAATAAGAAGTGCGGAAATATTGCAGATAAGACTGAACCTTATACAGAAGAGATTGCGGTTAGTCTTTATGCATATCAACTCAAGCATCTAAGTGCGGATATACCTCACACTATGGGTATCCACTACAGGAGATATTGCAGACATATATTAGATCACAGTGTGGACATATACCAGACCTTATTGCAAATAAAATAAAATTATATCAGTGTGGATATCTATACAAACAAGTGCAGGAAAGATAGTATATAAGAGCAGCATATGATTGCGAACAAGTGCAGGGCAGACTTAAGAAAATTATTGCAAGGACAAGTAACTGATATATATTGTTTAAGGCTGTGACAACAATATAGAATTAGTAGAAGTTGAGGAGAAGAAGCAGTAAGTGTGAGGAAGGTAAATTTACCTTCCTACTATTGAAGCAATTCATTTACAAAGCATATACAAGGTGAAGTTCAAGGTCCTAGAAGCATATCTAGGTCTAGGGTCTAAGTGTGGGTCATGGTACTTGTCTTTTGAAGATCTATAAGAAGAATCCTTTGCGGGTTTTCCTCTCCAAGAGTGAGAGGTTTTGCCCTGGCTCTAGGAGCCTAATTTGTGTCTCGTGTACTTTGATAATTGACTTGATGAAATATCAACTAAGCTAAAGAAGAAAAGACATAAGTAAGTTCACAAGTAATTATCAAGAAGAGAATTTGTATTAACCTACAACCCTCAAAATTCTCAACAGGAAATCAGTTGTCAGAGGGAGCAGAAGGTGCATGTTTCGCCAAGGGCCTTAGATCCAGTTCTCTGGCAAAGAGAAATGGATGTTCTAACTTCTGACACATTTCTAAGCAAACGGTTCCTCATGGAATGCGTGATCAAGACAGATTGGATGGACTTTTGCAACTTTTGAGTTTGGAAGGCTAGGATCCTAATAGTCCTAGAGGCATATCATCTAAGAGACCATGCAAAGCAAACTCTGGCCACACCAACCGATGCAGATCTCCTACTGAAGCATAATGAAGCTATTGAGCATGCCAAGCGGCTAATCATGGACGAAATTAAGGACCATATTGTACCACACATAGCTGAGAAGAAGATAGCTAATGAGATGTGGAAGGCCTTAATTTCCCTATATGAGGGAAAGTCTGTCCAAAGGAAGATGTTGTTGGAGACTCAGATGAGGTCATTCATGATGACCAAGGGAGATGATTGTAATCGATCAAAGATCAGCTGACTGAAACGAGTGCTAAGGTGGAAGACAATAAGATGGTCAGGACTGCTCTCAATGCAGTCACAGATGAGTGGGAAAACTTTGTCCAAAGTATCTTGGGCAGAGCAGACCTCCCAGATTGGGACAGTTTGTGGGCAGTTCTACGTAAAGAAGAACTCCGCAAATTCACCAAGAAGCAGTACAGCTCTGGATCGAGCAGAGTGAAGAAGGAAGATGATGAAGATGCAGCCTTGGCATCAAAGAAGCGGCAGGGAAAGAAGAAGAAGGATCTGTCCAAGATCAAGTGCTTCGAGTGTGGTGAAATGGGGCATTTTGCCAACAATTGTCCTCAGAAGAAAAAGGGCAAGGAAGCTTCTTCTTCCAAGGTTGTTGTGGCGGATGATGGGTCAGAAGATGATGCAGCCATGAGTGCTCATGAACCACGAAAGTGTCCCGACATGGATCTGTAGACGAGCTACAGAATGCAGGCGAGATCCATGAGCAACACATCTCTTGGATCACATGCGAGCTACTGTGCTATGACAGCCTTAAGATAGTAGTAGGACAAGTGGAGCAGTGGGAGCATAGATCACAAATGAAGCAGAGGCAGATCTGAAGGCTGGAAGGAGCAGTGTAGTGTAGATGTAGTAGCATTGTAGAAGTAGCAGCAACGTAGGGGATGATGTTACTTCAGCAGCACAAAGCAGAGCTGCTTAAGCAGAGCAGAGTTGCAACAGCATGAAGGCTTCAGGAGGACAGCGCAGCACAGCAGCAGCGTGAGGTATTATAGCACAAGGGGCTTATGTGACTTTAGTAGTGTAGAAGGAGTCTCCTTACGCAGTGCAAAGTTGTTGTTGTGCATCATCTTTCAAATGCGAGCACAAATCAGCAGCCTATGGAGCTTCAATGATGAGGATGCAACCCAACTGACTTGTCTGTCAAAAACTGGGCAGGAGATTCAGTTGTTTCTCTTAACAACTAAAGTTGAGGTGCTACAGATCAGCAGTGGCAGTGCTATGAGCAGCACAGATGCAGCAAATTGAGAGGAAGTTGCAGTACAGATGTTGCAGTGGCAGTGGCAGCGTCATGGGCAACAGTACAGAATGGCAGCAGCAGTGCAAAGTTGAGTGGAAGCAGGCCAAGCATAAGCAGCACAGAACCAATGCCCAAAATCTTGTAATGCATAGTGTGATGTATTGCTAGAGCACACTCCTGATGCTAAGAGGGAGTGTTGAGATTTTGTGTATTTGGGGTAGAATCAGTTGTGCTCTAGCTCCCAAATTTTGTGGAGGGACTGGAGTACACTTGATCTATAAGACCCAGAAAGGGATTTGGGAAATTTCATTTGGTTTGGGAGATATTTAATTAATTAATTATTTTAATGTATTTCCTAAGTCTAAACTTAGGAAAATGAAATAATTAAAGTTAATTAAATTAAACATGTGATGAAATTGTCTTAAGTCGCACGGATCAAGCTTTCTTTTAATCTTAGCCATTGATTCAAGATCTGATCATGGTCGTTGGTTTCCCAGCGAGAAAAATATAAAGGAAAGGCTTGGGGTCATTTGTAAAGGCACACAAAGGCAGAGCACTGAAAATAAGTTGAGATTCTAGGGCGAGTTTGCTAAGAATTCTCAAAAGTGTTTCAACTGTAGAGAGGCGAATTTAGACCAAGGGGATGATCTAATCCCAAGTTCTAGAATCAACAAGAGGCAGAGATCAGCTCAGAGAGGCAGCGCAGAGAAGCAGGAGAGTAGCAGCAGAGAGGGCAACAACTGTGCTACGCAGGTTCTGCGCAGTCCCTCCCAGGACAGTGTCATTCAGCTGGAAGCCCTCAGGGGTTACGCAGAGACCCTAAGGGGCAACGTAAGGACTGCGTCACCCAGTCTGGGGTAACACAGCCCTTTCCAAGCTAGCGCTGAGGGACGTAGAGGCTTCAAAGGCTGACACAAGGGCTTTAGGGGTAGCGTTGGGGTTTCTAGGGCCTAATTTTGGCTGAGTCTTGTAAATCTCGTTTGAGGGTGTGGATCAGTCATTATTTTGGCTTCAAAACAGCCAATGAGCTGTAGATCTATTATTTCTCTGTTGGGTTTTCCAGATCTGGAACCCAGATTTGTTGTATTCAAAAAATTCTAAATAATAAAACCCTGCAGCAGCAAGCAGACCGGTTCTCCCGCATTGGGTTTTTCCGGGGACTATTTGTCCAGAAAATCACTGTGTCACTTTGTCTATGTGTGCATGTACTTTTTCTAGATCTGGATTGGTGAAGGTCTATTATGTGTTTTGCTTCGATATTAATCTGAATTTATTCAGTTAATAACTTAACAAAGTAGGAGGAGCATAACCAGATTTAACAGTAAGATTTCTGCATAAGTAGAAGATTCAGAAATTTTCACAAGAAGTATAGGGTATACAAGAGTTTCGGACCTGTGGAAGTGTGTGGGGTATATAACAGTCTCAGACCCTAATTGCAGTATCTACAAGGATCAGATCCTTGCAGTACTCATTGTGGTTTCAGCTTTGAGTGGTGATGCTTTGAGTTGTGGTAACTTCAATCTATAAGGTGTCATCTTCATTGAAGTATAGGTGTTGAGGTGGATCTGTGACTATTCTAATTCGGTGGAGCTCAAATCTGTGGGCATCGGATTGGCTATTACTACAATGCATGACATTTCAGTGATTGTGTGGCCTTTGAACTATGGAGTTGTGACATTTCAGGACTATGGTGTAGCTACTTCATATACTGCAGTGGTCAAAATCCATTGTTGGTGTAGCATGGTGCAGAATTAATGGTGTTGTATGTGAAAATTTATGAATATTACTTTATGCAAAAACCCTACTATTAGATCTGTTTATACTTCTCCTACTTAATCAAGTTATTAATGCTGAAATTCAGATTAATATCGAAGTAAACATATAACAGAATTTCACTGATTCAAATCTAAGCAAAAGATACATGCACATAGACAAAGTGACACACAAGATTTTCTGGACAATTGTCCCCGGAAAAACCCAATGCGGGAAAAACGGTCTTCTGGTTGCTAGAGGGTTTATATTATTAAGCAGTTTCTAAATACAACAAATCTGGGCACCTTACTGGTCTACCCGACAGAGAAAAATTAGATTTGCAGCTAACCTGTTGTTCCGGAGATTGAAAACTTGACTGATCCACACCCTCAAATGGGATTTATGGGACTCAGCCACTTTCTGCCTCTAGAAACCCTAGCGTTGCCCCTCAAGCCCCAGCGTCAGCCCTGCTAGCCTCTACGTGCCTCTGCGTTGGCTTGGAGAGGATTGTGTAACCCCGAACTGTGTGGCGTAGTCCCTACGCTGCCCTTGAAAGCCTCTGCGTAACCCTGGAGGCCTCCTGCTACTTAGCGCTACCCTTCCTGGGCCTGTGTAGCACCTGTGTAGCGGTTTTAGCCCTCTACATTACATAGCTGCTGTTGCCGCCTCTGCTTCCCTACGCTGCTCTTGGTTGCTGCCTCTCTGTCTCTTGCTGATTCTTGGCTCCAGGAACAGACCATCTCCTTAGCCAATACTACCCCTCGTTGCAGCTGAAAAACATTTGAAAATTCTTAGCAAACCCTGCCTTAGAATTTCAGCTTAGTCTCAGTGTTCGGCCTCCATGTGTGTGTTCTCCAACTGAACCCAAGCCTTTCCTTTATACTTTCTCCTCAGGAAACCAACGGCCATGATCTCATCTTGAATTGATGGCTATGGTTAAAAGAAAGCTTGATATGTGTGAATTAAGTCATTTCCATCACATGTTTAAAATTAATTACCTTTAATATTTTAATTTTACTAAATTAGACTTAGGGTCCTGTTGTAGCCGCTACAACACCCTCCAAAATTTAGTCCCCTTTTAAAATTTCAAAGCCCCTGATCTCTTTGATGAAGGTAAGTCCGATGTGCCCCAAGCCATGAATCTTGAGAAAATCCCTTTCAAAGCATTTGCCTTCAAAACTAAGTTCATGACTTGTTTTCTTTGAGACTATTCGCATGATCGCAAAGTCACAAACCTGATCAAAATTACACATTTGCGACTAAGCGACCTCTAGGTCGCAAGGTCTATAAAATGCACATATTGCGACTATGTGACCTAGCGACCTTGCGACCTCCAGGTCACAAGGTCGCAAGGTCGCATCCTAGCCTAAATATTTACATTTGCAACTGCGCGACCTAGTGACCTTGCAACCTCCAGGTCGCGAGGTCGCAAGATCGCATGCTTGCTCAACCAGCCCCGATTTGTGACTTAGCTACCTGCATTAAATGACCGCACGTGCGACCCCTTTATAAATAAAAGGGTCGTGGAGGTCACATTCGACCTGCGCGATGGAACAAACAAAGCCTCTGACAAGCCAACTGGAGCGCGATTATTTCGGGTAAGTTTCCTAATCCTCCTGTTGTTTCTTGTTTTGCTTAGATGTTTCCTTACCTGCCCCATACCCTGGCCTATTAATTGCCCTTGGCCCCATTCCTGTGCAACCCAAATCCTCACCATCTCTCCAACTAGGATTTTCAGTTCACTTATGCTAAACCCTCTTTGCCTCCTCTTTTGAGCCTTGCCTTGCCTCAGTTTGCTACAAACACCCCTTCCTAGCCTTCTAAGAGGCCCCCCAACTCTGGTTTTCCCATCTCTCTTAGAGTTTTTGCCCTCCTTTCACCTTATTCCCCGCGGGTCGCGATCGCTTAGATTTCTCTCAAAAAGCCCTAATGTGACCCTGCGACCCCGCAACCTTGCGACCTAGTGACCTCGTGACCTAGTCGTTAAGTCGCGGAGTCGCTAGGTAACAGATCATAGACCATCCATCCAATTCGCGACTTTGCGGCTTTGCAACCTTGCGACCTTGCAACCTAGTTGCAGGTCGCCAAGTCGCAAAGTCGCAGTTTTCGAATATTTTACGTTGGTGCGACCTCGCGATTGTGCAACTTGGTTGCTAGGTCGCCAAGTCGCAATCCTCCCTAGTCCTACGGATAGCACTCGGCAGGGGTCGCAGCGATCTAACTTGAGCAGTCAAATCATTTAAAGGTCTGGTCAGTCCCGTCATATTTTGTTATCAAGCCGTCCGTCTTATCATGGGATTATTTTTTGAACATGCCAGGGGATATTGAAGCCGAGCTCGAGTGTGTTTCCATCTCTTCGGCCTCAAGCGATATGGGGCCTCCAGCAGTTCGAAAGAGGAACAAAAGCCCTGAGATAGAGATATCAGGAGAGAACACACCTCCTCCACTACCCCCTATCTATGGAGACACCGCCTATGTTTTTGGAAAGGGAGATAAGATGACCTAGTACCAAGTATATTAGGAATTCACAAAGCCAGAATTCCCAAAAGATCTCGCGAACCGGCAAGTATATATTCAGGTTAAAAGGTCCAAGCTTCACTACGTAGGCGCTCATCCACCAATATTCCCATGTGCCGAAATAGTCAAATGGATCCTCCAAAAAGTTGATTCCAAATTCTGGGTTATCCGCTATCACTCGGGGAAATCTTTTTCCAACTTGTCTGGGAAAGATGCGGACGTGTACTATGCACTCCCCGCTAAGGAAGAATCCTTCAATGTTGACTGGGTCACCACGCATCAAGTACCAATACCAGAAACCTTGAAGGGCTGGTGGGAGGATCCTGAGAAGTTTAAGGCGAAGAAGGATCAGGAGTATAAAATAGATGGCCTTAGGAAGGTCTATAAGCTGGTGGCAGCAATGATGTGCAGAATGTATGGCCAGCAGGATGCCACTACCTTCAATGGGGCTTCGGTCCCACTCATGTATGTTGTCACCTCCTAATGCACCTATTTCAACTGGGCTTACCTGGTGGTGTCAACCCTCAGAGTAAACATATCAGCAGCACAGGCACCAGAAGAGGGATGCGCGTCGGAATTCTACATGGCCTCTTAACTCTTAGACGCAGTATGCGCGAGATGCTGTTTCGAGGGATGGTCGCATAACTGGGAAACAAAGCACGGCGGGCCCATTCACAAAGATCTGAACGTGTCCTGGGCTTCCAGGTACAAGCAAGATATGGAGTCCATCTCACACAATTTCATCCCCGTGCTCTACGGGAAGCTTTTCAGTAAAGATGCCCCTTGCATGTCCAGGTGGGCAGAGAGTAACTTCATCAAGGTCTTCGGATCATTCAAGGCGCCTCAAGCACTACCCAAGTATGTCACTGATAAGCTACTGCTACAAGAGGTGTGCTACCAAATGTCAAGTGGATTCTCCAAGGTCCTTAGCAAAGGCAAAAAGAAGCCATGGCCTACCCTCCCGCTTACTAATGGTGCCTACACTGTTAAAGATTTCAAAGATGTAGAAGCCGAGGAGGAGGACATTAAAGGTTTTCATTTCGTAACCTTCACCCATAGATCATATGATCCTGAAAGGATCGTCCCTGCACACTGCAAACGGGCCAAGTTCAATTGGAAGTACCAACACACTGAATGTTCGATTGAAGAACAAGTTAGAAACTGTTACAACAAAGACAGGGAAGTCGCGTCGGAAGAATCAGATGACCTAAGTGGAGATCAAGGAGGTCAAGACGACCAAACTTTAGAAGAGAGGGCTGACATGCTAAAAAGAAAGGACCCGATAGGAGGGGCTTCATCTTCCAAAGCCAAAAAGCCAAAGAATACTACAAGTAGTAGTATTTCTAAAGAGAAACAAGAAAGGAGAGACAAAGAGGCCAAGGCACAACAAGAGGCTAAGAAGAAAATAAGAGAGGAAGAACTAAAGAAGACCCAGGATACCTTGGCACAACAATAGTTAGAAGATAGGCGAAAGAAGCAGGTTGAAGAACACCAGAAAAAGCAACAGAGAAAGGAACGGAAGAAGAAGCAGGCAGAAGAGGCCCGCAAGAAGAAGGAGGAAGAAGAACGCAATAAGGAGGAAGAGGAACAGAGGAAGAAGGAAGAAGAAGAACGATAGAAGGAGGCCGAGTCCAAGTTGAAGGAGGAACAAGATAAAGAAGAGGCCGAAAGAAAGAGAAAGGAAGAAGAAATTCAAAAGTTGCAAGAAGGCTCATCCAAGGAAGCAGAGGGAAACAATACACCACTCTCAAGGACTAGGAAACAAGCAGATTTGCCCCATATTGAGTTATCCTCGGCAACCCCCATGACGGGTGTACACCTTTCGCTCTCAGAACTCGGCATCCCGCAAGAACAGGAAGATGATGTATTAGACCTGACAAGACTATCGTACGACCAATTCACACATAATATCGAGCAGGAGAAGAGAAGGTGCCTCACACGGAATCCAGCCGAGCCCCTAGCAGTGACCACGGAAAAGGACATAGTCCTGGATACCAGGACTAATCCCATCATTATAGCATCGACGGGAACTTCTTTCGCAGCAGCTACAGAGGAAAATGTTAGCAGGATGAGCAGGGAGATCTTGTCCCTGCAAAACAGACTCCAGGCCTCCGAACAGAAGACAGCTCAGGGTTAAAAGGAAAAGAGGGCACTCAAGGCAGAAAATCAAAGGCTCCAATTCACAACCACTCAAGCCAACAGGTTACCTACCGTTATCCAAGGGGAGTTGGTACTTTGGAGACTGCCATGAAACAGGTATATGAGGAGATGTTTGCTATAAAATAGATGGTATCCCCGCTACTAAAGGCTCAGGCAGAGACTAAGAAGAAGACTGCACAACTAAAGGAAGCTTCTGTGACACTAGACAATATGCTTGAATGGTCCGAAACATATCCATAGGCTCTCGACACCTTGCCAAAGAAAGATTGGATCTGCATGCAGAATGACGAAGTACAGATACAGATGAAAATACAATCCAAGGATAAGCTTGTAAGGGATGTGGAAAAAGTGATGTCCGGCTATGAACACCTTATCAGTGGCATTGATTCGATGGCGGGAGTACATCACATCCCTTCCTTGTGGGCATTGGACACATAGAAGACAAGGGAGTAAGTGACCCAAGACATCCAAGTGTTTCTGGAACCCATCAGGCAAGCAGCTATTTCCAAGGACCTTCTGGCCTCGAAGGAGAACATTGATCAGTTCATCATCGCACCAGTCCGGATCTACACCAAGCTAGCCTCCCTATCCAATCAAATCTCCGTGAAGAAGCGCACTTTGATTCTGGATGCTATCAAATGCTTTAACAGGTTAGGGGAGGACACACCTCAGGTCACTCCAGTGGACGCAGACTATTAGGCCTGGCAGACTTATCTCAGGGAACAGCAACAGGTAGAAGTCCTAGACCTTTCCATCACACGACTGCTACCTTGAAAAGGGATAGTTATACAAGTCGCAAGTCGCAAACAGAATCAAGTCGCAGGTCGCAAACAAGGCCCAGTCGCAGGTTGCAAATGAGATCCAGTCGCAGGTTGCAACATCACCTGGGTCGCAAACCATACCAACAGTCAAGAAGCTGAAAAAACAGGGTTACCCAAAGGTCACTTTTTGCTATAATTACTCCCTCCGGGAACAATGTACGGGACCTTTTTTGGACTCCACAAAGTGGAAGAGTTAATTGTATTACATTGAATGCATGATTCCGAGAATGAATACAAACCAATGTTTTTGACCCCACTACTGGATCTGATGAATGCTCATGTGTGTTAGCATTATGAATATTATGTCTTTATGTATTGGCTATCTTTTATCACTAACTAGTCTGCGTTTTCTATTCATATATCGTTTGTACGTTTAAGCTCTTTGGATGTGTCAATGATATGTGGATGTTTTGCTCAAGGATGTTTTAATAACTTAGTTGTTGATATCGCTTTAATCTTTCGGAAGACGCTTAAGGAATTGAAGGGTGTTTCGACCATAGAGAACTATTTCTTTTATGGTCAAGCAAGCTTCTTTATGAGTATGACCGTAGACAACATTTCCCTCGGCTGCATGCTTTGAATCTCGCTTTGCTATTCATAAATGTTTCATTTTCAGGAAAACTCATCAACCATTTGTTTCGTTTCATTCGAGTAGTCGTGCATCCCCTTTTTCCACGAGACACACCACCATCCGAGAAAGGCATATTCAACGGTAGTCAAACCTACACCCCAAACGAGATCCCTACCACAAACGGTTTAGAGTCTAGTTGGGACTTTATACTGGGGAGATCCTGTTAAGTCCCTATATTAATAGTGTAGCCCCTTATTATGTTAGTGTAGCCCCCCTTATTGTTATTATTGTACCCCTGTAACCCCCATATTGTTATTATTGTGCCCTTACATTATTATTGTTAGGTCGGCTAGGATTACATTGTGGCCCCACTAGGATTATATTATGGCCCCACGGACTCCTATATATAGAAGGAGGTTTTGTTCATTTGTATCATCCAAGAATTGTTCATTCATGTAATGTATTGGAGGTTGCCCCCTCGAAGCCTGTTAAGTCCCTATATTAATAGTGTAGCCCCTTATTATGTTAGTGTAGCCCCCCTTATTGTTATTATTGTACCCCTGTAACCCCCATATTGTTATTATTGTGCCCTTACATTATTATTGTTAGGTCACAGATTATATCAGGCCCCACCAGGGATTATATTATGGCCCCATGGACTCCTATATATAGAAGGAGGTTTTGTTCATTTGTATCATCCAAGAATTGTTCATTCATGTCATGTATTGGAGGTTGCCCTTCGAAGTGGCTCATTTCTAAGGCGTGAATATCTCTTTCTTCTCTCTTTTGGAGTCAAGTCATCCAACATTTGCACGAGCTTTGGGATTCTAGGGTTTCGCTGCTCCAAACAGGTCATCGTGGCATTTTCGCTATAACTTGTTTTCTACGAAGCTTCAGAAGCTGAAATTTCTAGGGTGCGAAGCTGAAATCTTGAGGAAGGTTGTCTAAAAATTTCAGATCTTGATTCGCAATATTTGAGGAGATATCATCTGTGGAAGTTAGGTATTTGTTCAGGCTCATAAACAGGTCATCGTGGAAATTGCGCTATAAATTTTTTTGTACGAAGTTTCAGAGTCTGAAATTCATATGGTGCGCAGCTGAAATCCTGAGGAAATTCGTAAAAAAATTTCAGAGCTTGGTTCGCAATATTTGTGGAGATATGATCTGTGGAAGGTAGTGCTTTTTCAGGCTCCTGAATTTCATCTCAAAGAGGTGATCGTGGGAAAACTTCAATAACTCTCTCTCTGGGCATCGGATTGAAGTACCGTAAAAAGTTGTCGCAAGTACACAGACTGAAGTTTCTGGGCTATCAATTTCAGAGACAAAGGACAAAACAGTGACACGTGGCAAGTCGTACAAGTTCGCTCTACTGAACCAGTCCAGAATTAGGTCATTGTGGGAGATTGGACACAAATTTGTCTTGGAGAATCCAAATCTGGTCAGACCTGTGGCATTTGAAAGAAGCTTCAGAGATCTACTACAGAGCTGAATTTCAGATATCGAAGATTTTCAAATACAGAGATAATTCAATTTCAATATCGAGCTCCTAAAAGCTAGTAAAAGGTGTGTATTTTTTTTTTCCCAAACTGCATAAGTCTTGTTTGAAGAATCAAGTTGAATTGATTCCAAGGGCATATTGTAGAATAGATATCAATATTGAATTCTAAAATGGCCCCTAAAAAGAATTCAACACCCATCAAGCCTTCAGAAGGCTCTACCATGACTCATGAAGATGAAGAATTGCAACATGATCTATCAAAATTACAAGAACAAGTGCAAAAAATTTCACTCTCACAAAGGGCAGCAAAAAATGAAATGGAAGTTTTGAAGAAAGGTGTGGAAGTGAAGATGGATGGTTTGAAGAAAGGCATGGAAGCTAAGATGGATGGTGTGCAAGCTAAGATGGAAGCTAAGATGGATGGCATGGAAGTGGGCATGGAAGCTAAGATGGATGACATGTAAGACAACATGGAAAACATGAAGAATGATCTAAAAGCATACATGGAAGGCTTGATGACAAGCTTAAAACCAGAAATGATTCCTAATGGCGGAAATATAGGAGAAGAACTTCATGATGAGAACAAAATAAATGTTAATCGTGATTTCATAAACTCGAATGTTGGTGGGAAGAACCACCATATTCCAAAAATGGATATGAGGAAGTTTGATGGAAAGGATCCTGTAACATGGATACTACAGATGGAGCAATATTTTGATCTCCATAATGTGCAAAACACACAAAAGGTACGCATTGGAACTTTACATTTAGAACAAAATACATTTGTATGGTATCAATGGCTTTGCTCCCGTAAAAAAATTGTCACTTGGTCAATTTTTACGGAGGAAATGATAGCACATTATGAGGATACAAAGAGCAACACCTTCTTTACCCAATGGATAAATCTCAAACAAAAGGGTTTAGTGGGGCAGCACATTGAGGACTTCCAAAAATTGAGTATAAGGGTAACTGATATTTCAGAGGACCACAGGATTGATCTCTTCTTAGGCAGTTTAAAGGATAACATTCAACATGAAGTTCGTGTTCTCGAACCTGATTCATTAGAGAAGGCATTCAGGTTGGCAAGAAAAGTTGAATGTAAAATTATGGCAACAAGGAAGTCTACTACTCAATTCTATAAAGAAGGAAGTGTGGCTACATCTAGATTTCCACAACCTACAAGGTTGACACCACAACAATTGGAAGAAAAGAGAGCAAAAGGGCTTTGCTACAGTTGTGATAGCAAATACACTAAAGGTCATAAGTGTGCTGAGAAGAAATTATTTTACATAGATTGTGAAGAGGAAGAAGAAAATGAACAAGAAGAGGATATAAACCAGGAACCAACCCTAGAAGAGGAAGAAATGAATCCGACCATATCGTGTAATGCACTGGTAGGAATTACCACTTCTCAAACTCTCAAGATACAAGGACAAATCAAGAAGAAAAGGGTAATAGTGTTGATTGATTCAGGTAGCACCCATAATTTTATTCATTGTAAGGTAGCCAAGGAATTAAATTGTTTCCTATACCCAGCACCAGAATGTCAAGTGATGGTTGCAAATGGAGGAACTATAAATTGCTCGGGAAAATGCCATAATATCAAGCTAACCATGGGGGAATATGTATTGACTAGTCCAATGCTTTCCATTCCTATGGGAGGTGCTGATGTTGTACCAGGAGTACAATGGTTACAATCTTTGGGGACGGTAGCTTTTAATTTTCAAGAACTTTTCTTGAAATTTTTTTCAGAAGGAAAGGAAGTCGAATTACGGGGTATTGAAGGGAAGCTGGGAAGGATAATAAGCTCTAATGTCATGACAAAGCTTCTAAAGAAAGAACAAAGAGGCGTAATTGCACAATTATGCTCACTAGAAGTTCCGACATCAAAATCATCTATTTCTGCAGATCTCCAACAAGTCTTGGACAATCATTCCAAGGTGTTTGAAACTCCCAAAGGACTCCCACCTATTCGTGATCACGATCATGCTATTCATTTGATTCCAGGAAGTGTTCCTCCAAACATCAAGCCTTATAGATATCCTTACTTCCAAAAGAGCGAAATTGAACGTATGATTGCAGAAATGTTAGAGGCAGGTATAATTCAACCTAGTCAAAGTTCTTTCTCTGCTCCTGTAGTATTGGTACACAAGAAGGATGGATCATGGCGAATGTGTCCGAATTATAGGGAGCTCAATAAGCTCACCATTAAAGAAAAATTTCCCATTCCTGTAATTCATGAATTATTGGATGAATTACATGGAGCAATTTATTTTACCAAGTTGGATCTTCGTTCAGGATATCATCAAATTAGAATGAAGACTGAAGATATTCCAAAACAAAATTTCGAACTCATGAGGGTCATTATGAATTTTTGGTCATGCCTTTTGGCCTTACCAATGCACCTTCTACATTTCAAGGGTTGATGAATTCCATTTTCAAACCCTTCCTTAGAAAATTTGTGCTAGTATTTTTGGATGATATACTAATCTATAGCAAGTCTTGGAAGGATCATGTTGAGCATGTTGACAGGGTGCTCAAACTATTGCAAGAGAAACAATTATATGCAAAAGCATCCAAATGTTTCTTTGGAGTACAAGAGGTGGAATATCTGGGTCATATTATATCTCACGAGGGTGTTAAAGTAGACCCTAACAAAATTAAAGCCATTAAGGAATGGAAAGTCCCCAAGACAATAAAGCAGTTGCGAGGATTTCTCGGGTTAACAGGCTACTATCGCAAGTTTTTTAAGAATTATGGGAGAATAGCAGCACCTCTAACAACATTATTGAAGAAAGATGCATTTTCATGGACTCCTGAAGCAACTAAGGCCTTTGAACGTCTTAAAGAGGCACTGTGCCTAGCACCGGTCTTAGCTACACCAGACTTCACAAAAACCTTTATTGTGGAATGTGATGCCTCAGGAAATGGAATTGGTGCAGCTTTAATGCAGGAAGGAAGACCCATTGCTTTTGAAAGTCGTCCAATCAAAGGAAAGTATTTACAGAAACCTATTTATGAGAAGGAAATGTTAGCAATACTGCATGCACTAAAGAAATGGCGAACTTACCTAATGGGACGACACTTCAAGGTAAAAACTGATCATGATAGTCTTAAACACTTTTTGGAACAAAGACTATCTTCAGAAGAGCAGCAAAAATGGGTCACAAAGATGTTGGGTTATGACTTTGAAATAATCTACAAAAAAGGAAAGTTTTATGTTGTTGCAGATGCACTCTCAAGAAAGAATGAAGAGGTGGAAGCATTGCTTTGTGCTATTTCTATTATCCAACCAGATTGGATAACCGAAGAAAGAGATGAATGGAAGAAGGAAAAAGATGTATGGACACTCATTCAAAAGTTGCAGCAAGATCCTAGTACATCCGATACATTTAGTTGGAAAAATGATTCCTTATGGTACAAAGATTGCTTATATCTTTGTAAGAATTCCCAACTAAAACAAAATATTCTTTTGGAATTGCACACTTCTCCTTTAGGAGGACACTCAGGATTTTTAAAACTTACCACAGGGTGAAGAAAGAATTTTTTTGGGATGGCCTTAAATCTGATATTCAAAATTTTGTGGCGGAATGTTTGGTTTGCCAGCAGAATAAAGTTGAGACAATTAAGACCCTGGGACTTCTGCAACCTTTATCCATTCCAAGTCAACGTTGGGAGGAGATTTCAATGGATTTTATCATAGGTTTACCTAAGTCCAAAGGAAAGAGTGTCATCATGGTGGTAGTTGATAGACTTACCAAGTATGCACACTTTTGTGCATTATCTCATCCATTTAAAGCAAGTACGGTTGCTACTACATTTATGGACAGAATTCAAAAGCTACACGGAAGCCCAAGGGTTATTGTGAGCGACAGAGATCCCATTTTTACTGGAAATTTTTGGACGGAGTTATTTTCTTGTTTGGGTACTCAATTAGCTCATAGCTCATCTTATCATCCTCAATCCGATGGTCAAACCGAGATAGTAAATAACTCGATCTGATGGTCAAACTGAGATAGTAAATAAATGTTTGGAAGGATATCTTCGTTGTTTTGTATCTGATAAACAAACACAATGGGTCAAGTGGTTACCTCTCGCTGAATGGTGGTATAACACTTCCTTCCATACTGCAGCAAAAATGACCCCAGTTATGGCACTTTATGGATATCATCCACCATCCATCACATCATCTTTAAGAGAAAATTCGAAGGTTCAAGCAGTGGAAGATCACATCGAGCATCAACAAGAAGTTCTCCAGCTCTTAAAGGATAACCTGAATTTGGCACAAAATCGAATGAAACAACAGGCAGATCAACATCGCAGCGAGAGAAGTTTTGATGTAGGAGATTGGGTATTTTTACGGCTACAACCATATAAACAAATGTCCCTAAAGCAAGCTAAGAAGGATAATAAATTATCGCCAAAGTACTATGGTCCTTACAAGGTGTTGCAAAAGATTGGTACTATGGCATACAAATTGGAGCTTCCTGCTTCTTCGCGAGTACATCGAGTTTTCCATGTTTCATGCTTAAAGAAGGTTATAGGTGAAAATCTTCCAGTTCAAACAATATTGCCAGAACTTGATGAGGAAGGAAAAATCATATTGTAACCAGAAGCGGTCATGGAAACAAGAACTCGACAACTACGGAATCGATCAATTTCAGAGTATCTCATCAAGTGGAAGAACTTACCCACTGAAGATTCTACATGGGAGGATGAGAATTTTATACAGAAGCACCCGGAGCTACTCAAGTGTTGAGGACAACACTTTTTTTGAAGGAGGGGGGCATGTTAGGTCCCTATATCACTAGTATAGCCCCTTATTATTGTTAGTGTAAACCCCTTATTGTTATTATTGTACCCTTGTAACCCCCATTTTGTTATTATTGTGCCCTTAAATTATTATTGTTAGGTCGGCTAGGATTACATTGTGGCCCACTAGGGTTACATTATGGCCCCATGGACTCCTATATATAGAAAGGAGGTTTTGTGAATTGTATCATCCAAGAATTGTTCATTTATGTAATGTATTGGAGGTTGCCCCCTCGAAGTGGCTCATTTCTAAGGCGTTTATATCTCTTTTCTTCTCTTTTTGAGTTGGTTACACAACAACTTATAGATGTGATCCACTTCTTCTTCCTCATGCACTGGTTCTGTATACCTTTCTCCTTCTGCGGGCTCTAGTGGTACAATCACCCATGTTCCTTCACTTTGAAACACCATGCTTCTTTTCTTCAAATTGATAATACTGGCCATATCAATGCCACCAATCCAATCCTAGGAGCACAGGATAGGCGTCCGCATCTTCTACAATCCGAATGACCTCAAAATCAGTCGAACTTTGACCTCTGCGATGTCTACCACGATCTTGGAACCCAAAGGTCACTTTTTGCTATAATTACTCCCTCCGGGAACAATGTACGGGACCTTTTTTGGACTCCACAAAGTGGAAGAGTTAATTGTATTACATTGAATGCATGATTCCGAGAATGAATACAAACCAATGTTTTTGACCCCACTACTGGATCTGATGAATGCTCATGTGTGTTAGCATTATGAATATTATGTCTTTATGTATTGGCTATCTTTTATCACTAACTAGTCTGCGTTTTCTATTCATATATCGTTTGTACGTTTAAGCTCTTTGGATGTGTCAATGATATGTGGATGTTTTGCTCAAGGATGTTTTAATAACTTAGTTGTTGATATCGCTTTAATCTTTCGGAAGACGCTTAAGGAATTGAAGGGTGTTTCGACCATAGAGAACTATTTCTTTTATGGTCAAGCAAGCTTCTTTATGAGTATGACCGTAGACAACATTTCCCTCGGCTGCATGCTTTGAATCTCGCTTTGCTATTCATAAATGTTTCATTTTCAGGAAAACTCATCAACCATTTGTTTCGTTTCATTCGAGTAGTCGTGCATCCCCTTTTTCCACGAGACACACCACCATCCGAGAAAGGCATATTCAACGGTAGTCAAACCTACACCCCAAACGAGATCCCTACCACAAACGGTTTAGAGTCTAGTTGGGACTTTATACTGGGGAGATCCCCTTACTGTTGGCCTAGCATTTTTTCTCGTCAATAGATTTGGTGCTAGAAGGAGGGCCTAAATGGCAGGCTCCCACCACGCAAGTAATATCCCTTTGCAAACCCCGCAGGGGGAAATCGTATACGAAAATACTGGTCCTCCACCTCCTGAAAATTCCCCAGAAGAGGACCCACCCTACAATGAGGTCACCTTAGATCAGTTGAGAGCCTTACGTCCACTCGCCCGCGATCTCATTAGAGGTCTGCAAAACCTCCCTGCCACTGGTTCCCTGGCCAATCCGTAAATTCCCATAATGCATCATACTCACCAGGGTGTCCTAGTCAACTCCATGCCTCAGCTTATAGGTCTTATGCTCGAAGATTACGCAGATGTCGTTGAGCGAAATTCAGCAGAACCTCACGACATCCCCCGAGAGATTGACGGAGGTGGCCCTGAGATTACCGAACCCTAGCCAAACACCGTCCCCTAGCCCAACCAGCCTTTGAATGACAACACCAAAGCAAACGACCCACATGGGGGAGGGACCGGAAGAGGTCAGGGAGACAGAGGGCGGAGAGATAGAGGCCGGGGACACGGTCTAAATACGAACCGTACTCACCACCACCACAACCAAAACCGGGACAGATTTCCCTTCCTTTATAACTGGAGAAATTTTAGAAATATTGGAAATCTTGGAGGTAATCAAGACATGCACTCTCAACATGAGGGCAAAGCCTCAGGGTCTGGCGTTGGAAGCGAATCCAAGAATGAGATGGGGCATATCTTCATCCTGCCCCACCATCGGGCCAAACGTGTTCAGCCCCTGGCCTGGATGACACAATCTCCTCCGGGCCTCTGCGGTCCCCTTCACGACATGCCCCGACACCCGGAGAAACATCTCCCTAAGTTCGACCCGAGAAAATACATTGGCCAAAGATCACATCAATAATTTCTACCCCGCCTTACAAATGATGAGAGTGCAGTCCAACGATGTAGCATGCCATCTCTTTCCTCACACCTTAGAAAATAAAGCTACTACTTGCTACCATTAGTTGCCTGTCGCTTCCATTTCCTCCTAGGAGCAATTCTGCCGCACCTTCCTCCATAAGTTTTCAGAAGACAAGACTCCTTCTATGCTCCTTACAAAGTTGAGTACTTTAAAGTACCAGAAGAAGGAGAAAGTTAAATATTTCAACCAATGCTTTGCCGCCATATTGAACAAATTTCCTCCGAATATGGCCCTGGACGATTCCATCACCATCGATTATTACACAAGAGCCCTCCCTCGAGATATTGTTGTATTCATGAAACACGAAGCTAGAGCCACCTTGGCAGCAAACTACACCACCGTCCTCGTCGTCAAGAAAGACATGCTTTCCATAAGAGCCAATGATCATGATAGTCAGGATGACCCAAAACCGGCCGGGAAGAGAACGCAACCCTCAGCTCATAAATTCGGAGACAAGGATAAAGACCCTTTCGATTTGGAGAGCATCGCAAAGTCCCTAAAACTTTTGATGATTGAAGTCTCTGATTTGAAGAGGAAGAACAATGACTCCATCTCTGGTAGCAAAACGCAGAAACCTTTCTTTAGGAAAAACAACCTCACAACTAGTCGCCCTCCGCCAAACCCCAATACAAGCCTCAACGTAGAAGAGATCGGCAAAGATAATTTCTTCTCTTTCCATCAAGCTTCCCACTCGAAAAAGACCTGCCCTCAATGGATTAATAGCATGACCGTTGTGGTAAATCAACTCCTAGAGGATCAGACAATGGGAGAGTTAGAAGAAGAGGCCGACTCAGGTAGCGAGGAAGTCTCTCCCCCGGATGAGGATCTGGGGTCTATAGTCCTCGCCTTTAAGGTAATCCGCAGAGAAGGATCCCCCCCGGTGATGGAGATAAACCTGGTCGATGATCCCCAATAAAAACCCTCCCGAAATTATAGCCTGAGAAGCAAAGGCCCGGTTTCCGATCACTCTTTCGAGGAGAAAAGGAAGGATTTCCTGAGAAAAATTCTGCCACCAAACAAGGAAAACCAAACCGCAACCCCTGAAAAATCTAGCCTCACTGCTGCCCAAGGCACCCCCAAGGCTAGATTGTCATCAATTTCACCAAGTGCCTCTACGGAAACACCCTCACACTCGGAATCCAGATATAACATCATCAAAGACATGAAGAAGACGCGAGCCAACATATCCCTCTACGA
Organism: Pinus albicaulis; assembly: GCA_034641835.2. Lineage (NCBI taxonomy): Eukaryota > Viridiplantae > Streptophyta > Pinopsida > Pinales > Pinaceae > Pinus > Pinus albicaulis. Next base: position 275,550,612 of record CM076569.1, read on the forward strand.
GCTCGCCCGGATAGCCAACCAACGAGACCTGATTCTCAAAGCTTTCACTAGCTCATCTCCGACAGACAAAACCACCTCGACAGCCAAAACGGTAAGCTCCACATCCTCCGAAGCTTCGGTAAGCCTCCAGTCCATTGTAAATGCCGTCAATGCAAACTCCCGAGGATCCACGCCCCGTTTCCTCTTGCCTTTTGAAATATTCAATTGCAACGTCCACAATTGCCTCGTTGATTCTGGTGCATCCACGAATGTCATGCCCCTGTCCGTATGCAAGAAATTGAACATCCGTCCTGAGAAGACCGATGCCAGGATCATTCTGCTTGACCGATCCCAGGTCCCCGCCGTGGGCGAATTGAATAACATCCTGATCCGCCTCTCCTCGGACTCCAAGGGGCATCAGTGCACTGACATAGTGGTCGTAGATATCCCAGAAGCCTACGATCTGTTATTGAGCCGAGATTGGTCAAGCAAACTACAAGGATACTTTGCCACCGACTGGTCCCACTTATGGCTCCCATACAAGGGGAGGAATAATCAGATCCGAGTCGAAAGCGAACCTTACATGAAACACATAGTGACCGACCTCGAGGCAACCAACGAACCCATCAGCTTCGCGCAAGAAGAGCTGGGCATGTGCTTCTTGGAGGCTACATTCGGTTGCTATCAAGCCTCTCAATCTTCCGTCTCCCAAGATACCCAGTCAGAGCTGGTCCCGACTACTACTTTCAACCCTGCCGTGCCGGAGGGACCATCGGATGTCCCCGACCCAATTACCCCTCTTGTAACCACTTATGATCTTGAAAAATCTGAAGACAAGATCTAGACCCTGTACTACGACAATTCCAAGACCCACGACGGGGCTGGTGCACAAGTTCCTGATCTCTTGTTGGTTGGAATTCCAATGCACCAATAATACAACCAAATACAAAGCATTGATCCTCGGTCTCAAGAAAGCAATCGACCTCAAAGTCAGTTGCTTGAAGGTAATCGATGACTCCGAAATTATTACCCAGTAGGTATGCAACACTATTCACTGCCTATCTCCCCATTTGAAAAGGTATCAGCAAGAGGTATGGCGTTTGATTTCTGCCTTTGATGCTTTTAGTATTAAGTCCGTACTTAGAATGCATAATGTTGCAGCCAATACGTTGGCGAATGCTGCCGCTAGGTTTACCCCATTGAGGGATGGGTTTTCTATTGAAATTGTTTATAAACCTGCAGTTTCAGATAATATAACTAATCTATGCATTTTTAATGATTACCAGCAGGTACTATCCTTGCAAAAGGAAAGAGAGGAGCACAAGGGGAATCCCATACCCAAAGGGGTCGTGTCCTTGAGAAGTTGTTTGACCTACAGAACCGTTTTCGAGGGCCTCCCAACACGAAGGTGCAGAGTTCCACCCTACTACACCAGCAAGTAAATCTCGAGACGAAGGCGAAACCAAAATTCGTCAACCTCGGTACAAAATGCACCCCCTAGGAAAGGCAGTCCTTTGCTGAATTATTCAAGAAATACCGAGATGTTTTCGCTTGGACGTATGATGAGTTGCGAACCTATGACACGCGAATCATCCAGCACGTAATACCAATGAAAGAAGGAGTTAGGCCTTACTAGCAAAAGCTAAGGAAGGTGCACCCTACTCTAGAGCGGATGATCCAAAAGGAACTGAAGAAAATCTCGGATTCCCACATCATCTTCAAAGTCCAACATTCAACCTGGGTGTCAAATTTGGTCCCAATCCGGCAAAAGTCTAGCGAAATTCGTTTATGTGTGGACTTCCGAAATTTGAACCGATCATCAGACAAGGATAACTACCCGGTGCCCCCCATAGAGCATATTCTTCAAACGGTATCCGGGTCAAAAATGTTCTCATTATTGGATGGTTTCTCAGGATACAACCAGGTACTAGTGGTTGAACCTGATCGTCTGAAAACAACATTCAGGACCAAATGGGGGACGTTCACATTCAGACGCATGCCCTTTGGCCTAATCAACGCTAGGGCAACCTTCCAAAGGGCCATGGACAGCGCCTTCCGAGGGCTAATGGGGCAAAGTGTGGTGGTCTACCTTGACGACGTCACCATGTTCTCCAAGCGCAAATGTAACCACTTGCACCATCTCAAAAAAGATTTTCGAAAGGTGCCGAAAATACGGGATCTCACTTAACCCGAAGAAGAGCATCTTCACAGTCTATGAAGGGAGTCTGTTGGGCCACATCATAACCCGAGACGGCATAGTAGTGGACCCAGAACGCACAAAATCCATTGCCCAGATTCCTCCCCCGAGTAGCAAAAAGGCCATGCAATCATTTCTCGGAAAAATCAACTTCCTGCGAAAGTTCATATCGGACTTCGCCCAAATCGTGAAACCTCTGCAAGGTATGATCAAGAAGAATGCAAATTTTAAATGGAACTCCCCCGAGAAAGAAGCGTTTGATAATATTAAACAGACCCTCGCAGAAGCACCAGCGCTTCATAGCCCAGATTTCAGCAAGGGCTTTATCCTGTATACCTTTGCCTCAGACTCGTCTCTCGCAGCCGTCCTCACTCAGAAAGATGGCAGCAATGACGAGCGACCCATATCGTTTATGAGCGCAAGGTTGCAACGTGTCGAGCTGAATTATCCAGATATTGACAAGCAAGCCTGAGTGGTGTATAAGGCAGTCAAACATTTTAGGCCATATATTTTGAAGAACCACGTCACAGTGTTCGTACCCCACCCAACGGTACACTCACTATTCATGCAACAAGAGTTGGGTGAGAGACGAGGCAACTGGATGGCATGCCTTCAAGAGTATGACCTAGAATTCAAGCCTGTACACAATGTCAAAGGGCAAGGGCTATGCCGGATGGTTGTTGAAGTCACAGACCCGCGGGGCAATGAAGAAGAATGTTAGGATCACGAAATAGATATGTACCAAGCCGACGGTACACCTCAGCAAAACACCCTGTCATGGTACGTCAATCTCCAGCAATATCTTGGCCACGGTATCATGGACCCCACCTTAACAACCCAGCAAAACGAGCAACAAGGCTAAAGGCTGCATCCTACCAGCTGGTGCAGGGTAAGTTGTTCCGCAAGCACCACAGTGGGGTCTTGCTACGCTGCTTAGAGCATAATGAGGCCCAACAGATCCTAAACGAACTACATGATGGCCCAGCCAGTGGGCACTATGCAGGTGATGCCACTGCTCACAAGATTATGCGCACCGGTTTTTATTGGCCCACTCTATTCAAGGATGTGCACGCCTATGTTCGAAGATGCCTTTCATGTCAAAAGCTTGCCAGCAGAGAATCCCGACCTTCTGCCCCGTTACAGTCCGTCGCGGTGGAAGTACCATTCCAGCAGTGGGGGCTGGACATGATCGGGGAAATTTTTCCGCACTCCTCCAAGCAGCATCGATACATCCTTACAGCCACGGACTATTTCACAAGGTGGGTTGAAGCAATACCGTTACGCCAAATCAACGATCAAGAGGTAATAGCTTTCATCACTCAGTACATCATGACCAGGTTTGGCGTTCCAACCTCCCTTGTTTTTGATAATGCTACTTATTTTTCGTCATTCAAGATATATGAATTTGCTTTAGAAAACAGTATAGTGCTCAAACATTCCGCCAACTACTATCCCCAAGGAAATGGGTTAGTTGAGCCAACCAATAAGAACCTTATCCGTATAATAAAAAAGATCTTGTTATCCCAACACCGAAACTGGCACAACGCTCTCCATAACGCCCTTTGGGCTGATCGGGTCACACCCAAACCGTCCCTGGGAACCTCCCCATTTTTTCTAGTCTACGGCAAAGAAGCAATCCTTCCTCCCAACCTGTCTCTCTCGACTCTTTAGTTGTCACAAAAGACACACGGTACCCCATGCCCCTCCTTGCAAGCCCGCATAGACACTCTGTTGAAATTGGAGGAGGAAAGGATAAAAGCCCGGAAAAAATTTTCCATCCACCAGACCTGGATAAAACGATGATTCGATAAAAAGTCTGTCGGAATCAAGGTTTTCGAAGTTGGCGACCTTGTCCTCAAATGGGACAAGGCTCACGAAGATAAAGGGAAATACACCAAATTTCAAGCCCAGTGGACAGGCCCATTCCAAGTCAAAGAAAAGGTTGGTTCTCACACATATAGACTCCAAACCTTAGAAGGGAGGATCGAAGACCTCCCGGTAAATGGGCACGACCTCAAGCACTACTTCACCTCACAGCGCCAGGGCCGTCACCATGCTTTGTACCATAGTTTCCTTTGCTTTGCCTTACTACTCTTGTTTTGCGTTTATTTTTGTGTGTTTCAATAAACAACTTACTTCGAGCAGGCTCTTGGAACTTCATTTCCCTAGTACCTCAAGTTGAAGGATAGACGTAGTAGTTACTCAATTGGCAGGTTGTACCAGAATCTCTGCTTGTTAAGAATCGACCCTGGAACACAAATGGCCCAAGCTTGATTGTGATAGACACCCCATGGGGAAATGCGACCAAGTCTCAAGACCCAAGTGCAAGTAGCTCGCCCAGTACACTAGCGCAAGGAACTGTTGTACAAGAGGAATTTTTGGTGAAATGGGTCACTGGACGGAAGGGGAACAGGGCCAACCTCGGATGGCAAAAGGATGTTCGGGAAAACCCCAAAGGTCCCCAAAAGCATACCAGGAGCAACCTCTCTTACAAAGTAACATAAGTCGAGATCCCTCGTCTGCCCAGGCAGTACTTGCCACATTCAAATAAGTGCCTTAAGCACGTTCAAATAAGTGCCTTGAGCACATTCAAATAAGAGCTATTACCACATGAAATAAAGGATAAAGGATTGAGAAAGGCTTCCTGTGCAGATAGGTGATGCGATGACTCCGCCAGGGTACTGACCAGGCTCACTGGCAACAGAGCAATGTCTCTGACTCCTAGGCAGTGACTCCGCCAAGGCCACCAGGCTTGCTAACAGTGGAGCAACACAATGGGACCAAATAACTATACCAAATCCTTGAAGCCCATGAGGTTACTCCGAATCCTTTTGTCCGATCTCCGGGAATGAAATCACGGTGAACAAGCGTCCCACGCAGTGCAAAACAAGTGAAGCAAACACACAAGGGCCGGAGATGAAACTAGTGGGACCCACAGGGGTGTAAGGAACAGTCTGCTAAGCCCCCCGCCCCCCTTAAAGACGAAGCGCAGGCAAAGATTTTGGGTTCTACGAGTCAACCGCCATTTGTTGTAGCCGTTACAACACCCTCCAAAATTTAGTCCCCTTTTAAAATTTCAGAGCCCCTGATCTCTTTGATGAAGGTAAGTCCGATGCGCCCCAAGCCATGAATCTTGAGAAAGTCCCTTTCAAAGCATTTGCCTTCAAAACTAAGTTCATGACTTGTTTTCTTTGAGACTAGTCGCACGATCGCAAAGTCACAAACCTGATAAAAATTACACATTTGCGACTAAGCGACCTTGCGACCTGGAGGTCGCGAGGTCTATAAAATGCACATATTGCGACTATGCGACCTCCAGGTCGCGAGGTCGCAAGCTCACATCATGGCCTAAATATTTACATTTGCGACTGCGCGACCTAGCGACCCTGCGACCTCCAGGTCGCAATGTTGCATGCTTGCTCAACCGGCCCCGATTTGTGACTTAGCGACCTGCATTAAATGACCACACGTGCGACCCCTTTATAAATAAAAGGGTCGTGGAGGTCGCATTCAACCTGCGCAATGGAGCAAACAAAGCCTCTGACAAGCCAACTGGAGCGCATTTTTTTCGGGTAAGTTGCCTAATCCTCCTACTGTTTCCTGTTTTGCTTAGATGTTGCCTTACCTGCCCCATACCCTGGCCTATTAATTGCCCTTGGCCCCATTCTTGTGCAACCCAAATCCTCACCATCTCTCTAGCTAGGGTTTTCAGCTCACTTATGCTAAACCATCTTTGCTTCCTCTTCTGAGCCTTGCCTTGCCTTAGTTTGCTACAGACACCCCTTCCTAGCTTTCTAAGAGGCCCCCCAACTCTAGTTTGCCCATCTCTCTTGGAGATTTTGCCATCCTTTCACCTTATTCCCTGTGGGTCGCAATCGCTTAGATTTCTCTCCGAAAGCCCTAATGCGACCCTGCGATTATGCGACCCTGCGACCTTGCAACCTAGCAACCTCGCGACCTGGTCACTAAGTCGCGGAGTCGCTAGGTCGCAGATCATCGACCATCCATCCAAATCGTGACATTGCAACTTTGCAACCTTGCGACCTTGTCGCAGGTCGCCAGGTCACAGAGTCACAGTTTTCGAATATTTTACACAGGTGCGACCTCGCGACCGTGCGACCTGGTCGCCAAGTCGCAATCCTCCCTAGTCCTACGGATAGCACACGGCAGGGGTCGCAGCGACCTAACCTGAGCAGTCAAATCATTTAGAGGTCTGGTCAGTCCCATCATATTTTGTTATCATGCCATCCGTCTTATCGTGGGATTGTTTTTTGAACATGCCAGGGGATATTGAAGCCGAGCTCGAGTGTGTTTCCATCTCTTCGGCCTCAAGCGATATGGGGCCTCCAGTAGTTCGAAAGAGGAACAAAAGCCCTGAGATAGAGATATCAGGAGAGGGCACACCTCCTCCACTACCCCCTATCTATGGAGACACTGCCTATGTCTTTGGAAAGGGAGATAAGATGACCTGGTACCAAGTATATCAGGAATTCACAAAGCCAAAATTCCCAGAAGATCTTGTGTACTGGCAAGCATATATTCAGGTTAAAAGGTCCAAGCTTCACTATGTAGGCGCTCATCCACCAATATTCCCATGTGCCGAAATAGTCAAATGGATGCTCCAGAAAGTTTATTCCAAATTTTGGGTTATCCGTTATCACTCGGGGAAAACTTTTGCCAACTTGTCTGGGAAAGATGCGGACGTGTACTATGCACTCCCCACTAAGGAAGAATCCTTCAACGCTAACTGGGTCGCCACGCATGAGGTACCAGTACCAGAAACCTTGAAGGGCTGGTGGGAGGATCCTGAGAAGTTTAAGGCAAAGAAGGATCAGGAGTATAAAACAAATGGCCCTAGGAAGGTCTATAAGTAGGTGGCAGCAATGATGTGCAGAATGTATGGTCGGCAGGATGCCACTACCTTCAATGGGGCTTGGGTCCCACTCATGTATGCTGTCACCTCCTACGGCACCCGTTTCAACTGGGCTTACCTGGTGGTGTCGGCCCTCAGAGTAAACATATCAGCAGCACAAGCACCAGAAGAGGGATGCACGTCGGAATTCTACATGGCCTCTTAACTCTTAGACACAGTATGCGCGAGATGCTATTTCGAGGGATGGTCGCATAACTAGGATACAAAGTGCGACGGGCCCATTCACAAAGATCTGAACGTGTTCTGGGCTTCCAGGTACAAGCAAGATATGGAGTCCATCTCACACAATTTCATCCCCGCGATCTAAGGGAAGCTTTTTGGTAAAGATGCCCCTTGCATGTCCAGGCAGGTTATGGAAACAGTAACCCAAGTGGCCAACTAGTTTCCCATTGCAAAGAGTACCTTTATCACGGTCTTCGGATCATTCAAGGCGCCTCACGCACTACCCAAGTATGTCACTGATAAGCTACTACTACAAGAGGTGTCCTACCAAATGTCGAGTGGATTCTCCAAGGTCCTCAGCAAAGGCAAAAAGAAGCCATGGCCCACCCTCCCGCTTACTATTGGTGCCTACACTGTTAAAGATTTCAAAGAAGTAGAAGTCGAGGCGGAGGACATCAAAGGTTTTCATTTCATAACCTTCGCCCATAGATCATATGATCCTGAAAGGATCGTCCCTGCACACTGCAAACGGGCCAAGTTCAATTGGAAGTACCTACACACGGAATGCCCGATTGAGGAACAAGTTACAAACTGGTACAACAAAGACAGGGAAGTCACCCCGGAAGAATCAGATGAACGGAGTGGGGATCAAGGAGGTCAAGACGACCAAACTTTAGAAGAGAGGGATGACATGCTGAAAAGATAGGACCCGGTAGGAGGGGCTTCATCTTCCAAAGCCAAAAAACCAAAGAATACTACAAGTAGTAGTCTTTCTAAAGAGCAACAGGAAAGGAGAGACAAAGAGGCCAAGGCACAGCGAGAGGCTGAGAAGAAAATGAGAGAGGAAGAACTCAAGAAGACCCAAGATACCTGGACATGACAACAGTTAGAAGATAAGCGAAAGACACAAGTTGAAGAACAACAGAAAAAGCAGCAGAGAGAGGAACGAAAGAAGAAGTAAGCAGAAGAGATCCGCAAGAAGGAGAAAGAAGAATGCAAGAAGAAGGAGGAAGAGGAACAGAAGAAGAACGACAGAAGGAGGCCGAGTCCAGGTTGAAGGAGGAACAAGATAAAGAAGAGGCTGGAAGAGAGAGAAAGGAAGAAGAAACTCAAAAGTTGCAGGAAGGCTCATCCAAGGAAGCAAAGGGAAATAATACACCACTCTCAAGGACAGGGGAAGAAGTAGATCTGCCCCATATTAAGGTACCCCCAGAAACCCTCATGACGGGTGTACACCTTCTACTCTCGAAACTTGACAGCCCATAAGAACAGGAAGACGATGTATTATACCTAACAAGACTATCGTACGACCAATTCACACATAAGATCAGGCAGGAGAAGAGAAGTTGCCTCGCACGGAATCCAGCCAAGCCCCTCGCAGTGACCATGCAAAAGGACATAGTCCTGGATACCAAGACTAATCCCATCATGATAACATCGACAAGAACTGCTTTCGCAACAACTACGGAGGAAAATATCAGCAAGATGAGCAAAGAGAACTTGTCCCTACAAAACAAACTCCAGGCCTCCGAACAGAAGACAGCTCAGGTTGAAAAGGAAAAGAGGGTGCTCGAGGCAGAAAGTTAAAGGCTCCAATTCACAACCACTCAAGCCAACGGGTTACCAACCGCTATCCAAGGGGATTTGGTTACTTTGGAGACTGCCATGAAATAGGTATATGAGGAGATGTTTGCTATAAAACAGATGGTATCCCCGCTACTAAAGGCCCAGGCAGAGACTAAGAAGAAGATTGTACAACTAAAGGAAGCTTCTGCGGCACTAGACAATATGCTTGAATGTTCCGAAAGGTATCCACAGGCTCTCGACACCTTGCCAAGGAAAGATTGGATCTGCACGCAAAATGAAAAAGTACAGATACGGATGAAAATACAATCCAAGGATAAGCTTGTAAAGGATGTGGAAAAAGTAATGTCCGGCTATGAACAACTGATCAGTGGCATCGATTCGATGGCAGGAGTACATCACATCCCTTCCTTGGGGGCATTGGACACACAGAAGACGAGAGGAAGTGACCCAAGACATCCAAGCATTTCTAGAACCCATCAGGCAAGCAGTTGTTTCCAAGGACCTTCCAACTTCAAAGGAGAACATTGATCAGTTCATCATCGCACCAGTCCGGCTCTATACCAAGCTAGCCTCCCTATCCAATCAAATCTCCGTGAAGAAGCGCACTTTGATTCCGGACGCTCTCGAGTGCTTTCACAGGTTAGGGGAGGACACACCTCAGGTCACTCCAATGGCTGCAAACTATCAGGCCTGGCAGACTTATCTCAGGACACAACAACAGGTAGAAGTCCCAGACATTTCCATCACATGGTTGCTACCTTGAAAAGGGATTGTTATACAAGTCGCAAGTCGCAAACAGAATCCAGCCACAGGTCGCAAACAGGGCCCAGTCGCAAAGCTGAAAATACAGGGTTACCCAAAGGTCACTTTTTGCTACTAGTACTCCCTTCGGGGACAATGTACGGGACCTTTTTTGGACTCCACTAATTGGAAGAGTTAATTGTATTGCATTGAATGCATGATTTCGAGAATGAATACAAACCAATGTTTTTGACCCCACTACTGGATCTGATGAATACTCATGTCTGTTAGCATTATGAATATTATGTCTTTACGTATTTGCTATCTTTTATCACTGACTAGCCTGTGTTTTCTGTTCATATGTCGTTTGTACGTTTAAGCTCTTTAGATGTGTCAATGATATGTGGATGTTTTGCTCAGGGATGTTTCAATAACTTAGTTGTTTATATTGGTTTAATCTTTCGGAAGACGCTTAAGGAATTGAAGGGTGTTTCGACCAAAGAGAACTGTTTCTTTTATGGTCAAGAAAGCTTCTTTATGAGTATGACCCTAATGGTTTGTTGCTAACAACATTTCCTTTGGCTGCATGCTTTGAATCTTGCTTTGCTATTCATAAATGTTTCATTTTCAGGAGAACTCATTGACCATTTGTTTCATTTCATTCAAGTAGCCGTGCATCCCCTTTGTCCACGAGACACACCTCCATGCGAGAAACGCATATTCAATAGTAACCGGACCTACACCCCGGATGGGATCCCTATCACAAACGGTCTAGAGTCTAGTTGGTACTTTATACCGGGGAGATCTCCTTACTGTTGGCCGGGCATTTTTTCCCGTCAACAGGTCCTTAATTAAAAATATTAATTAATTAATTATGTCCCAAACTAGATGGAATTTCTCAAATCCCTTTCTAGGTCTTGGAGATCTCATGTACTTTAGTCCCTCCACAAATTTTGGGAGCTAAAGCACATCCGAAGCTACCCCAACACATCAAAAAACTCAACACTCCCTCTTAGCGAGGAATGTGCTCTAGTACAACATTGCTTCACACCGAAGCTCTGCACTGATCTTTGGTGTGTGTCTTTGTGCTGATGTTGGACTTGTCGCCCTTCATCACTGTGTTGTTACTGCCATTTTGTACTGTTGCCCATGACGCTGTTACTGCCACTGCCACATCTGTACTGCAACTCCCTCTCAATCTACTGCATCATACTGCCAACTGTTGCACTGCATCTTCAGTTGCTAAGAGAAACAACTGAAACTCCTACCCAATATTTGACAGACAAATCAGTTGGGTTGCATCCTCATCACTGAAGCTCCATCAGTTGCTAATCTGTGCTGCATCTGGAGGTTGTTACACAGCTACAGCTCTGCACTCTGCGCTGAAGTCCTCTACGTTGTTTTTGCACTGTGTTGTCCTCCTAAAGCCTCTACGCTGCTACAACTCTACTCTGCGTAAACAGCTCTGCTCTACGTTGTTGAAGTCACATCAGCCTCTGCGTTGTTGCTGCATCTGCATTGCGCTGCTCCCTTCAGCTTCCAGCTCTGCCTCTGCTCCATCTGTGATTCTCTGCACCCATCGCTCCACTTGTCCCGCTACTGTCTTAAGGCTCTCGTAGCTCGGATGTGATCCAAGAGATGAGCTACTTAAAGAGCCTGCCACTACTTTGTAGCTCCTCTACAAATCCATGTCGCCCCACTTTCGTGGTTCATGAGCACTCATGGCTACATCATCTTCTGAACCATCGTTCGCCACAGCAGCCTTGGAAGTAAAAGCTTCCTTGTCCTTCTTCTTCTGAGGACAATTGTTCACGAAATTTCCTAGTTGGTCGCACTGGAAACACTTGTTCTTGGATACATCACGCTTCTTCTTCCCTTGCTGCCTCTTTGATGCCAAGGCTGCATCTTCTTCCTCTTCCTTTTCACCTTACTTGACCTCGTGTTGTACTACCTCTTGGTGAATCGGCGAAGTTCTTCTTGACGAAGGATTGCCAACATACTGTCCCAGTTGGGAAGGTTCGCCCTGCCCAAGACACTTTGGACAAAAGTTTCCCAGTCCTCTATGACTCCATTGAGTGAAATCCTTACCATCACATCATCCTCCATCTTTATTCGCATGGCAGACAACTGATCTCTAATCGCCTGTAATCTAAAAAGGAAGGGCTCTATTTCTTCTCCCTTGGCCATCATGAATGACCGCAGTTGATTCTCCAAAAGCATTCTCCTCTTAACAGACTTTCCCTCATATAGGGTAGTTAAGGCTTTCCACATCTCCTGGGTCGTTTTCTTGTCGGCTATGTGTGGAACTATATGATCCTTAACCCCATCCATTATGAAGCGTTTGGCATGTGCCGCAGCTTCCTCCTGCTTCTTCAGGAGATCTGCATCAGTGAACGTGGCCAAGAATTTTTCTACATGGTCCATTAGATTGTATGCCTTCATGACTACCAGGATTCTGGCCTTCCAAATTGCAAAGTTGGACAAGCCATCCAACCTATCCTGATCACGTAGTACGTGGTGCCATCTACTAAGTTCTACTCTGTCGAAACCCCTCTCTATACTAGAGATTTGGATCTAAGGTCCTTGGCGAAACAGGCACCCTCTGCTCCCTCTGACAACTGGCCTCCTCTCTTGGAAGTCCGCCAAATCAACAACGAAACATCTCTCTTCGATCCTTTGATCGATCTGCAAATTTATTTGGCTAGAAACCCTTTGAGAAGTTGATCTCCTCCAGCTCTTTGTCACTTAGTGCTTAGGCTAAATTCTGAATCTTCATAAATCTAACCCCACCAGCAACTTCTGAAGCTCCAGGCACTACTTCCGGCACTCTGAAACAGCAACGGCTTCAGATCTGCGTCACCCTAGCTGCCCTCTGCATGAGCAGACAGTCCCAGCGTTGTCTCTGCGCTGCCTCTGCGCAGTAAGTATGTGGGCCTGCGTGGAGACTGCGTAGAACTACGTCACTCTAGCCTCTGCGTGGCTCTACTCCCTCTGTTGTTGCGTTGTTCCTTCTGGTCCGGCTTTCTGCGGCTGCTGCTGCTTTCTGCAGAAAGGATTCTTTAGTCTTCTGCCGGTGATCCTGCTAGATTTGCAATCGCTCTGATACCATGTGAAAATTTCTGAATATTACTTTATGTAGAAACCCTACTGTTAGATCTGGTTATACTTCTCCTACTTAATCAAGTTATTAATGCTGAAATTCAAATTAATATTGAAGTAAACATATAACAGACTTTCACCGATTCAGATCTAAGCAAAAGATACATGCACACAGACAAAGTGACACACAAGATTTTTTGGACAACTGTCCCCGGAAAAACCCAATGCGGGAAAACCAGTCTTCTGGCTGTTGGAGGGTTTAAATTATTAAGTAGTTTCTGAATACAACAAATCTGGGCACCTTACTGGTTAACCCGACAGCGAAAAATTAGATCTGCAGCTAACCTGTTGTTCTGGAGACTGAAAACTTGACTGATCCACACCCTCAAATGGGATTTACAGGACTCAGCCACTTTCTGCCTCTAGGAACCCCAGCGCTGCCCCTAAAGCCACTATGTCAGCCCTGCTAGCCTCTGCGTGCCTCTGCGCTGGCCTGAAGAGGGTTGTGTAACCCTAGACTGGGTGACGCAGTCCCTACGCTTCCCTAGAAGGCCTCTGCATAACCCTGGGGGACCTACTGCTGCTCAGCACTGCCCTTTGTGGGCCTGCATAGCACCTGCGTAGCGACTGAAGCCCTCTGCGCTGCGTAGCTGCTATGTAGTTGCTGCTGCTGCCTCTGCTTCCCTGTGCTACTCCTGGTTGCTGCCTCTCTGCCTCTTGTTGATTCTTGGCTCCGGTATCATACCATCCCCTTAGCCAATACTACCCCTCGCTGCATCTGAAACACTTCTGAAAATTCTTCGCAAACCCTGCCGTAGATTTTCAACTTAGTCTCAGTGCTCTGCCTCTGTGTGTGTGCTCTCCAACTGACCCCAAGCCTTTCCTTTATACTTTCTCGTTGGGAAACTAACGGCAATGATCTAATCTTGAATCGATGGCTAAGATTAAAAGAAGGCGTGATCCGCGTGACTTAAGTCATTTCCATCACATGTTTAAATTAATTACCTTTAATATTTCAATTTTCCTAAGTTAGACTTAGGGTCCTTAATTAAAAATATTAATTAATTAATTATCTCCCAAATTGGATGGAATTTCTCAAATCCCTTTTTGGGTCTTGGAGATCTCATGTACTCTAGTCCCTCCACAAATTTTGGGAGCTAGAGCACATCCGAAGCTACCCCAACACATCAAAAAACTCAACACTGTATGGTGCAGAATTAATGGTGCGGAATTGATGGTGCTAGATTGATGGTGCCAAATTCAGAGTAAGTACAATAAACGCATTGAGCAGTGAAGTCAGCATAAGCAGTTTTGGAGTTGATTGCACTGTGAAGAATATGTCAAGGACATTCAAGTAAGTACTATTCTCATTCTCTATCAAAAGAAGATAAGAGGGATTGGTGTCCTTGGGGTAGGAGCCCCTAAACACAAGGTTGGTGCCTTGGAAAAGATAGGGTCGAAGCCCTAGAGGTCGGAGCCTCATTAAGTCCAAGTTGGTGCTTGGCAATCATTGTACTTGTTCATTTGTAAAAGGATCATTATCCCTCCTACTATAATAAATTACTAATTTCTCTATTTTTTGTGTAGAATCTAACTGGTTATAATAACAATTGAAAAGAAATACTGATTCACCCCCCTCTTAGTATTTCCAACACTCCAACCTGACTTTCCATGCAGCAAAGTTAGATGAGTCACCCAACTTATCATGCTCCTTGAAGAAAGAGGGAGACATTTTTGCCAAAAGACTATTCCCTTTAATGATCAACTGCTAGAAAATGGATGTTTTTGGGCTTGTCTTCAACTCAGCTCTGGTACCATGTTAATTTTTCATCAATTTGTTCTATGTTGCAACTATCACTTCAGCAATATCCAATGGCATCCAATTTAACAATTTTACTTCAATTATCCAACAAATGCACAATGAAAGACAGCCAAGAGACAAGAGAGACAATTTTTGGTCAATGACCATAGTAAAACCCACTATGGGGAAAACCCTTGCAAATCTTCTTCTATTAGATTGTCTTCAAATGTTCATCACAGAAAGAGTACATCATCCAATATCCAATTTTAGTATCCAATATTCAATCCACTAACCAAAACAGAGACAAAAGAGAGAGAGTCAACAAGAGTCAACTCAAGTGCAAATCTGTCCCAGTCAACAGCAGCAGTATGTGCCCTAACCAGTCAACTTTCCATGGTCAAAACAACTCTTCAGTAGCTCAGTCAAAGGCCATGAAATGTGAACTTGAATAAAGGCCAAAGTCAGCAAAAAAACAGCCCTCAAAACCTTAGTAAAACTCGGTCAAAGGAGAGAGAAAGTTCGCTTTACGATCCGTTATTTTCTGTGGTCAAATAAAAAAGTCAATCCCAGTCAAACTGCTCAAAAGTCCTCTTTTTGTGTGTCCTCCAATGTGGCCTAGAGAAACAAACTTTTTGCATCCAAAACTTGGTCAACAGGTCAAGTTTCAACCCTGCAATCAAACTGATACAGTTGACCTGTGGTCAATGCCAGTCAAAGCAGGCTCAGCCAACTCAACAAATCTGCCCTGAAATTTGGTTAACATCCAGTCAAAGATTCCCAGAATATTCAGCCTTGTCTCCAGTCAAAGATTCGATCAACAGCAGCTCCACAAGATCAAGGTCAATGCTGGTCAAACAGAGAAAAGACTTGGTCAAACTCCACTGTTCAACTTCTATTTCTCCTTTGAATGTACGAACAGAAGACTCTTAGAACAGGTCTAAATTTTTGTTGTGATAGATGCCAAATGAGGAGGATCACTTGTCAATATATACATGTCCAAACAGGTGGGCTTTGACCAAGCGTGAAACTCCTTCATGAGGTGGCGCCGACCTGTCAAACTGGGGCCGACTTGAACAGCATAATAATAATAATAATCTTCCTTTTGACTTTGTTGACAAAAACACCCACCACAGCTACATATTTTCAACACAACCTGCAGTGGCACCTACTTTTTATTCTACTTCATGACAATGTAATTGAAAGCTAGTTCTTGCTTATATAAGTTTTTTAATGAAAAAATGTCTGTTTATTAATATCAAAAATACGAAGTACAAAACCAACTTACATCTATCCAGAGAAGAGCAAAAATGTCCTTAAAACAGTTTGATCCTGACAAGCACAATCCTTGGCATCTTTCATGAGTGTTCCCTCCGCTCTAAATTGGGCCTCAGGTTCGTCATTCAACAACCCACGACAAGATTCTAAAGAAAATTATGAGTTGTTGTAAACTGAGCTACATCTCATCCTCCAGATGGAATCCAGACAGACTAAAATACTAAGCCAAACTCCTCAGAAGTGAGGTGAAGCAACAACCTTACAATCCCCTTGTAAGGTTCCAAAAAAAGTTTCCTACATAGGATATGATTCTGGGAGGCCAAATTCAGATCTTGGTAGGCTCTGGATCACCTGCATTTCCCAAGAAAGAGTGTTTTCTTACATCCACTATGAAATCTATACATAGCTATCAAGTTCACATTTACCTAGGAAATGCCTATGTTTTCTGTTCGAAAAGTTGTATTCTTCAAATCTGTCAATATTGATATTATCATGTAATATTCAGTTTGTTTGACCTTAATTTTGTTGAAAAGTGTAACTAGCAAGGGTCATCAAGGAAACAGATTTCTGGGATATTGATGAAGCATGCCAAGAGAATGAAGCTCTTCATTCTTGAGAAATTGCTACAGGATGACTCAAGGGAAAAAGGGTACGACGTACGTATATATTTATATGCTAACATTGGATGCTGTGAAGTCGTGTCATATGGTTGCAGGTAATGAACTTCTATATTTAGAAGTATGATCTATAGAGGAGTATCTCTCAGTGCACGGACAGATGAAATCAACATAATATGTCCTCATGGAATATGAGGTGGTTGTATATGAACAAGAAACTAGAAAGGTTATAAGTTCCTGGGAATAAAGAATGTGCAGAGAGGAAGAGATCATGAAATGCAACCATGTCAAGAGGCAGTTATCATCCGTAGGCCAAGATGATGTGACTAGGAGATTTCCTGGGAAGACATGTAGACTCTGACAAAAGTTTGGTAAAGAAGAAGACCCTTGGAAAAACATATCATTAGGAGATGGGTCAATATGTATGAAGGATGTCGATGCCTACTAGAAGGTGTCATGGTGAAAGATCATCATCGAGGTAACTTTTGTTCTAAAAGTTCATATGTATATGTTTATCTGGATAAATTTACGCAGGGCTGCTAATCATAAGAAAGGATGTATGATCCTTGGAGATGATTCGAAGGAAAGCAGCATGGCATAATGCTGGACCAGATAAAGAAGACTGATGAATCACTTTCTGATAGTGGACATGACTCGTGACTGAAAGTGATGGATGATCTCTGCCCTATGAAGCCAAAAGTTAAAGATTCCTCAAGATCGAAATCCATGACATTGAGGGGAGGAACTCTTCATGAGTAGCTGGATTGCTGCTGCAGGACCTTGGTTGATGAGGAGCCTGGTGGTAAGTTTCTTGCTTGAAAGAAACTTGAAATATGTCCTTCCTGTGTTAAGAGGGAGTGACGTATGTGATTCTCTGTCACATGTGTCATACACTAGACCAAGCCTAGCCACCGTAAGTCTTAGTGAAGGCCATGTGAAGAGAATGGATAGACACATCATTCTGGTCTTCACCTAGAAAACAGAATGGAGGATTGGGTAATCATCCGGCATTCTATACTCTTTGAGAATGAGATAGGGCATTCAAGATAAGAGTAGTCGTGGACCGATATTCTTTGAGGGTTGGCTACCCAAGGGAAGAATAGTCCAAGAAGGTCATACTCTAGGAACACCTAGGTGGGATATGTACCTTGGAAAGACAATGACTATGGTGTCTATTAGTCATGTGTCTTGCCAGCATTGTAGCCCATTGTCTCGTTGAGAGATGGGGTTGTTAGTCAAGGCCTTGCACTAGGACAATGTTGGTTGATATGATGCTATACAGATGCGATTACCAATCCGATTATTCTTATGAGATTCTTCAGTTTGAAAGTGACCATGTACCTATATGAATACCTCCCTAGTTAAGAGGGAGTGTTGAAAAGTGTAACTAGGTCAGTCTTCATGTTGACTATGTAATTATGTATTTATGAAAAGAAGGCGACAAAGTAAATAAAATGTATTTTTAGTTTACTTGCTTCATGGGCTTCATGAGCAAGATTGTATTATGTAGATAGAATTCTTCTTGATGTCCATTAGGCTTGAGTTAAGTATGCTCCAGGACCTTGTGAAAGAAGCTCACAAACCTCAATGCAACGATGGAAGACAACCCTTAAACACAGTGAAGAAATGCCTCTCCAACGCATGAAATTCACCATGATCTAGTCGGCCTCATTCACCATGAAACTAGTCGTTCTAACTCATAAATATATGGTCGGCTTGCTTAAAGAGATATGCTATATATATATTTGAAGTGTGGTCATTATTGAAAGTGAATAACGGACATCTCTGAGATTTCAGCGCAGATAAGAAGAAGACCACAGTACGTATAAACAGTGAGATCACAATGCGGTAAAAGGAAGGATTCAATGCGGATTACTCTAATAATTGTGGATAAATCTGAACCGGAATTACAGGAAGAGTCTGCAGATATATCTATTACAAGAAGCATTTGCAGAACCTACAGCAGTGATCGTTTGCGAACACCACAACAGAGACAGCGAGAATATATACTAAGATAGTGTGGATACCACAGCAGAAATAGTGCGGAATCTACAACAGACTTCAGTGCGAACATATACTAAGTTACAGTGCGGATAAAAGGAAAGACTTCAATACGAATAAACTAAAACACAGTGATCAGTGCCTAATCTTTGAGTCTTGTGTTTTGATAATTGACTTGATGAAATATTAACTTAAAAAAGAGAAGACATAAGCACATTCACAAGTAATTATCAAGAAGAGAAAATGTAATAATCTATAGCCTTTCAAATTCTCAACATGGTTTCAGAGCTTTGGTTACAAGAAAGGGCTATTAGTGATACTTCAGTTCGGATGCATGCGTTAAACAAGCTCAGACTCCTCTGAAGTTTCGGGAGGAATTGCAGTGAGATATATCTCTGAGATTTCAGATGGATTCAACAGAGATAAGGTGTGGATCTGCCAAAGTGATCCTCCTCGGCATATCTCCGTAATTTTCGGTGAATGGAACAGCAAGAAGCTCGGATCACAGTGATCACAGTGCAAACTAGTCAGAGAAGATTTTTCGAATGGTTAATTACAGTGTTGCAATTCAGATGGAGCCACAGAATCTCCTCGGCATACCTCTAAGGTTTCTGTGATGAGATCAATGAGATAACTTCGGACCTCCACAAAGAGACATCACAGAAATGCGGATGGATGATCTCAGTCAGACTTTTGGTCTATATCACAGTTTGGCTAAGGTCTCGGTACTGTGCAAATAAGGTGATGCTCGGTGTCAAATATTGTCACAGTAAATGACCTCGGTGATTCTAGATACAGTGCTTGGTGGTGCAGTCATGTTATGATGATCAGTGATGATCATGATGCAGCTCGATGCTAGTGACAATATGAAGATATGATGTGCATTCTGAAAATTTTGGGGATATACTACAATTCGAAGGGTAATCACATATCACAGTGACATTCTCGGCATGACTAAATAGACAAGACTCCGATCATTAGTACTACCACAGTAATAGAACTATGATACTATCATAATTCGTAGTGGTCACAGCCTTGGAAGAATACAGTCTAAAAGTTCAGCTACACGAATGAATGACATATGATCTCAAGTCTGGAACAGCCCAAGAAGAAGATCATTCAAGGAAGAACAAGGTGAAGATCTCCTCTTCACTTGCCAAGTAAGTATCTTTCATTTTCATTTTAATTTTGGTTAAATGACTTCGATTTGCAAGGAGATACATAAGGTGGTTGTATTACTGAAGATCCTTGCATGAAACAAGGAGGATAGTCATGGTCCTTATAGATAATTGAAGTCATAGATAAGGGTCTCCTTTGAATTCATGTAAAGGAACTCTTAAGGTTCTCTCACATGAACAATATTGGAGACACAAAAGAAGTTGAAAGAAGAATTATGAACAGTACAAGAAAGTTCATGTCACCGGAATGGATGGAAAGAGGGAGTAAGAGATCATTTAGACTAGTCTCTCTCATTATAAGTCTCTTTATAGCTCCTAGATTCTACTTAAGAATTGATGCGATGTGACATCATGGAAGTATAAGAAACAAGAACTCATATGATCATGAGGGTAACAAAAATCATGGAATAAGTAAATTACCTCACTCATCAACCTCGGGTTTCTATGGAAGAAGTCAAGTTGAAGACAATAGTTTGGCAGAACTCAAACATTTGTAGAAAAGGAAGAACCTGATTCAAAGAAAATCTAAGAATGAAGAAGCAAGGGATCTACACTACGATTGAGAACATCTTCTTCTTTAAGTGATTTATGTTGGTTATATGATAGGAAGCAGTGTAGCATCCTAACGAAAGCATGGTAGGAGCACCTGGTGAATCAACTCCAGGAAAACCTCTCTGATAACATCACTAATGGAAAGCAATCATCAAGAGCAAGGGTCATCATGGAAACAGATTTCTGGGATATTGATGAAGCATGCCAAGAGAATGAAGCTCTTCATTCTTGAGAAATTGCTACAGGATGACTAAAGGGAAAAGGGTATGACGTACGTATATATTTATATGCTAACATTGGATGCTGTGAAGTCATGTCATATGGTTGCAGGTAATGAATTTTTGTATTTAGAAGTATGATCTATAGAGGAGTATCTCTCAGTGCACGGACAGATGAAATCAACATAATATGTCCTCATGGGATATGAGGTGGTTGTATATGAACAAGAAACTAGAAAGGTTATAAGTTCCTGGGAATAAAGAATGTGCAGAGAGGAAGAGATCATGAAATGCAACCATGTCAAGAGGCAGTTATCATCCGTAGGCCAAGATGTGACTAGGAGATCTCCTGGGAAGATATGTAGACTCTGACAAAAGTTTGGTAAAGAAGAAGACCCTTGGAAAAACAAATCATTAGGAGATGGGTCAATCTGTATGAAGGATATCGATGCCTATAGGAAGATGTCATGGTGAAAGATCATCATTGAGGTAACTTTTGTTCTAAAAGTTCATATGTATATGTTTATCTAGATAAATTTGTGCAGGGCTGCTAATCATAAGAAAGGATGTATGATCCTTGGAGATGATTCGAAGGAAAGCAGCATGGCATAATGGTGGACCAGATAAGGAAGACAGATGAATCACTTTCTGATAGTGGACATGACTTGTGACTAAAAGTGATGGATGATCTCTGCCTTATGAAGCCAAAAGTTGAAGATTCCTCAATATCGAAATCCATGACATTGAGGGGAGGAACTCTTCATGAGTAGCTGGATTGCTGCTGCAGGACCCTGGTTGATGAGGAGCCTGGTGGTAAGTTTCTTGCTTGAAAGAAACTTGAAATATGTCTTTCCTGTGCTAAGAGGGAGTGGCGTATGTGATTCTCTGTTACATGTGCCATACACTAGACCAGGCCTAACCGTCGTAAGCCTTAGTGAAGGCCATGTGAAGAGAATGGATAGACACATCATTCTGGTCTTCACCTAGAAGACAGAATGGAGGATTGGGTAATCATCTGGCATTCGATGCTTTTTGAGAATGAGATAGGGCATTCAAGATAAGAGTAGTCGTGGACCGATATTCTTTGAGGGTTGGCTACCCAAGAGAAGAATAGTCCAAGAAGGTCATACTCTGGGAACACCTAGGTGGAGTATGTACCTTGGAGAGACAATGACTATGGTTTCTATTAGTCATGTGTCTCGCCAGCATTGTAGCCCATTGTCTCGTTGAGAGATGGGGTTGTTAGTCAAGGCCTTGCACTAGGACAATGCTAGTTGATATGATGCTATACAGATGTGATTACTAATCCGACTATTCTTATGAGATTCTTCAGTTAGAAAGTGACCATGTACCTGTATGAATACCTCCCTAGTTAAGAGGGAGTGTTGAAAAGTGTAACTAGGTCGGTCTTCATGTTGACTATGTGATTATGTATTTATGAAAAGAAGAAGGCAAAGGAAATAAAATGTATTTTTAGTTTACTTGCTTCATGGGCTTCATGAGCAAGATTGTATTAAGTAGATGGACTTCTTCTTGATGTCCATTAGGCTTGAGTTAAGTATGCTCCAGGACCTTGTGAAAGAAGCTCACAAACCTCAATGCAACAATGGAAGACAACCCTTAAACGCAGTGAAGAAATGCCTCTCCAACGCATGAAATTCACCATGATCTAGTCGGCCTCATTCACCATGAAACTAGTCGGTCTAACTCATAACTATATGGTCGGCTTGCTTAAAGAGATATGCTATATATATATTTGATGTGCGGTCATTATTGAAAGTGAATAACGGACATCTCTGAGATTTCAGCGCAGATAAGAAGAAGACTACAGTACGTATAAACAGTGAGATCACAGTGCGGTAAAAGGAAGGATTCAATGCAGATTACTCTGATAATTGTGGATAAATCTGAACCGGAATTACAGGAAGAGTCTGCGGATATATATATTACAAGAAGCATTTGCGGAACCTACAGCAGTGATCGTTTGCAGACACCACAGTAGAGACAGAGAGAATATATACCAAGATAGTGCGGATACCACAGCAGTAATCATGTGGATACCACAGCATAAATAGTGCGGAATCTACAACAGACTTCAGTGCGAACATATACTAAGTTACAGTGCGGATAAAAGGAAAGACTTCAATAGGAATAAACTAAAAGACAGTGATCAGTGCCTAATCTTTGTGTCTTGTGTTTTGATAATTGACTTGATGAAAGATTAACTTAAAGAAGAGAAGACATAAGCACACTCACAAGTAATTATCAAGAAGAGAACATGTAATAATCTATAGCCTTTCAAATTCTCAACATGTTTTAAGGTGAATCAATCATTTGTCTGTATTTGTGCAGATTACATAGCAGAATTTCACCTGCTCTTATGGCAATCTGTAGGTATGGGAATCTTATGCCAACTGCATGGAAAGATATCATATACCTCACCATATCAAAGGTGTTGCAATGATTATTGATTTCTCATTCAAATTAGTTGCAGTGGGCATCATGATGTTAACCCATCTTATTTGACTATGTTATTTAATATTCTTATAAATGGTAACTTGAGGCACATTTTCTCTTTTATCTAGAATATGTGCAATGCCATCTCCTTGTGCATGAAAAATGAAATGTGACCATCTAATAAAAATTTTCAATGATTAATATTAGTACACGATATTCAGTTTGTGTTTGAGCTCATGTTTTCAGTTGAATCAATTGTTCAAATAAGTTTCAGTGAATTACATAGTAGAATTCTATTTGCTCCAATCATTTATGTCAATCTGAAGGTATTACAATATTTTGCCAATGTTTGAGATCGATTTGCTCATATTACATTATATCATAATGTCATGAATATAATATCTTTATATATGTACCCATAGAAATTTGACCAGTTAAATTTTTTAAATTATTATTTTAGCATATATATTTAAAAATAGAAAATAAAAGCCCTATAAACTTGTAGCAAAACCTGAGAATTTATGTTTCGCGTACTGTACCCATTCCGTGATCCATTTTGCATTTCTTGTTTCTGGTAACATAGTTCTTTATAAGATGTATTGCTTGGTGTACCATTCTGTGTAGTAATGTGAAAATAAAAATGCATTTTCTTGAAACTAAAATCATAATAATATAATAGTACATTTATGATTGTGCTGATCATTGCCAACATAACATATTCAAAAGTTGTATTTGGTAGCACATACATATTCAAACTCAAGAAAAAATAAATTTAGGTAATTTCTTGTAAAGAAAGAAAGCTGAACTACAAAATGTTTAAAACTTACGAATCATGCATGTGAGACCATGAGGACAGAAAAATCCTTCGCAGCATGGCTCAGAATTTGCAGTTCGAGAAGGTATTTCTCGGGAATCATGAATACCAGGTTGCTGAAATGGCAGTGATAACATGCTCGACCATCCCGGTTCACATCCTGAAACCCATGATGAAATATTGCAATTTTTATTTAGCTTTGCATAGCTGCCACCATTTTGAGGATTTGCTAAGTAGTTATTGAAGTAGAACTTTATCTCTGCCACATTACAAAGTCGGTACACCATGTCACCTGTTACAAAATTTTAAAGTCAGCTGTCATGTATAGTGTTTCAAATGGATATCATAAAACATCAGATATTTTCCTAAAATGACTTT
Organism: Pinus albicaulis; assembly: GCA_034641835.2. NCBI lineage: Eukaryota > Viridiplantae > Streptophyta > Pinopsida > Pinales > Pinaceae > Pinus > Pinus albicaulis. The sequence goes on from CM076569.1 coordinate 275,574,601, forward strand.
CAGTGTGCAAATTTTATGACATCATTGACATGAATGGAATGTTAATTTCCATCCTAGTCAAGGCAAAGGAATAATCCTCTAAATTTAATTTGCTTCCAGTCACATATCACATGCCTCTTATCAACATGATTCACAACTTCAAAAGATAAATTCTAGCATCCACATCCTATTGAAAATTGTAGCCATGGTAGATATTTTCATCATGTGAAGAATCTGAAATTTGAATTTATAATTTTCCTCAAATTATATATTTAAGTAGGCCTCCTTTTATTTAGGTCAGCTGGGCCCCCAAGAGGCACCCATTCAACTCCCTTGGAAGTCTATATAAGGGAGAGGCTTCCTCCATCATTTGGACACATCTAATTGATCTTGTCTATCTCTGATCCAGCGCATTTCAGAAGGAGAAAGGAGGGCCGAAATTTCACTAGGGTATGGGACTTCATCTTGTTCTTGGGTATTGGTTTGGCTATTCTCTTGAGGATTTTAATGATGTATTGTTGAACTATGAACTCTCCCTCTCTCTCATAAGGAAGAATTTCTAGGCTCTCCCATTATGGGTTTTGCACTGGCCTCAGGCCTAATTTATGTGCCTATTGTCTCATGGTTTCATGGTTATTTCTTTTGCTTATACCAGTGAAGCACGACCAGTATTAGACCCGCGAATATCCGCGAGTCTTCGCAGGTTCTATAGCGAGTCAGGTCACTCGCATAGAACCCGCGATTATTACCCTTACCCAGGCAAACTCGCATTAGACCCGGCTACTTGCATAAGACTCGCGGGTTTAGTATAAGACCCGCATCGGCCCCTATAAGACCCGTCGAACCTCAAAAGGAAAATTTGTTTTTATTTTTCTCATTTTTTAATTTTTCTTTCATTTTTGGAAATGAGGTGGAGGAAAAGGGAATTTGAAGGGAAGAAAATGCTTTATAAGCACCTCTCTCCCTTCCATTTGTCATTCACTTGTCATTTGAGTGTTTGACTCATTTCTATGAGTGTTGAGTGACTCCAATGCACAGTGAAGGAGCTCTTGGAGGAGGCTAAAGGTGGTTGAAGGAGGCTTCATCAGATCAGAACGAGCTTCAGGTAGGCTTCATGAACCTTGTTTCATTGTTTTCCATATAATTTTATTTTTTTTGTATTCAATTCAATTTTCAATTTTTTTTTAACTTGCAATTTTTTTTGGGTTGAGGAGGACTGCCTCCTCAGCCCGCAGATCCCTGTGGCTGAGATTCTCAGCCACATAGGGCCATTGTGTGGCTAAGAAACTCAGCCACAGGGCCTGCGGGCTGAGGAGGCAGTCCTTGTTGATTTTTGTAGCATCGAATGTGCTCTAGCATTGAGATTTTGCAGAGAGGCTATGACACATGTATTCTGTGAAAATTCCTAGATCTAAACAATATAAGGAATCCTACTGCAACCAAATGGATTACTTCTTCTATTATGTAATTTACTTTACACAATTATTTCTAAATCATACATGAAATACTGAAGCAACCTACACTATAACACTCATGATTCTGAAACAAGGAAATCAATCACACATATGACACCTTCATTTTGGACCAAGTTCCCTAAAAAACCCAATGCGGGAAAACCGGTGCAGCAGATCTGAGGGTTTTATTATTAAGCAGTAGCAATGTCTGAATATATCTCTAAATACCCCTAGGGTAATTCAATTACAGAGAGAAATACTGGCAGAAGAATTTGTGAGGATTTACCTCACTCAATCACTGAGTTCCCGACTGATCCGAATGAAGAAAACCCTGTTCTGGGGAGGCACTGCGTAGTCCTAGCGCTGGAACTTCCAGCCACTGCGTCATCCCCTTCTAGGCTCAACGTTCAGCCCCAACCAAGTCGTTTTGCCTCTGTGGACCCTGAGGAACAGCCTCCTGGTGTCACTTTCCGGATCCCGTCCTCTGAAACTAATCTACAAGCAAAATTCCTCTGCGTTGTTTCGGCGTGAGCCTTACGCAGTCACTGCGTCAACCCTTCTTCCTTCAGCGTTGTCTTCGTTAGATCACCTCTGCCTCTCTCTAACTGATGTTCCACTAGCGGAGAAAATCTCTCTCTCTGGATGTTATCTCTACCCCTCACTACTCAAATCTCTAGCTCGAATTTCTCAGCGAACCATGCCCCAAAAATTTTGAACTCTAGATCAATTCGGTGTGTCTTTCCAAATGGCCCTCAAGCCTTCCTTTATAGTCTTCTCGTTGAGACATCAACGGCTGAGATTAAATTTCTAATCAACGGTTAAGATTATAAAATGACTTGATCTTCGTTTTCTAGATCATTCTCACTCATGTTTTATTTATACCCTTTAATTATTTAACTTCCCTAAGTTTAGTCTTACGATCCCCATTAAATTAATTAATTATTTTAATAAAACATTAACCGAGTGGAATTTTCACAAACGGTTTATGGGTTCTTTAGAATACCAATGTTTAAGCTTCTCCACAAAATTTGGGGCTTAGAGCACTTTCTGATGCTACAAAAATCAACATATTCTCAAAGACCCAGAAATCGTTTGGGGAAATTCCACCTAGAGATGGATTAATTAAAATAATTAATCATTTTTTAATATTTCCTGAGCCTAAACTTAGCAAATATGATTAATTAAAAGGTATTAATTAAGACAGGTGCAAATCTTCTAGAAAAAGGCGTGGATCGAGTCTTAGTTAATCTTAGCCATCGATTAAGTTTTAATTGTGGTCGTTGAAATCTCAACGAGAGATTATAACTCGATGGGCACTTGGAGAACACACTTGAGTAGATCGATTCACTGGCAGATTGATTTCTTGAGTAGCAGCATTGAGTTGTCAGAGAGAGAGTTAGTGACTTTGTTGCAGTGAGAGAGGGGTAGCGATAGTAAGGCCGGAGGAAGCTTTTCCAGATCCGGTGAGTGCAAAGCAGAGAGGCAGCACAGAGCTTTGAAGGAGATCCATATTTTTGCTGGGAGACAGATTCAATGCTAGAGGCTAGAGTGAGAGACCGAAGGACCAAGAGGGTCAAGTTTCCAAACAACAGTTGATCAGATAGCGAAGGTGATGTAGCTCCTAGCTGTGTGACATAGTACTGCGTAGGATGACACAGTGACTGCGTAGAGGTAGCGTGGAGCAGCTCATCCGAAACCCGGATCAGTGTCGGATCACTAGTGGCTGAGTGAGATTTTTCTCACTAACTTGTTGTCAAATTTACTCTGTATGGTTTGCTATATTTAGAGCAACCATGGACTTGTACTCAGAATTTACTACTGCATAATATACAAACCCTCAATTATTGCACTAGTTTTCTCGCACTAGGTTTTTCCGGGGACTTAGTTTAAAAATAACTAAGATATTTGTGTGTGTGTTTCTATCATTCCTGCGTTGTATTTATTCCGCTGTATTTATTCCTAGTTGTGGAATTTTCACAGTCCCTAGCTCAAGGGTATTGATGGAGTGCCATGTTATGTGGCTAGGGATAATGGCCCAATAGCATTAGGGACTAGAGTGCTCCCCCAATCAGAATATTTTGACCATATTTCCAAGGGTTACTTGGATAGTGGGTAGAATGAGTGCCTCAAAGCGTCAACCAAGTATTTTTACCATTCAAGTGCCACGTGACGACATGGGTGAGTGGTAAATGGGCCCAACGTTTCACCATTGGTCAGGGATATTTGACTTGGTTCCAAGTTACAACTTGGTTAGTTGGTGACCCAGAGCTAGTTTTGTTTTACCCTAGTCAAGGGGTACCTAACTATATTGCTAAAGGGTATTTGGCTAGTGGGAAACTAGATCCTTTGCAATGATGTTGATGTAGGATGTTTTCCACATGGTTCAAGTATAGAACATGAAGTGGATGGATACATTCGCATAGCAGGCTCATTCAATCTTTTCTTGGGATGTAGAAATTTTCAGCAAAAGTGAAAATTTGAGGAAGTCAAGGTGAATACCTCCCTAGCTAAGAGGGAGTGTTGATTTTTGGGTAGTTGCAGGAGATATTCCCTAGATACACAAAGTCAACTCATAAAAGAAAATAAAAGAAAGAAAAAAATAAATAAATTTGGATTGCTCAAGTAGGCCCCAAAAGTATAGGTCTACCCAACAAAGGGACGTGCCCCTAGGGCACCTCATGAACACTATTTATAGGCATTCGACCTCCTCACCTGGACTCACTCATCAACTCACATATTTATTTCTCACACATGGGAAGCAATCTGAGGTAGAGGCCAAAGTTATAAAGAGTCGAATTTCTAAACTTTGACCAGCATTTGACCAGCATAGACCAAGATTATTCTAAGATCTATTTTGACCAGCGTTAACTAAGTTTTCTAAGGTTTGTTTGACCTATTTTGACTGAGTTGCTCTATGATTTGATTGACCTATGGTTGATTGAGTTTGACCTCACACTATGGGTCGCATTGTTTGACTGTTTAACCGAGCATTTCTGGGCAGTTTGACCAAGTTGATCTATCACTACAGAAGGCCAAATTTCAACCTGTTTGACCTGGTTTGACCAATTCTGTGATTTTTGTCTGGGTTGACCAAGTTTGACTTAAAATATCATATTGAATTTTTGTTGAACTAAACAATTTCTCCTAGAAAATATTGTAGGGTTTTCTCCCAAGTTTGGGAATCCCGGCGCAAAATTTTGGTGTCTATTGTGCATGGCTATTCTATTGCGATCTTTAATATTTCTATTGCATTTATTAATGAATTTTCTGAGTGTAATTACTTAATGATATTTTGGGATGTTCTAAAGTAATAACATATATCATTGCAAGTAATTATCAGTTGCATAAAATCATGCTAGTTTAAATAACACTAGAAAATCAACAAAAAGAAATATTATTTATCCAAGATTCTATTGAATATTAATGCCTAATTTAACCAATCATCAAATTGCCTTTAGCATCACATTCTGGGGCACCTTGACCACATAATGGGGCTCCAACTTTGACAAGACATATCTCCTCAACCATGAGGAGTTATGTGACATGCCACCTACCGTTGGAAACAGCACAACTAGGACAACCAAATGATGATGGTCTTGTGAGCAAAAATTCTGATTTTACCAATCATTTTCCTCATAAAATCTAGGGTTTCTTCTAGTTGTTGCTTGGGTTGACATCAATGACAACCAAATTCCAACATACGGTGATCTATTGTGATAATCAGCGTTGCATTAAACTCACGGAGAATCCAATGTTTCATGACGGGTCAAAACCAATGTTCTAAAATTCGGCCGAGCTGACTAAGCCAACCCCCTGGCCGAACCAACTCGGTAGAAAAACCAAATCGAAGGTCGGTTTGTTACCGAACCAGTCGAGTCGGTCACCAACTCAGTCGATTCAGTAACAAATCGGACGGCTCAGTCGAGTCCGATTTTAATTGGCCAAGCAACTCACAGACGTCGCAGACCCCAAAAAGCGTCCAAAATCAAACCCCAAACCGGATTTCACTTGAATTTGAGGGTTTTGGTATGCCCTCTAACCTCTCCCAAGCCTATAAAAGCTACCCAACCCCTCTCATTTCCTCACAGCTATCTTATTGAATTTGAGTGAGCATTTGTGAGGAATTTGTGAAGAGTTGTGGAGCTGGTTTTTGGAGCAGCATTGAGGAGTCTCTTGGGAAATCTTTGGAGAAGCAGTGAGGAGCCTCCTGGGAAGTCATTGAAGCAGCATTGAGGAGGCTAGAGCCTAGAGGTATTTTTTCACTTCTAAAATCTGCCTTTGATTGTTTTTTTTTCACAAATCTGGAAATTGAAAACATAAATTTTCGTGAAAGAAATGAACATTGAATGAGTAGTTTTTTTTTCTTTGTTTTCATTTTAAGATTTAAACCTTTCATTTCCAAGTCCAAATATCAGTCAAAAATGGCTCCTAGAATGAAAGATGTTGCTTGGGCATACGCTCAAATGATTGATAATCAAATGCTTTGCAAATTTTGTAAGAGAAAAATTAAGGGGGCTGGAGGGGGCATTCATAGGCTAAAACAACACTTGGATGGTATTAGAGACCAAATTACTCCATGTCAAGCACCAAGGAAATTAGGAAGGAGTTGAGAGATCAATTTCAGAAGTTTGATGAAGAAAAAGCTAGGCAAAAAGAAATAGAGGCTGACATTGGGAGGAAGAGGAATATAAAACACATGATGGCTGCCAACCCCAATTTTGATTATGACGGGTCTTCATCTGTCCCTTGCACTAATACATCAAACCCCTTTTGCTATGTTCCTCCCTTTTTGGAGTATATTCAAGAAAATGGTAAGGGTACTATGAAAAATAAGGGTAATATCAAAAGTTATTTCACACCCTCCTCTCCCTCTAATAGTGCACATAGTCCTCTAGCTAATAGAAGTCAAATGCAGCCCACTTTAGATCAGCGTTGGAAGAAAGAATCGTGAGAAACTGCTTGTGATTACATAGCTAGATGGTGGTATGATGGTGATATCCCCTTCAATGCTTCTCGTTCACCATATTATGAACCTATGTTTGATGCCATATTTGTTGTTGTAAAGGGCTTCAAAGGCCCTACTATGCATGAGTTAAGGGGATCTCTTTTGCACAAAGAGATTTTGTCCATTGATGAATATTTGAAAGATTTCAAAAACTCATGGGCAAAAACATAATGTACCATCATGTCAGATGGATGGACTAATCAAAGGAACCGTACCATCATAAACTTTCTTATCTTTTGCCCATAGGGAACCATGTTTCTAAGATCAGTTGATGCATCTAATAGGGTGAAAGATGCGCACTTGTTGTTTCAGCTTTTGTATGAGGTTGTTGAAGAGCTGGGGGTGGCTAATGTTGTTCAAATCATCACAGATGATGCCTCTAACTATGTCCTTGTTGGTAAAATGTTAGATGAAAAACACAAAACCATCTTTTGGACCCCATGTGTTTCACATTGCATAGAGCTCATGCTTGAGGATATTGGTAAAATAAATTGGATCAAGAACACTGTAGAGCATGCCAAAAGCATAACAAAATATATTTACAACCACTCATGGATTTTGAACATGATGAGGAAACACACAGGGGGCAAGGATATTATTAGGGCTGCCATCACTAGATTTGCAACACATTTTTTGACATTGCAATCTATGCTTTCCCTGTTGAAAATCGTAACTAGGTTCGGTCTTCATAATGGCTAGTAATTATGAATTTATGTAATGAAGAAGACAAAGATAATAAAATGTATTTTGTAATGCTTGCCTCATGGGTTTCATGAGAAAGGAGTTTTTATTATAGGTCAAAGATTTCTTCTTGATGTCTTTAGGAGTTTGTCGTCTTGTCATAAATATAATTTAGAGTCATGTACATGAAGTGATGTTACACTTGTAACAGACAAATTGTTGATGTAAAAGTGCACTCCAAGACCTTGTCACTAAGCTCCAAGAAGTCGGATCAAAGTGTGTTGAAGATCCACCCTTAACAAGTCGGCCTACCTACAGATGGACATATTGGCCTATAGATGGGAGAACATTCCCTATATATAGAGGGACTGCGGCCTAGGTTAGAGACAAGAGATTCATGTCAAGAGTCTGTAATAGAAGTGTGAAAAGAGGACTGCAATTGGGACGAAGATTGGAAGACAATCAGGGGAGAGGGCAAGGACATATCTATCATTGTTTTGGGTTTATCCTTCTCGGTCAAAGGTCTGAAATACATCCGAACTATAGTGCGAAGAGGAGGATAAAGTCTCGGTCTAAGGAACTTGGACTAGTGCAGAAAACAATGCGAAGAAGGAAGGCAAGACATCATAGTAAAGGTGAATATGATCAGTGCGGAGATGAGACAATTCTAGCCACGGTCCTGAATCTATACTGTCACATAACCTCAGAAGTATGCACAACATAAAGGAGGGTTTTCACTGTAATAAAGAGACCTTGGTATGATGTATCTAGTGTGTATAAAGAAGGACCAAAAGGAGATCTCTAGGAGCCCGAGTACAGATCTAAAGAAGGCAAAAGGAACATGTTGTCAAGGGTTGTTAGACTAGCGACCAAGCTCCCTAGTGTTGGTGCAGAACGGTGCAGAAAAGGAGATTAGGACAAGGAGCCAAGAAAGAGCAGTGACAAGGTTTTGGAGGTATACTGGTGTCAAGGGTCTGAGTCTTGATCATGGTAGCTTTTAATTGAAGATCTAGAAGAAGAATTACTTTCCGGTTTTCCTCTCCAAGAGGAATGGGTTTTGGCCCTGGCTTGAAGAGCCAAATTCTGTGTCTCTTGTGTTTTGATAATGGACTTGATGAAATACATAATAGGCTAATGAAGATAAGATCTAAGTAATATAAGCATAACAAGTATAACACAAGCAGTTATCAAGAAGAGAATTGAATTAAACACTACCCTACCAATTTTTCAACATGGTTTCAGAGCTAAGGTGCTAGAAAGGGCTAGTTGACAAGAAGACACTCAAGTACCATGAAAATCCAGGATCAATTTTCTAGAAGGCAAAAGTCAGAGATCTACAAGGAAGAGTCAATCTTCAGATTCTAAGGAGGCAGGTTGTAGAAATTGGAAAAACCTTCAAGCTATATCAAGAAGATCAAAGACCTTACTCAAAGGACTTATACACCAAGGTCCTTTCAAGAAGAATGTAAGATCAAGAAGGTGATCTCAATCTCCAAGGAATATAAAGCTATCCCATTGAAGCCAAGGCAACATTATTGGGGACATCACCAAATCATCATTTTGCTGAAGTCATCAAGCTATCCAAGATAATATACCACTTTACACCACTCTTGAAGAAGACAATCTAAGACGGAGCTTCTAATAATATCTATATCATCATCAACAAGGAAGTTGTTTGAAGAAGAAAAGCATCTACTCAAGTAAGTATCTTTGTGACTTCATCTAAATCTGTCAAAATGTCTTTTTACAAAGAAAGCAACAATCTGATTGGGGTTTCAAACTTTCTTGCATGGAAGAAAAGGACAAATCTAACTCTTATTAAGAATGAAGTCATGGACTATATCTAAGGGTCGATGTTAATTTTAGATAACCATGGTATGTTCTATGCTTAATGCAGTTTTACTTCAATCTTTCTTATAGGCCCAATTCAATTTAGCAATCACATAAACATGAAAGTAAAATGCTGATAGAACATAATAATAGATCAACAAAAGACAAGCCAAGTAATGTAGATCAGATTTTACAATTATTCTTGTCCAACAAAGATAGAGAGTGATGTGTGTTACTGCAGTCAACAGGATGCATCAGCCAGCAAAGTCTTTCTCAACATCAGATCAGCCAACCTTCCAAGTGTCACACACACCCCTCAAAGATAGCTCCAAAAGTCAACACAAGTCAACAAAAGAATCCCTCATCCAGATTTCCAGCATCCATTTCCAACAGCATCCATATTTCTAGCATCCATTTCCGGCATCATTTTCGACATCCATATTTCTAGCATCCAAATTTCCGACATCCATTTCTAGCATCATCCATATTTCCGGCATCCAGATTTCTGGCATCATTTCCGACATCCAGATTTTTGGCATCGTTTCTTGCATCCAGATTCACACATGGGAGGGAGAGAAGCCTCTTCTAGGCTGTACGAACCAATCAAATCATGAGGAATGTGTGTGATGAGATGATGATGAAATGGACATCATCTCTCTCCAATTTATATCATTCAGTGAGGGTGAGTGACACATCTGGCTTGTGAGCCTACATTACAAATCTGGCCGACCTTGCACGTGTGGAAAATAAATCAAAATATATGTTCTACTCATCCAAACAACGTGATCTTTAGATCAATCTTGCACCTCTCCGAAAGAGGAATTCAACAAAAATATAATCATCATCATATAAGCAGTGCAACCTGGAGTTTGGACCTAGTTGCCAAAAACTAACACTCCCTCTCAACTAGGAAGAACTCTATATGTCCACTTGTGCCATCCAGAGATCAATACCATCGTGTACTATCATATATCATCGTGCATCATCCTGTCGTAACTTATTTTGCTGGCTCTTCTTCGCAAATAGAACAAAAAGGTGAGTCACAAATACATCACGCTCTGCTGACCCGCAGTCAGCTTAGAGGTTAAAACCTCTCTTGGACGCAAAAAGAGTCTCATACTAACCCAAAGTTATTTTACTGACCCGAAATCAATTTAGAGGTAAGAACCTCATCGAACTTGATCCCAGATCAAGGTGTTGGACACGTGCCATCCTAGACATAGGGATTACGGCAATCTCCGATGCGTCCATCGGTCTTGCTATTGGTCTCTATCCACATTTTCCACCTCATTGGCCAAATGAGAGGTACTTCCCATGAGTTCGAAACTCCATGGGTAGGATGCATGCGGGGCATAGATCAAAGAGAGGTGAACCAGCTTAATATCATAACGGTGGGGCAGAAGCACAACAAGGTTCAGTAAGCCTAGCCTCGTGTGTGCTTATAGCTCCAAGAAGCTATCCCCAAGCCCCTTGGAGAGCCCAGAGCTCATAGTCCAACTCAAGAAGGACCCTCACAATAGGGTCTTTCTACAGTTCCAAGCTTCTCGCGGAAGGTTAGGAACATGACCTTCCCCAAGGGCTTCGTGAGAATATCTACAACCTGCTCATCAATTCCTATGTGATTGAGCCTTACGACGCCTTGCTATACCATGTCCCGGACAAAGTGGTACTTAATATCAATATGCTTGGATCGATCGTGGAACACAGGATTCTCAAAAAGACGAATCCCACTCTAGTTATCACAAAGGATAATGATGGCATATAGCACATGTCCGATCAACTCACTGAAGAGCGTTCTCAACCAAATAGCTTCACAACAGGCCATACTCGTTGCAATGTATTCGGCCTCAGCGGTGCTCAAAGCCACCAACTTCTGATTCCTGCTCATCCAAAATATCGAAGCAAAACCCAAGGTGACGCAACATCCAGATGTGCTCTTGTGATCCACCACACTGCCAGCCTAATCGGCATCAGTATATCCATGGAGTCTAAAACTCTCGGCAGTGTATCTCAGCCCATGGTTGATTGTGCCCCAAAGATATCTCAATAGATTCTTGGCACCAATTCAGTGAATGTGATGAGGCTCATCCATATGTTGACTCAAAGTGTTCACTGCAAAACATACGTTCAGACAGGAGTTCAGTAAGAACATCAAGGCCCCCATCGAGTCTGTGTCCACACTCGATGGGAGTTCCATCGGAGTCGACACAGACTTGTAGAAATTTCTGAATCTTAATTCTTATTCAGAAATTATTTCTGTTAACCCGATTAAGCTTCTCCTACTTATATAAGTTATCAACTGAATAAATTCAAGTTAACATCAAAGCAAAACACATAACAGATCTCTAGCAATTCAGATCTAGAATAAGCACATGCACACATAGACAAAGTGACAGTTATTTCTGGACAAACTGTCCCCGGAAAAAACCAATGTGGGAAAACCGGTCTCTGGCTACTGGAGGGCTCTATTATTAAGAATATTTCTAAATACACAACTCTGGGTTCCAGATCTGGAAAACCCTACAGAGAAAACTCTAGATCTGCAGCACCTGGCTGATCTAAGACCAAAAATGCTGACTGATCCACACCCTCAAACGGGATTTACAGAACTCATCCAAATCTAGGCCTAGAAACCCCAGATCTGCCCCTGAAAGACACTGCATCAGCCTCTGAAGCCCCTGTTGGGCTCTGCGTCAGCCTTGGCTGGCCTCCAAATGCTTAGCGTTGTCACTGGAAGGGACTGCGTTACCCCAGACTGGGTGATGCAGTCACTACGCTGCCCCTAAGGGTCTCTGTGTAACCCCTGAAGGGTTTCCTTAAAATCACGCAGTCCTTACTGCTGATGTTGCTGCCGCCGTCTACTATTGTTGCTATTGCCGTCTGTTGTTGTTGCTGTCTGTTGTTGTTGCCGTCTGCTGCTGATGCTGACTTCCTCTGCGCTGCCCTTCCTGATCTCTTCTTGGCTTCTTGTGTATTCTAGACCCCGGGATCTGATCATCCCCTTGGTCTAAATTCCCCTCTCTACAACTGAAACACTTGACAATTCTTAGCAACCCCGCCCTAGAATCTCAGCTTAGCTTCAGTGCTCTACCTTTGTGTATGTTACAAATGACCCTAAGCCTTTCCTTTATACTTTTCTCGTTGACAAATCAACGGCCAAGATTAAATCTTTAATCAATGCCTAAGATTAAAAGAAAGCTTGATCCGTGTGACTTAAGACAATTTCATCACATGTTTAATTAAATTCACTTTAATTATTTTATTTTCCTAAATTTTAACTTAGGAAATACATTAAAATAATTAAAACTAGATGAAATTTCCCAAATCCATTTATGGGTCTTGTAGATCAGGTGAACTCTAGTCCTTCCTCAAAATTTGGGACCTAGAGTACGACTGATGCTACCCCAAATACACAAAATCTCAACACTCCCTCTTATAGCATCAAGGGTGTGCTCTAGCAAAACATCACACTTATGCATTACATGATTTTGGGCACTGGTTCTGTGTTGTTGAAGCTTGGCCTCCTGCCACTCAACTTTGCACTATTGCTGCCATTCTATACTGCTGCCCATAACTCTGCACTACAAGTTATCAACTGAATAAATTCAAGTTAACATCAAAGAAAAACACATAACAGATCTCTACCAATTCAGATCTAGAATAAGCACATGCACACATAGACAAAGTGACACGGTTATTTCTGGACAAACTGTCCCCGAAAAAACCCAATGTGGGAAAACTAGTCTCGGCTGCTGGAGGGCTCTATTATTAAGAATATTTCTGAATACACAACTCTAGGTTCCAGATCTAGAAAACCCTACAGAGAAAACTCTAGATCTGCAGCACCTGGTTGATCTAAGACCAAAAATACTGACTGATCCACACCCTCAAATAGGATTTACAGAACTCAGCCAGATCTAGGCCAAGAAACCCCAGATTTACCCCTGAAAGACACTGCGTCAGCCTCTGAAGCCCCTGCTGGGCTCTGCGTCAGCCTTGGCTAGCCTCCAAATGCTTAGCAACGTCACTGGAAGGGACTGCGGTACCCTAGACTGGGTGACGCAGTCACTACACTGCCCCTAAGGGTCTCTGTGTAACCCCTGAAGGGTTTCCTGAAAATCACGTCGTCCTTGCTACTGCTGCTATTGTCGTCTGCTACTGCTGCTGCTGCCGTCTGCTGCTGCTGTCGTCTATAGCTGCCGTCTACTGCCGCTGTCGTCTACAGCTGCCGTCTGCTGTTGCCTTCCTCTGCGCTGTCTTTCCTGATCTATTCTCTGCTTCTTGCGTATTCTAGACGTCAGGATCAGATCATCCCCTTGGTCCAAATTCCCCTCTCTGCAACTGAAACACTTGAGAATTCTTAGCAACCCCGCCCTAGAATCTCAGCTTAGCTTCAGTGCTCTGCCTCTATGTGTGTTACAAATGACTCCAAGCCTTTCCTTTATACTTTTCTCGTTGACAAATCAACAGCCAAGATAAAATCTTTAATCAATGGCTAAGATTAAAAGAAAGCTTGATCCGTTTGACTTAAGAGAATTTCATCACATGTTTAATTAAATTCACTTTAATTATTTTATTTTCCTAAGTTTTAACTTAGGAAATACATTAAAATAATTAATTAATTTAATATCTTCTAAACTAGATGAAATTTCCCAAATCTGTTGAAATTTGGTTACCGGAGGACAGGTGGTTCCCTAAGGCCTTGATCTTTGGCCTAGGGAAAAGTGTCTAAAAGAATTTAATTTTTCTCCTAAAGTGACTTTATAAAGTTATAAAGTCAAATCTAATTTAAAAGTGACCTAAAGTGATAAAGTTACTAAGTCTAATTTTAAAGTGACTTTAATAAAGTCAATGTGAAATTAGAAAGAGAAAAGTGACTTTGGAAATAAATGACTAAGTGGGTCTTTATTAAAGTGGGGTGAATTAAAAAATAGAAAGTGAGATTTAAATGAGCATTTAATCTCAGCCCTAGCTCTAAAGCTATCTCAACCATTAGATTTAGGGATTCCCCAAAACTCACTTAGGGTTAGGTTAAAGGAGGAAAAGGAGAGAAAAAGTCATTCATTCTTTCATGAGCAGATTGAGAGAAGGAGAAGAAGAGAGCAAAGAATATTTCTGAGCAGAGAAGGAGAAAGAACAGCGCTTTGGCACGCATACCGAGGCAACAAGATTTCAGCAAATCTGTACAGCAAGCAACAGCAGTAAGTTCAAGGCAAGTGGCACGAATTTCGAGGGAAAACAACATTTAATGCAGCACAGATTTCGAGGTCTGTACAGCAGTTAAGGAGGCACGGAAACTAAGGTCCATACAACAGTAAAAACAGATTTATTTTGTGAAATCCGTACAGTAGTATTTTAGCACTCAAATCGAGGTTTATACGACAGTCATACAGCACGTTTTCTGAGGCGGCGAGTGGCACAATTTTCGAGGAGGCCGTATAGTTGTTCCGGCACTGTTTTCTATGTTGTCCATAGAGTATTTAATGTTGTACTTTTGACTGTAAATTTATGTTTCTGTTTGGCACAAAAATCGAGGCAGAGTTTGTGCACGATTTTCGAGATATGTAAAAATACTGGTTGCTAGAATTTTGTGTTTTTCTATTTCTCTATAAAGTTATTTATCATAAATAAAGGAGAGCTTTCGAACTGGTTTTCCCCATGAGTTGTAGGGGGTTTTTCCAGGGTCATCTTGACCAAAAATCAACGTGTCAAAATTTTGTGTCACTGATTTAATTTTCTGAGTTTTTATTTCTGCATTTCAGCACTGTGAAATTTCCAGAATTTGTGTTTTCAGAAAATATTTATTTTTCCAGCTTGTTGAATGTATGGCTATGGGAATGGACATTTAATTTTATGGGAGAAATAAGGAGAAACTGAAAACCAGGGTTGTGTTATCAAATTTCTACATGGTATCGAAGCTATTTTGCTAAAAAGTGTAGTTTCGGACAGCAAGAAGAAAAATTACAACAAGCTGATTTTTCACACAGAAAACAGTATCTTTACTACAGCAGTGTTATTTTCAGTTTATTAGGACAGCAAGCATGTCTTTGGGCTTGACGGTGGAGGATAGGTTGGATGAGTATAGTAACTACAGTGTTTGGAGGAAGAGAATGCAGAGCATCTTTGAGGAGGCAGAAGTCTGAGATATCATGGTGCATACCCCACAGAACCCTGTTAATGTGCCTGCTGACCCGATTAGCTGGTAGACTTTAATAGGAAGAATAACAAGGGTAAGAGACTGATTCTGGATGGAATCAAATACCATTGCATTCCTCATGTGAGAGGAAAGAGATATGCTCATGAGATGTGGACAGCATTGACCAATCTCTACCAGAGTACCAATGAGAACAGGAAATTGGTCCTAAGGGAGAAGCTGAAGACCATTAAGATGGGTAAGACTGATAGTGCAGCTGGTTATCTCACAAAGATTACTAATGTGAGAGATGCATTGGCAGCAGTTGGAGAGGTCATTCCACCCACTGAGTTGGTGCGGATAGCAGTGAATGTCCTTCCCAGTTCATGGCTGAACTTTGCTGATGAGGTTTGTGCACGTGAGACCCTTCCCACTTGGGAGAGATTCTGGGATGATTGCATACAGACAGAAATTAGAAAGATTCAGCTCGGGGCAGCCAAACCAGTTGAGCAGAATGAGGATGTAGCACTGTTGGCAGGAGGCAAAAAAGGCAAGGGAAAGAAGCAAGCTTCCACAAGTGTTGGTGGGGGCAAAGGCAAAGGTAAAGGTAAACAGGGGAACACGCAGAAAGACTATTCCAAGGCGAAGTGTTGGAATTGTCAGAAGATGGGACACTACGCAGTTGTGTGTCCGGAGAAGAAGAAGAAGGGGAATAACCAGAGCATGGCAACATCAGAAGAGATAGAGGACTTTACGGACAGCTTTGACCGGGAGTTTGGGTTCATTGCTTGCGATTCCACTAGTGCAGGATCACCTGCCACAGAGGTTGAGAGGAAGTGTGCATTTCCCTCCACTAGCAGAGCATCTTCAGGTATCTGGTATGTTGACAGTGGGGCTTCACGTCATATGACAGGAGTCTGTGAGTACTTCTCAGAGCTTTCAGAGAGTGGCACTGATATAGAGGTAGTACTCGGAGATGACAGCGTTGTTAGACCAGTCAGTGTGGGGACATTGACAGTTGATAAGGAACCAAAACCTCCCTTGAAGGTGTCAGATGTTCGATATGTGCCAGGGATGAGGAAGAACCTCATATCCGTCTCAACATTGGAGGACAGAGGATATGAGATATTGTTCGGGAGAGGACAGGTGTTGATACATCCCAGGGGCGCTCCAGCTGATTCAGCTAGAGTGATTGGTGTACGCCATGCAAAGGTGTACAAGTTTGCATTTCAGCCTCTTTTGGCATTGAGCAGTAGTACCGACAGCAGAGCTAGCAGTTCAGAGCTGTGCGAGATTTGACACCGCAGAATGGGGCACATGTATCATGGAGCCTTGAGGACATTGCGGGAGATCACTACAGGTGTGCCAGATTTCATTACTGATCATTTTGATACATGCAGAGGATGTGCTATGGGCAAGTTTTCCAAACCCCCTTTTCCCAGCAGTGACAGCAGATCGACTGAGATACTTGATTTGATTCATTCCGATGTGAGCGGTCGGATGGCTCATGTTTCCTTGAGTGAATATGAGTATTATGTTTTATTCATTGATGATCACTCCAGGAGGACCCGGATTTATTTCTTGAAGACCAAGAGTGAGGTCTTCAAGAGGTTTCAAGAGTTCAGAGCTCTTGTGGAGACTCAAACAGGTCGGAAGATCAAGTCATTGAGGTCGGACAATGGAGGAGAGTACACCCTTGGTGAGTTTGTTGAGTATTGTGCGAAGGCAGGCATTAGGAGGGAGTTCACAGTTCCTTACAACCCCCAGCAGAACGGGGTTGCGGAGAGGAAGAATAGATCCATCGTCTGGGCTGCCAAATCCATGTTACATGATCAGGGGTTAACATTGTTTTTGTGGGCAGAGGCCTGCAACACTGTTGTATATTTGCAGAATAGGAGTCTGCATCGTGCCTTGGGGCACATGACTCCGGAGGAGGCTTTTTCCCAAAAAAATCCTGATGTTGGTCACTTCTGTATCTTTGGGTGTATTGCATACTCCTACGTACCCAAGGAGAAGAGGACCAAGCTAGAGTCCACCGCAGAGAAGGGTATCTTTGTGGGCTACAGTGAGACCTTGAAAGCCTTTCGGATTTATATTCCTGCACAGAGGAGAGTTGTGGTCAGGCGGGATGTGAAATTCGAGGAGGACAGGGCTTTTAGGAGGTCACGAGAGATAGAGTATCTGGATCGGCCAGACCCTCAGGAGCAGCTGAGTTAGGCACAGGGATCCAGTGGGCAGGGATCAGGAGGATCCAGAGGTACATCGATTACGGCGTCAGGTCCATCAATGAGCAGTGGCTCGCAGAGTCAGAGGGGTGGTGCTTCGGGCAGCATGCAAAGAAGTCCGCAGAGCAGTTCACTAGGGAGTCCACTGATGGACAGTTCACATGGTACTTCAGCGTCTATAGGTTCAGGTTCAGGCAGGAGGACAGCAGACAAATAGTCAGAAGTTCAGGCTCCTGATGATGAGGAGGAGGAGTTTCATTCTCTGGTGGGAGAAGTGTGCTCAGGGAAGAGGAAGCCCAAGTGGCTTCTATATACCTTGAGAGAGGCCACATCTGTTGTTGGGCCAAAGAGGTCAGTCAGAGAGAGCAGACCACCTGAGAGGTTTTGTAGCTATATGGCAATGGTTGCCAACATCATTGACTCTGAGCCTTCTAGCTATAAGGAGGCAGCTAGCCAGCAGGTCTGGAGAGAGGCCATGCAGGAGGAGTATTCTTCTATCATGAAGAATGATGTTTGGGAGGTGGTGTCGAGGCCTGAGGGCAAATCTATGGTTACTTCCAGATGGCTTTACAAGGTAAAGCATGCTGTATATGGCAGCATTGAGAAATTCAAGGCAAGGTTTGTGGCTAGAGGGTTCTCCTAGGTAGAGGGAGTTGATTATGGGGAGACCTTCGCTCCTGTGGCTCGATATACTTCGATTCGCTCCATCATATCGATAGCAGCAGAGATGGGTTGGAAGATCCACCAGATGGATGTGAAGACCGCATTTCTCAATGACTTCATACAGGAGGAGGTGTACATTGAGCAGCCACAGGGCTTTGAGGTGCATGGAAAGGAGTCCCATGTGTGCAGACTGAAGAAGGCCCTTTATGGCTTGAAGCAAGCTCCCAGAGCTTGGTACTCCAGGATAGATACATACTTGCAAGAGATGGGTTTCACAAAGAGTGAGGCAGATCCGAACCTTTACTATATTGTGATAGGTGAGGAGCCTCTCATTCTGGTGCTGTATGTGGATGACTTGGTCATTACGGGTGCAGAGAGACTCATAGAGCACTACAAGAGAGATCTTGCGGCGGAGTTTGAGATGAAGGACATCGGCTTGATGCATTACTTTTTGGGTTTGGAGGTGTGGCAGGAGGAGGGGCATTTCTTCCTGGGACAGGTGAAGTATATTGTGGACATCCTTGGCAGATTCCACATGGAGGATTGTAGACCCATGTCGACACCGATGATCACCAACTGGAAGAAGCTTCATGCTTCGGATTCCGAGTTGGTGGATCCCACATTGTACAGACAGCCGATTGGTTCCTTGATGTATTTGGTCAACACTAGACCAGATATTTGTTTTGCAGTCAACACGATGAGTCAGTTTATGTGTGAGCCTAGGAAGGTTCACTGGGTGGCTGCAAAATACATTTTGCGGTACTTGCAGGGGACAGTGGATTATGGTCTGGACTACAGGAAGGGGGATGGAGTGAGATTGGCAGGTTACACTGATTCTGATTGGGCAGGTTGTGCTTCTGATAGGAAGAGCACTTTAGGGTGTTGTTTTGGGTTGGGTTCGGCAGTGGTGTCATGGTTCAGCCGAAAGCAGCAGTCAGTAGCATTGAGTTCAGCGGAAGCAGAGTATATGGCAGCCAGTCTAGCTAGTTGTGAGGCCATCTGGCTTCGCAAGATGTTGTTTCGCTTATTTGGTCAGCCGTTGAGACCTTCAGTGATTTACTGTGATAATCAGAGTTGCATTAAACTCACGGAGAATCCAGTATTTCATGACAGGTCAAAGCATATCGAGATCAAATATCATTTCATCAGAGACTATGTTCAGAAGGGAGCTGTGAAGCTTGAGTATATTCCCACTGATGAGCAGGTTGCAGATATTCTTACCAAAGCCTTACCACGAGACAAGCATGTCTACTTCAGAGACAAGATGGGTGTGGTGAGAAACACCTTCTTCGGTAAGAGGGAGTGTGTTCCTCGGTAAGAGGGAGTGTTGAAATTTGGTACCGGAGGACAGGTGGTTCTCTAAGGCTTTGATCTTTGGCCTAGGGAAAAGTGTCCAAAAGAATTTAATTTTTCTCCTAAAGTGACTTTATAAAGTTATAAAGTCAAATCTAATTTAAAAGTGACTTAAAGTGATAAAGTTACTAAGTCTAATTTTAAAGTGACTTTAATAAAGTCAATGTGAAATTAGAAAGAGAAAAGTGACTTTGGAAATAAATGACTAAGTGGGTCTTTATTAAAGTGAAGTGAATTAAAAAATAGAAAGTGAGATTTAAATGCGCATTTAATCTCAGCCCTAGATCTACAGCTATCTCGGCCATTAGATTTAGGGATTCCCCAAAAGTCACTTAAGGTTAGGTTAAAGGAGGAAAAGGAGGGAAAAGGTCATTCATTCTTTCATGAGCAGATTGAGAGAAGGAGAGGAAGAGAGTAAAGGATATTTCTGAGCAGAGAAAGAGGAAGAACAGCACCTTGGCACGCATACCAAGGCAACAAGATTTCAGCAAATCCGTACAAGCAGTAGCACGAAGTTCAAGGCAAGTGGCACGAATTTCGAGGGAAAAAAGCATTAATGCAGCACAGATTTTGAGGTTCGTACAGCAGTTAAGGAGGCACGGAAACCAAGGTCCGTACAGCAGCAAAAACAGGTCTATTTTCTGAAATCCATACAATAGTATTTCAACACGCAAATCGAGGCCCATATGGCAGCCGTACCACACATTTTTCGAGGCAACAAGTGGCACAATTTTCGAGGAGGCTGTACAGTTGTTCCAACACTGTTTTCGGTGTTGTCCGTACAACATTTAATGCTATACTTTCTGCTGTAAATTTATGTTTCTATTTGGCATGAAAATCAAGGCGGAGTTTGTGCACGGTTTTTGAGATAAGTAAAAATACTGGTTTGTTGTGGAGGTAAATCCCCTCTGCAGACAGAGGCGATCCCTACTAGCCCAGAGCGGGTCAAGCAACAATCGTAACACGCTATAGCGCAGGTCCCTAATTGCAATAAACCAACTTGCGAAGAAGGCCTACCTCGAATCCAACGCTGTTGTTTGTAGAGAAGGTAGCGCTCCCGTTCCTTTGCTCCGACAGATCACAATCCTCACGCTCGTCGCGATCGAACACCTGCACACGCAAGAAACACAACAAACACAAGCGTAAAATCCAATATATGCAATTATGCGTCAGTCAGAGAGGACACAACTCATGATCATAATGAACAAAACGAGTGGAACCATAACCAATAGTCGCTTATCATTAATTCATACAAAGGAAAATACAGCCTAGCTCTGACGCTGAATTCTCCTTCGACGGGTCGTCAGCGGAATATGTCTCGGTAAAGCTTGTCAAAGATGGGGACAAGCCTCTCTCTTCGATCGTCAATCTCCTTGCTATAGATTTGGCTCTATGAGGGCTATTGCAGCATTCTTTAGGCTATGAAGGCTCTTAGAGACTAGCTTGCAAAGGGAAATGGCAAGTTTATATAGATGGTGGCAGAGGAGTTGGGATCCCTACAATCATGGGATTGGCCCTATCCTCAAGGAAGCTTCCATGAGAGGTGGCAAACTACTTCCTCTACATGGAAATCCGGAGCCAAACGTCCCAACTCAATTTAGAGACCAGTTCAGGAGTTGGTTAAAGTCAATCTTCCGCCATTTATTTTTAAAAAACACCCTTTATTAAGCCTGGCACGAGTGCGACTCTGAGACAGAGCGCCAATTGGCACGCCCTCTTTGGAGGATTTCCCCCATTGGCGCGGGTATAACACTGGCTAGTCGCGCCAAGGATGAAAAGGCTATTTTTAGGGTTTTTCACAAGGAGATGTCTTCAGGGGAATGAAAGTCCATGTCTAGGGGAATGCCATGAAAGTGTTTTCAGGTTATGTCACTGCTCACAGGTCATGGAATGAACCCTCCAATGTGCGAGACGAGGAATTGCAGGGACGGTGACAAATCGTTGTGTAACAGATGCCCCCTAAAGCATGAGGCCCGAAAGAGAGAGAGGGGGGAAGTGCTTTACGAGAATGTGTCCAACTGAAAACACAGCCGTCGAAAAACCTGCGTAGAGAAGTATAAC
The DNA here is from genome assembly GCA_034641835.2 of Pinus albicaulis. Classification (NCBI taxonomy): domain Eukaryota; kingdom Viridiplantae; phylum Streptophyta; class Pinopsida; order Pinales; family Pinaceae; genus Pinus; species Pinus albicaulis. Next base: position 275,595,985 of record CM076569.1, read on the forward strand.
TGATATCTCAATATACATGATATATGTGGTATGGGCGCAGCCATCCATAACAGAGTATATAATAATCCAGATCCGAGGTATGGACGCAGCCATCCAGTGAGGATCGATAAATAGACTCAGGTATGGTCGCAGCCATCCAATGATTGAGTCATGTAACCAATCATAGTAATCCACATAATCGCAACCTGGATTCTAACAGACAAAATCCAGGGTCTTGCGCTCTATCTCGACTCGAACAAAGTACAAGTTCAAGCATGCGAATAAGTGAGCTGAAGTCGAACATGCAAGAACATCGCCTGATTACCAGCCAATGATGAAAGTTGTTAACAGACGCGAGAGGTACCACCAATAATGACAATGGTCCTCAAGGTACTATAGGTACAATCTACGGCATGTGAACAGTGAGCTGGCGTCGAACACCAGCAGAATCATCCAATCGAAGGTCAATGATGAAAACCTTGCGTCGAATGCGAAGAACCTGCCATTGAGGCATGCAGGCTCCAAGTTACCAGAAGGGAGTCTCTAGATCAGCTTCCTGGATAATGAGCTGAAGTCGACAGGAAGTGACCTTGATCGAAGGTGGGCCATGGTGTTTCCCACATCATCGACACGAGACAGAGGAACATAATGTCTTTGTGAATCAGGATCAGATGAGAATCAGAGGAAGGTTGAAATTTGCAGAGGTCAACTTCTCTTGAACATATTGGCGGCACGACAGTGGATTTGGCAGTATTTGACATCAAAAGATCAGAGGTCATGATGACGAGGCAAAGAGCAGATGAGAGGCCAAAAAAGGATCAACCAAACCCACGGAGGCAAGTGGAAAACGAGATGAGATGTCCCCACCCCGACACGAATGCAGACAAATGCCATGTTCAAGAGCGACATACTGCCGACACAACAATGATGTTGGTTCCATTTTTCCCCACCATTTCTGGCGAGTACCCCAATTATTTTTGAAAACAAGCTTGAAGGGGATAGCATATGCTTGTAGTATAAGTCCGTCCTTCGGACGAATCCATCCTAGTAGATTTAACGAGCCCTAGGAAGGAGGAACTCGAATATCGTCATTACGACTGGATCCGATGTCATCAGGGTTTAACGAGTCTAACAAAGGAAGAACTCTGCGTCTTTTCATGTTTAGAGAGTTTGAAAAGACAGCAGAAAAGTAAACTCCAACAATCCCTTTTCGTAAATAGTTCCCCAGATCCGAAAAGGTAGAAAACTATGTCTGAGGAAACCTCCTAGTCGCGATAGGCTAGGGTATTCCTTTTTCGTAAATAATCTATCCCAGCCCGAAAAAGGGGTAAACGTATACTGAGTAGATGTCGTTTCGTAACCACTTTAACGAGATCGAAGCGACAAGGGACTCAGCAATCTTTTCATGTTTAGAGAGTCATAAAAGCGCTGAAAGATGACTCCAAAAAGACTTTTTCGTGTTTTTACCGAGTCCGAAAAAAGTATAAAATATAACTCGTATCATTGTCCAAGTCGCAAAAAACACCTGTTGCTGCACATAAAAGCAAGTGTAAAATCCATTTTTGACAAAATATATTAAAATATAGAGAAAAATGACATTTAAAACCTAATTTTTGACTTAAGAAGTTATACATAGGCTTCAAAAGGTAAAACAAATTTACTTTTACTTTTTACCTCACAGGAGAGCAACAGTGGTCTGTTTGTGTGCAAACTTGCGGCGGTGATTGCGACTGATCCGGGACGTCATTCAGCTCCTCGTCTGTTCCAGGTAAAAGGCGTTCCCTTAAACTCCATTTTAATCCATTTTTTATGAGTTTCCATTGCACAGTCGACCTCTGGGGGAGACTTTTAAAAATTTTAGGGCTCCGCCATTGGCGCAGGTATCGAGCACGGACCCGCGCCAATGGACTCTTCCTCACAAAGGGGTCGCGCCAATGGCGCAACATAATTTTCCGCTTTAGATTTCCAAACAGTGAGGCATCCATCTGGATTTTCAAGCATGACAAAGATCTAACAAGGGTTTTTGATCATGTTGATGCAGGTAACCAAGCACAATGGTTATTGAATGGAAGGAGAGGGAACATGGGGAGGAAGATGAAATGGCTATGGAAAATGAAGCCTGTATGAATGCACTCAAGAACTGTGGACTCAAAAAATTCTTCCTTACTCCATGTTTACAAGCTCAACCTGAGCTGCTACAATACTTGGTCAGCATATGGGACGAAAATGAGGAAGTGTTTAAACTTCGGGACCAAGTGTTGGAACTTGAGATTTCCGACGTATATTCATCACTGGGCTGTCGCGCAGAGGCCCAATACCCATTTTGACGGGCAGCAGACCTTCCGGAGAAAAGATGGAACAAGTCATGGCGAGGGTGTGCCCGGGGGCACGAACCGAATCGGGAAGCGGGAAGGTGGATATCCACACTGTCCACGATCTAGCACTCAGAGTAGTGCTACACACCATTACGCGGGCTGCAGAATCGCAGGCACCGCATGAGGTGACCAAAGCCCAACTCATACTAGCCTCCGAGTGTATGAGCCCCACATTGTTCGATTGGGCTACTGCAGTGACGAGCAATATCAAAAGGCAGTTGACAAGATGCAAGCCAGTCAAACTAAAGCAGTTTGGCTACGGTTCCATTTTGGTGTCGTTCTTCCTGGAACGACTACCCATTTTCCAGGGCCAAGGGGCCATAGTTGCTGAGCTGGTACCAAGAGAGCCAAAAATGGCTCGCTGGGCAGCACTTATGCCCAGGTCAGGAGGAGGTCAATAGTTGTCTTGGAGACCCGAGTTCTTTAGGTGGTTACGGCGACAATTGATTGTGATCGAGGATTGGCCCTATGCTGGGACCGATTTCACCGGAGATCCCGATCTTCCGCTCCCGGAGGGGGAGGATTGGGATGAGGAGTTGGGTATGATACTCTTTTTGATTTTTTATGTATTTATGATTTTTTTTTTGGTAATACATGTCCGTTCTAACAATGATTTTATGTGTATGCAGACGTTGGCCCAGAGAGGCCCGCAGGCATGTTGCCCATTTCACGGAGGACCCATCTCGTACATGACCCTCAGGCTGAGGGTGGCGAAGGGGGCGAACTGATCCAGAACCTGGAGGGCATTGCCCAGGGAATCCCGGACTATGCACGGCTAGCAGATGTTCCGCTAGCATACCAGCGACACACTGTGGGGGTGCCTAGTCGCCTCCACCGACTGCTGAGACGTTTAGTGCGCGCGGTGGCGTGTTACCACGAGCACCATGCTGATTAGCTATTTAGGGCTTTCATATGCATATATATTTTTTGAGAGACATGTCGTCTCCGGCTGTATTAAGACAAACATGTATATTTTTTGATTTCATGTGATGCACACTATGTAAACATTTCGACACACATATATATATACCTATTTCTGGATGGATCTCTTTACATGTGATGATGTTTTTGTTTATAAATTGCGCAAATGTCTATCTAAAACCAAATTAGCTACTGCATCTGTTAATGTATTCATATGCCTGGGTATATGTTGATATGTGATATAATCAAAATTTCTCTCCAGTAGACGAATACGCAGATACAGACGTAAAATGGATGGGTTTCTAACTGAATAGTGACCATTAAGCTGTAATACTACAAGTTGCGAGTCTAGATACACAAGTAATTCACGAATGCCGAGGTCCACAACCTCGGTTAATAATTACAACACGGCACTATATTCTGCGATGTTATTTGTAGCAGGACCCAGACACACACCTTGCAGGTCAGTCAACTCACCAGCAGGATCATAGATTACCTAGGCTGCTGAGGACAGATTCCTGGTACTACGGGAGGCACCATCCGCGAAACCCACAAATGGAGTAATAGACATCTGCACAATCAGGAAGACCTGATCAGCAGAAAGATGCTTACATCGCACACCACACCACACATGCACACAAATGAATATACACACCTATGTACACACACCACACCAAAAATAACTTCAAGCGTAGTATTTTTTGAGGTACAACCCATTTCTAGGCTGCGCCAACGGAACTCCTTCATAATCAACGAGCTCATAAGTCCCATTTTTCAATACTCGTTTCACAATGTAGGGCCCATGCCACATCGGTTGGAACTTTCCTGCTCCAAGTTTGTCGTGCGCTTGGTCGTATATGAGGACGAGGTCCCCTTCGACAAAGGAACGTGGAGATACAGATTGATCAAAGTGGGCTTTGACCCGCTTCTTCTGTGCTTCAATGACTAAAGCAGCCAAGCAGTGGGTTTCATCCAACCGTTCCAAATACAAGAGACGCTCTTCTTCAAGAGAAGTGTCGGGCAAAAGTTCCACAGCCAACTTTAAAGAAGGAATTTCGCACTCAACCGGAAGAGTTGCTTCTAGACCATACACCAATTGGAATGGTGTGAATCCGATCGCACTCTTTGCTAATGTCCGGTAGGCCCATAGAGCTGAGAACAATTGGAGGTGCCAATTGGACTTATGAATACCAACTGTTCGTTGAAGCATTGTGACCAAAACTTTGTTCACAGCCTCAACCTGGCCATTTGCCTGGGTGTAATATGGCGTTGAGCTATCATGTCGTAAGCCCAATCTTGATGTCAACTCGGCCATCATGTAATCTCGAAAGTGAGTGCCATGATCGATAACAATGGCCTGAGGGACCCCGAAACGTGCAATAATGTGGTTGAAAATAAACTGGGAAGTTGTCTTACCATCAGCGGCTAGTGTAGGCATTGCTTCGGCCCACTTAGTAAAGTAGTCGACAGCAACGATTATATATGCATGCCCCCCAGCCGAATGAGGGTTACACGTCATGAAATCTACGCCCCATTTTGCAAAAGGGCCGACAGTAATGACAGGATGTAGAGGAAGAGGTGGCGCACGCATCTTGCGCTGAAAAACCTGACACGCATGACATTTGCGGACTGCAACAATACAGTCTTTGAATATCGACGGCCAGAAGTAGCCTGCATGCAGAATCTTCTGGGCAGTGGCATATCCGGACATGTGACCACCACAGGCGCCACTGTGACAGTCATTCAAGACTCTTTCAGCTTCCTCCAGGGTCAAGCACCGGCGGAGCACCGAATCTACTCCAAATCGGTATAAAGTATCTCCTACTATGCGGTAGGGTTGAGACTGACGCCGAATCCGACGTCGGGCATCCTTGGTCAACTCAGATCGAAATGTCGATGTTTGAAGATACACAATAATGTCGCCGTACCATGGGTCGCGAGTGCTGATCAAGAAGAGTGTTTCGTCCGGGATATGATCCTCGGAATGAGATGGGGTGGAGTCTGTCGGGAGGGAGCAAATGAGATCCGCAAAAACCAGTGATTTGGTCGACTTAGCAATGGTAGACACTAGGTCGAACTCCTGAAGGTGACTATCCACTTGGAGTATTTGCCCCCCAGTAATTGTCGAGATAGAATATATGTCATGGGGTTGCAATCCGAAACCACGGTTGTTGTACGCAGCAGGATGTAGTGGCGAAAACGTTGCACAGCTTGTACTGCGGCTAATGCCAGCTTCTCGACGTGAGCGTAACGTGTTTCTGTGTCGAGAAGATTCCGTGATAGATAATAAACAACGTGTTCATTGCCATTATCGTCATCCTACACCAAAACCATAGCTATGGTGCTAAACGCGGCGGCCAAGTATAGAGTGAAATCCTGGTGATAGTTTGGAGGACGAATCAACGGGGCATTCACGAGTAACGTCTTTAGCTTCTCGAAGGATTGCTGAGCAATCTCGTCCCAATGAAAGGGAACGTTCTGCTTTAAAAGACGTGTGAAACCTTGGGCCACTTCCGCATAGTTCGGGATGAAGCGTCGTAGGAAGTTAGCTTTTCCCTGCAGACTCTGCAATTGGTGTAACGAAGAGGTTGATGGGAGATTGACAATGGCCTCGACCTTTAGAGGGTCGAGGCGAATTCCGTCCTTGGAGACTATGAACCCCAAAAGACGGCCAGAATCCACGCAAAAGATGCATTTATGAGGGTTGAGCCGGATATTATAGCGTCGACAACGAAGGAAAATCTGGCGGAGGTGTTCGGGATGGTCCTTTCGCCGAGCTGAGTGAGCTAGCAAATCGTCCAGATAAGGCTGAACGATATGGCGTATGTCGTGGAATGCGTAAGACATAGCACGCTGGAAAGTGGCTCCAGCGTTCTTCAAGTCGAACGGGAGCTTTTTATAAGCAAAGGTACCCCACGGACAGATGAATGCAGTCTTGTGTTGATCGGCGGGTAGAATATTTATCTGATTGTACCCGGAAAAGCCGTCCATCAGGGAATAGATCTCACTCCCAGCACATTCGTCGATGATTTGATCTATGAAGGGAGTGGGATAGTTGTCCTTAGGACAGGCTCGATTAATATCTCGATAATCAACGCAGACTCTTATAGTACCCTGCTTCTTATCTACAGGGACAATGTTTGAGACCCATTCTGTGAGGGGAATCGGGTAGATGAAGCCGGCGTTCAGAAGTTTTTCAACTTCTGCTTTGATGGCAGCGGATTTGCGAGGATGCACTGGGCGTAGGCGCTGGCGCACGGGTTTCGCACCGGGGTAGGTAGGAATCTCGTGCACTACTATGCTGGGATCAATCCCAGGCATTTCCTCATAGGACCAAGCGAACACGTCTATGAATTCACGGAAAAGATCAGTATAAACTCGTATCTCATCAGGAGAACAAGTTACTCCCACATGTATGTTCTCGACTACCCCCAGTTTGACGGAGATGTCGATCGGCATGGTTTGGGTAATGTTGCTCAGGTTTCCTTCCGAAAAAACCTCATGAGTCAATATGGGCGTCTGGAGAGGTGGAGTAGGAACCTGAGATGCAAAACGCTCTAGACAATCTGACATTGTCCCCGGGCTGGGCATGAAGGAGGAACGATGATGTCTATCGCTCCAAGGCAGCTCCTCAAGAGACATTGTTTCAACAATGGCTTCGTCAAAAGGAAAAATCTCTTTAAGAGGATCAGGCGAGTCGGCCTCGCCGAGCCAGGGGGATTGGGAATAGACATCTAAAGCCATGCTCGAAGGAGCATGTTGAGGAGGGGGAGGATCGGATGCAGCGACGATTTCACAGTAATTAATCTCTACTGGAGTTAAAGGCATCGATTCCCCAAAATGGGTCACCTGTTCAGGTGAAGGGATGATCCATGGGTCGTCAGACCTAGAGACCGTATTAACTTGAACGGCGTGTGGTGGTGGCGCGGGAAAAATACCCATGAGGACGGGGTCTTTGAAGAGACCGGGTCCTACACTGTCAGGGGGATTGGGGATCTTATCCATGTATGGAACGTTGTTCTCAGAGGATGAAGTGAAGAAAGACAACTAATCCACAGTAACAATTTTGCCCTCGTGAGGGAACTTCAAAAGCCGAAAGAGGGTGGACGGCACGCATAGCATGGCGTGAGTCCAACTGCGGCCGAGAAGCAGATTGTAATTAAGTTTGGCGTCAACCACTTCTACTTCTACGTTGACTGTCTTCCCTTGTAATGTAATCGGCAAACTCTCGAGAACACCCAGGGGTTTGGATTCCCAACCATCGAATGCTTCTAAGGCATTGGGAGATGATGAAAGAGTCGGAGAGCCAATGGCCTTCCAACAGGCAGATGACATGACACAGGTGGAGGCACCTTCATCCACAACACCCCTGTGGATGTTAAGACCATTGATCCTAACTTGAATCACAAGAGAAATTTGATGCGGAAGTCGGGGGGTAAAATTTTCTAAGTCGAAGGTGAAAAGACTAGAATCAGCAGGATCAATTCCACCGATTGCAGACAACAAAGCTTTCCGTTGCGATGGGCAACTTTGAAGAACTTCCAATGCGGACATGGCAGAAGGCGCCTGTGCCAAATCTTCAACAATACTATAGTGTTGAGCGGCACAGGCGTTTGGGTTGTAGGAAGATTTTCGCAGAACACCCTTAGAAGGTGGCCTCACAACAGGTTCAACTGTAGGCTTCCCAATTTCCAAAGAACCGGAGACAGGTGGGAGAGGTGGGCCATCCACAACTTCCTTTCCAGCTGCCTGACGCGATCTGGCATAATCCTTCGAACGCGTAGCAATTGAGATAGGTGCAGCACCATTCATCATAAAGACCTGGGACCCAAATGGTGCAGATGGCGAAGGCTGTTCAACCATCTGGGTCTGCTGAGACGGGAACGGTTCTTTTAGAACTACCGGAGTCCCTTTGGAGCCTTTGAGAAGTTGACTAATTTCGGATCGTCGGGGACAATCCTTGGTATAATGATCTCCTTCACAAGTAAGGCAGGGGTACTTCGGTTTACATTGGGAACCATCATCAGTATGAGATTTAGAAGACTCTGGCTTTGGGGTGTCGGGTTTGGATTTTCCTTTGCCCTTCTTCTTTCCTTTGGAGGCCTTTTCCGTGGGATTAGCCTGAACGGCGTTGACCTCTGTAGTTTTGCCAGAATCTGGAGGGGCGGGAAGAGCAGAATTATTGGACGAATTGGACTTTTGCTTCCCATTCGAAGATTTTCGAGAATTTTGAGACACGAAACCAATAACACCATCCACCGCCGGGGTAGGAGGGGCTTTAGAGGTTCCTGGGCGTGGAGCATCAGTCAAAATATCATACAGCGTGCCGGACTGACAGATCAAGGTACTGGGCGCGCGCTATGGCCTGTTCTTCAGTCACACATGCCCCCATAGCAATATCTTGAGCGATTTTGTTAACGAAGGATGTGGTGAACCAATGAGTTAGTAGTTGATCAGGTACATCAAACTTGATCAGCCTACGACGACATCGCCACTCATGAATATGATCGGATATGTGGGTGGCTTTATCCTGCTTCAAGTTAGTCAGGAGATGCGTCCCGGTTTCGTAGCGAACTGATAACTGGAAGTGAGTCAGAAAAGCCATTGCTAAAGTATTGAAATCTTGAAAGATGCCGCGGGGTAGTTCAATATACCACTTAGCGGCAGCACTGGTAAGAGTGCGCTGGAAGAGACGCAGACGAATTGAATCATCGACCCAAGAATTGGACGAACACCAAAGATGGTAAGTCATTACATGAGCTTGGGGGTCTTCCCCAACTTTACCCTCAAACTTTGGGCAGTCGCCGGGTACCTTGGTCGGAACCGGAGGCCAATAAGGATTGTGCAAAATCGGATCATTGGTTAATTTAGAAACATCCGGTAATTCCAAGGTAGCTAAGAACGGCAACTGCAGATTGAATGGCATGACAGGCCCTCGATAAGGACCGGTACCTGTACTCCACGCTGGTTGAGAATATCCTTGCCCCCATGGGTTCTGTCCGGCAGGATTCTGACTGTAGGAGGTATAAGATGTATAACCAGTCTGATTTGGTTGCTGGTAACCAGTGTACGGGGCTTGATAACCAGAGTATGGAGCTTGATTATATGTCGGCCCCGTTTGAGCAGTATGCGGATTCAGCTGCTGAGCATAGGTGTTGCCGGGTTGTTGAGAGTAATAATTGGAACCTTGGGGCTAGTTGTAATTGGGTCGGTATTGACCGTGAGGGTAGTAACCGCCTTGAGGTTGAGCGGGTTGCTGATAGGTGGGACCCTGCTGAGCCTGATAATTAGGGTGCACCGGTTGATTCGGTTGTGGCATCGAATAAATCGGCTGTTGGGCAGGGTTGACGGAATGTGCAGGCTGGCCTGGTTGGACAGGCTGACATGGTTGAACGGGCTGCCCTGGTTGAACAGATTGACCCGAATAAACAGGTTGTGCCGGTTGTACAGGTTGACCTGGCTGTTGAGGAGCACCAGGTTGTACCGGATGGGCCGGTTGGCCTGGTGGTGGAACACCGGGTTGTGGCGGATGGACCGGTTGGCCTAGTGGAGGAATGGAGCCAGGTGGTGGCTGGTAACCAGTTTGACCTGCAGTAGGACCATAAGATGGTCCCGGCTGATGTGCAACATTTGGAGCAACAGGATACTGAGGTTGCATGGGTTGCGAAGGTTGGACTTGCCCCCCAGGACCGTATACTGGCCCGGGTTGGTACCCTGGTTGACCTGTGAGTCCTTGAGGTTGCCCTGGTTGGACTCCAGGAAGAGGCTGCACGAGTTGACTTGAGGGGTTGTAATACTGCCCTTGCGGACCGCGTATGACGGCCCCTGCTGGCCCGCAAGATAACCTTGCGGGTCATAAGGATAGCCATGCTGGCCCGAAGGTTGGCCTTGAAAAGGTTGTCCTTACGGGTTATAATGCTGCCCAGCCTGGTTATATGGTAAACCCTGAGCATGGAGTTGAGCCTCAGGAGCGGGTAAATGTAAAGGATTCCCGTACTCATCATACTGATATGGAAAAACATACACGGGTGTACCATCCTGTGCATAATGCGAAAAATACGAGCGGTTGGGATCTTGAGAGGATTGTCCAACCTCGGGGTTCGATTGTTGTAGGGACAATCGATACTCCTCAAGAGAGATGTTCTCCGGCATAGCAGAAGCTATATAGACGTTTTCGGGAAGTGATGTGGTCCTTATGGACTGAGTGGTAACAGCAGGTGCAGACGCAGCCACACAAACAATGGGCCTGACGGGTACAGAAGTAACCTGAGGGGATGACGTGATGGGTGTCCTAGGAGACATCCCCAATGAAGGAACAACCGGCCTCGTAGAAGGAGCTAATACCCCCATAGAGGCAGCGGCGGCGATAATCTGACCTAAGGATCTATACCCTGCTGGTAGTGAGGGACCGGGCGAAGACATAACAGATGATTCGGGGTTGTCTTCTGGGAATAACTTCCGAGTTACTTCTGGAAATAGCTGGTAATCTTCACCAAACGTGGGGATTTCCTCGCTAGGAGAATGGCTGGATTCACTCATATTTGAACCTGCCGCTAGATCTCGTAACAGGCGGCGAGGACTAGGAGGAATAACAGCAGCTAAAAAGGCGAACCCGATGTAAGAGGAGGGAAATGTTCCCCTACTCCAAATCCATACCAAGGGTCGGAAAAGGGCCAATTGAACTCAACTGGTCCTCCAAAGGGAAGCTCAGACAAAACCGGTCCCCCGTCGAGAAACTCGGAAACGATGGGCTGCTATAACTCAGCAGAGGATTGCGAGACCTCTGACGAATCGTCTGTATATGGACTACCAGTAGACGAAACTGAAGGTTCCGCCACTATGACAGTAATGACAAAAGGAAAAGATCAAACACAACACACGGGCTGAAAAAGAACCAAGGCACACAATCAAACGGCCAACAAGCAAAATCTAACAGGGCGTGTGATCGCGGGTGATTTATTTTACGACATTGAAACTTAGAAACTTCACCGTTTCATGTTTTAAGAGTCGAGAAACAGATGAAAAATGACTCTCTCTCTTTCAATTTTGAAGCAAGCGTGAAAGGACAAGCGCTTGGTGATCTTTTCAAATTTACGGAGTCAAATAAGATCAAAATGACTGCTCAGGAGTACTAGGCAAAGGGTGTACCAAATAACCATGAACTACAATATACACCTTTGTTTCAAAATGAAAGAGAAATCAACCAAGGACTTAACGTACGTGCAAGCAATCTCCCCGAATGTTGTGTCCGCTGTATCACGAGTATAGGGCGGCAGACTCGGCTTCCTATGGATAAAGGATAGAAACCTAATGGGGTCTCCCTTTATATACGCAACGATACGGAGAGCACAAGTCCGTACTAGTGCTGTCTAAAGCCAAGAGGCGAACGACAGCTACTAGGTTTAAAGACGCCAGAACACGTCTCTAACCTAGACCTCTAAATATTTCGTTAATGTTTCAATGTTGCCTTAGTGTAAATTGAATGAATTTTAATGTTTATCTTCAATTATGTTTCAGTTTTCAGGCCCTCGCGAGTGTTACGTCTCAAAATCGCCTAAATGCACACTACATGCCATAGTATATCATTTCATTCGATGAAAGCTAATTACGAGAGAGTTAAGAGCTTTTCACACAATAACAAAATGACCAGACAACAACCAATGATATCTCTAATGCAGCTAATGGAAACTAAAAGCTTTTCTTTCAAAGTTACTAATCACTAATAACACCGAAAAGATTTAATTCACACTAACTAATCCAAAGCAAAAGAGATTTTTTTTTGTATTTTCAATGTTTAAGAGCAAAATGCACCAACAAAATGAAAACGAATGAGACAAGCAATTTGAGAAGCAAAAGCAAAAGAGAAAAACAATCAAATTTCACTCAATGCAAGCACACAATCAGATCTCAAATCGATAAAAAGTCCCTCAAATCAAAAGACACCCCAGAGACTCAATTGAACCATGTAATCTAGGCCCAAAACGAAACAAAGCGGAATTCGAATGAAGAAGAAGCCAATCACTCAAATAACGCAATAAAACGATAGACAACCACCAAACGAGTGCAGAGAAGCAATCACAAAGCTGACTGAACAGACAGAAACCAAAAACTCCTAAGGGAGGCTCGACGCACAATAGCACCTAGATGCCCTAGGGCTAAGATGTAAAATCGATAGAAATGGGCAAACAACCAAAGGAAGAAGGTCACAGTCACTCAAACAAGGCTCCATAACACTCAAGCAGTCGAAAAAACAAGACCAAACACCCAGATCAGTCTCAGAAGGCTCAAAACACAGTAAACCCTAGCACCTTACAGGATTGGCGCGATTGTAAGGCTGAAACTAGCACCAGAATGGAATTGGCGCGAGTAATATACTGACAACATGCGCTAGTGGGCGCGACTGTCACACTAAAAAGCGCGTCAGCCGAGTTTACCAAGGAAAAATGAAAAATAAGCAATCCAAGAAGCAGACCAGTGATGTTGGAGCTCAAACCAAAAGCCAAAGACACGAAAAGAGCCAGCAAAAAGAGCTGATCAAGCAGGCAAAGTCAAGAATCGACCGAAAAGACAAGACAATACTCCAAGTGTTCAGTTCATAAACTAAACCAGAGATTGACTGAAGCAACATTCATCTACTTTCGCTAATGCAGAGCAAGAGCGTTTCGAAGGCTATCTGGCTAACTTCAGGCTTCGTCTGTAGTTTACAAAGCAAACAACAAGCTAACTCCCCAGCGGAGTCGCCAATTTGTTGTGGAGGTAAATCCCCTCTGCGGACAGAGGCGATCCCTACTAGCCCAGAGCGAGTCTAGCAACAATCGTAACACGCTATAGCACAGGTCCCTAATTGCAATAAACCAACTTGCGAAAAAGGCCTACCTCGAATCCAACGCTGTTGTTTGTAGAGAAGGTAGCGCTCCCGTTCCTTTGCTCCGGCAGATCACAATCCGCACGCTCGTCGCGATCGAACACCTGCACACGCAAGAAACACAACAAACACAAGCGTAAAATCCAATATATACAATTATGCGTCAGTCAGAGAGGACACAACTCATGATCATAATGAACAAAACGAGTGGAACCATAACCAATAGTCGCTTATCATTAATTCATACAAAGGAAAATACAACCTGGCTCTGACGCTGAATTCTCCTTCAGCGGAATACGTTTCGGTAAAGCTTGTCAAGGATGGGGACAAGCCTCTCTCTTCGATCGTCAATCTCCTTGCTATAGATTTGGCTCTATGAAGGCTATTGCAACATTCTTTAGGCTATGAAGGCTCTTGGAGACTAGCTTGCAAAGGGAAATGGCAAGCTTATATAGATGGTGGAAGAGGAGTTGGGATCCCTACAATCATGGGATTGGCCCTCTCCTCAAGGAAGCTTCCATGAGAGGTGGCAAACTACTTCCTCTACATGGAAATCCGGAGCCAAACGTCCCAACTCAATTTAGAGACCAGTTCAGGAGTTGGTTAAAGTCAATCTTCCGCCATTTATTTTTTAAAAACACCCTTTATTAAGCCTGGCGCGAGTGTGACTCTGAGACAGAGTGCCAATTGGCGCGCCCTCTTTGAAGAATTTCCCCCATTGGCGCGAGTATAACACAGGCTAGTCGCGCCAAGGATGAAAAGGCTATTTTTAGGGTTTTTCACAAGGAGATGTCTTCAGGGGAATGAAAGTCCATGTCTAGGGGAATGCCATGAAAGTGTTTTCAGGTTATGTCACTGCTCACAGGTCACAGAATGAACCCTCCAATGTGCGAGACGGGGAATTGCAGGGACGGTGACAAATTGCTGTGTAACATGGTTGCTGGAATTTTCTGTGTTTTTCTATTTCTCTGTAAAAGCTATTTATCATAAATAAAGGAGAGCTTTCGAACAGGTTTTTCCCAAGAGTTGTAGGGGGTTTTTCCAGGGTCATCTTGACCAAAAATCAGCGTATCAAAATTCTGTGTGTGGCTGATTTTATTTTCTGAGTTTTCATTTCTGCATTTCAGTACTGTGAAATTTCCAGAATTTGTGTTTTCAGAAAATATTTATTTTTCCAGCTTGTTGAATGTATGGCTATGGGAATGGGCGTTTAACTTTATGGAGAAATAAGGAGAAACTGAAAACCGGGGTTGGGTTATCAAATTTCTACAAAATCCATTTTTGGGTCTTGTAGATCAGGTGAACTCTAGTCCTTCGTCAAAATTTGGGACCTAGAGCACAACTGATGCTACCCCAAATACACAAAATCTCAACAAGACTTACAGTCCACCATACCAAATCTCTCCAGTAGCTTCACAACATATTTTCCTTGAGAAAGTAAAATCTCGCCTGGCCTTTGCCAGACCTTCAAGCCTAGGAATTATGCATCAGTCCTAGGTCTTTCATCTCAAACTCGGAAGCTAGCTCCCTCTTACATTGATGAATAAGAGGGTCAGCACCTATTAGGAAGAGATTGTCCACATAGAGAACAAGAATGAGAGGGCTTTCTCTATCAACCTTAAAATAAAGGTTTGGATCAGCATTACTTCGAGTGAAGCCCAGCTTCATCAAGTAGCTATCGATCCTCTCATACCAAGCCCTGGGGGCTTGCTTCAACCCATAGAGGGCTTTCTTCAACCTGCTTACATAGGTGTCTCTATCTTGGACTTCGAACCCATAGGTTGCTCCACATAAACCTCTTCCTTTATTGAACCATGCAAAAAGGCAGTCTTCACATCCATCTGATGGAGATTCCATCATTGCGTTGCAGCAAGGGAAATGATAGATTAGATGTTGGTATAGCGAGCGACAGGTGCAAATATATGATCATAATCTATGCCTTCTCTTTGAGAGAAGCCTCGAGCAACAAATCTTGCCTTGTACTTTTCAGCACTACCATCAGATCCATGCTTGATCTTATAGAGCCATTTTGAGGTGACAACAGATTTGTCTTTTGGTCTCAGGACCACTTCCCAGACATCATTTTTCATAATGGACTCATATTCTTCATGCATAGCATCCTTCTAAACTTGATGCTTTACAGCTTCTTCAAATGATCCAGGCTCAGATTGTACAGTTGTACTCATGGATGCTAGATACCCTTGGTATTTATTCGGCTTCTTGCTTTCACAAAATGTCTCCCTTCGGGCAATATGTCTCTCGGCATCTTCGAGAGTATCCCTAATCCATGAGGGTCTTCTCTTATTTGAAGGAGGTGGATCAATAGGATCCATAGGTCCTTCAAACTTGGGCATTGGTTCGTCCTTCGGTTCTTCCTACTTCCCTGCTTCTTCATCTTCTTTATCTTCCTTGGAGCTAGGAAGATTTCTTATTTTCTTGAGGGCAACATCTTCATCGAAGGTGACATCGTGGCATATCTCCGCTTCTCTTTGACCATGCACATAGATTCTATATGCCTTCGAAGTTTCACTGTAGCCCACAAACATTCCCTTCTTTCCAAAAGCATCCAGCTTGCTTCTCTTTTCTTTCGGCGCACATGAAAGTAAACAGGACAACCAAAAACTCTAAAATGAGAAACATCAGGTTTCTTACCAAAGAAGACTTCTTCGGGAGTCTTGGAATCCAGAGTGGAATGTGGGCATCAGAATGTACACAGCAGTGTTCACAGCTTCTCCCCATAGAAACTTCGAAAGACCTTGATCATATAGCATGGCGCGGTCAGCTTCCACAATGGTCCTGTTCTTTCTTTCAGCAACACCATTTTGCTCAGGAGTATACACAGTTCTGGTCTCCCTCTTAATGCCAACTTCACTACAAAAGTCATTGAATTCATTTGACTCATACTCGGACCCATTGAAGGTCCTCAAAACTTTGCTTCTCTTCTCAGTTTGATTTTCCACCAAGGCCTTGAAGGTATGAAACCATTTGAATGCTTTGTCCTTCTTCTTCAAGAAATATATCCATGTCTTGCGGGAAAAGTCATCTATAAAAGTCGTGTAATAGGAACATCCTCCCAAGGATGTCACGGGCAGCAAACTAGATAAATCAGAAAGTATCAACTGCAAGATATCAATTGTTTTTGTGACAATTGAGGGGAATGGTCCCCTTGTATGCTTCCCTTCGGCACAACCCTGACATATACCTTCATGATCATCTTTAAATTCGGGCATCCCTGTCACCACCTTCCTTGCTTCAAGAAGGGCTTTGTAATGAAGGTGTGCAAACCTCCAGTGTCATAACTTTGTTTGAAGAGTTGTATCACATAACATAGCCCCCAATGAACTTCCGACAACCTGGTAGAGTGTATCAACTCTAAAACCAATAGTAAGAGCTTCTTTGAAGTTCTTCCAGATGCGTACCTTTCCATCAACGAATGCCACCTTGAACCCTTTGTCTTCCATTGCTGAAATAGACACAAGGTTCTTCTTCAAATCAAGTACGTACACATCTTGTAAACAGAGGACTTGACCTTGAGATAGATGAAGGGTCACAGTCCTTGTCCCTTTCACAAGATATGTGGCATTATCCAAGGATAATTTCTAAATTAGTATCATTCTCAATCAAATCAAAGAGGATTGCTTTATAACTAGTGAGGTGCCTTGAAGCACCACTATCAATCAACCAGACATCCATGGTGTCGGGAGGAGATGCAGCAGAGAGGGCAGATACAAGAATATATTCATTTTTATTATTATCAACAACATTAGACTCATCGTCCCTAGAATTTCTTGACCTCCTGAAAGGTTGACTATTTCCACTACGATTAGAGGGAGCCTTCCTTTTTCCATTGATTGTTGTTGTCATTATCCCTGGGAGAGTCCCTTCTATTGGGGCACTCCCCAGCAGAGAGGGCAGATACAAGAATATATTCATTTTTATTATTATCAACAACATTAGACTCATCGTACCTAGAATTTCTTGACCTCCTGAAAGGTTGACTATTTCCACTACGATTAGAGGGAGCCTTCCTTTTTCCATTGATTTTTGTTTTCATTATCCCTCGGAGAGTCCCTTCTATTGGGGCACTCCCTTGCATAGTGACCAGAATTCTTACAAGTGTAACATTTTCCCTTCCTTCCTTTGGGCCCCGCTTAACCATGGTTTTGATTTCTCGGGCCACCATGGTTCTTCTTCTTTAAATGAGTGACGAAGGCAGTAGGGTCACCTCTATTTCCATTAAAGGGATGATCTATCTCCATCATTTTTGTCTCCTCTTGAGTGCATCTAGTCAGCAATTCATTAAAATCAGGAATCGTAGTATTAAATACATACCAGTCTCGAGGAAGTCCTCCAAGAGTAATGAGGTCGAGCTCTCGATCAGCTACTTCTTCTCCTATAGCAAGGAGATCATTCCTGATTTCTGTGAGCCTCATAAAATATGGTGGAGGCTCATGAATCTTCCCCTGCACATAGTCAGGGACATCTTGATCTTCTAATTCCAAATCCAAAGACATCTTCCATGCATGATAATCAGACTTGTTAGTCAACTTATCATCAGACAATTGGTCCTAGACAAGGCTTCTTCTTTGGTGATTGCTTTTCACACTATCTTGGGCTTTGTCTTCACCTCAACTCTGATACCATGTTAAATTTAGATAACCATGGTATGTTCTATGCTTAATGCAGTTTTACTTCAATCTTTGTTATAGGCCCAATTCAATTTAGAAATCACATAAACATGAAAGTAAAATGTTGATAGAACATAATAATAGATCAACAGAAGACAAGCCAAGTAATGTAGATCAGATTTTACAATTATTCTTGTCCAGCAAAGATAGAGAGTGATGTGCGTTACGACAGTCAACAGGATGCATCAGCCAGCAAAGTCTTTCTCAACATCAGATCAACCAACCTTCCAAGTGTCACACACACCCCTCAAAGACAACTCCAAAAGTCAACGCAAGTCAACAAAAGAATCCCTCATCCAGATTTCCGACATCCATTTCCGAAATCCAGATTTCCGGCAACATTTCCGAAATCCAAATTTCCGGCATCCAGATTTCTGGCATCATTTCCGGCATCCATATTTCTGGCATCCATTTCCGACATCATCCATATTTTCGACATCCAGATTTCCGGCATCCATTTCCAGCATCATCCATATTTCTAGCATCCAGATTTTCAACATCATTTCCATCATCCATATTCACACGTGGGAGAGAAAGAAGCCTCTTTTAGGTTGTACGAACCAATCATATCATGAGGAATGTGTGTGATGAGATTATGATGAAATTGACATCATCTCTCTCCAATTTATATCATTTACTGAGGGTGTGTGACACATCTATTAGAGATCAATTTCAGAAGTTTGATTTAGAAAAAGCTAGGCAAAAAGAAATAGAGGTTGAAATTGGGAGGAAGAGGAATATAAAACACATGATGGATGCCAACCCCAATTTTGATTATGAGGGCTCTTCATCTATCCCTGCGACTGATACATCAAACCCCTTTCGCTATGTTCCTCCCTCTTTAGAGTCTATTCAAGAAAATGGTAAGGGTACAATGAAAAATAAGGGTAATATCAAAAGTTATTTCACATCCTCCTCCCCCTCTGATAGTGCACATAGTCCTCTAGCTAATAGAGGTCAAATGCATCCCACTTTAGATCGGCGTTGGAAGAAAGAATTGAGAGAAACTGCTTGTGATCACATAGCTAGATGGTGGTATGATGCTGATATCCCCTTCAATGCTTCTCGTTCACTATAGTATGAACCTATATTTGATGCCATATTTGTTGTTGGAAAGGGCTTCAAAGGCCCTACTATACATGAGTTAAAGGGATCTCTTTTGCAAAAAGAGAGTTTGTCCATTGATGAATATTTGAGAGATTTCAAAAACTCATGGGCAAAAACATGATGTACCATCATGTCAGATGGATGGACTAATCAGAGGAACCGTACCATCATAAACTTTCTTATCTTTTGCCCATAGAGAACCATGTTCCTAAGATCATTTGATGCATCTAATAGGGTGAAAGATGCGCACTTGTTGTTTCAGCTTTTGGATGAGGTTGTTGAAGAGGTGGGGGTGGCTAATGTGGTTCAAATCGCAACAAATAATGCCTCTAACTATGTTCTTGTTGGTAAATTGTTAAACACAAAACCATCTTTTGGACCCCATGTGTTTCACATTGCATAGAGCTCATGCTTGAGGATATTGGTAAAATAGATTGGATCAAGAACATTGTAGAGCATGCCAAAAGCATAACAAAATATATTTACAACCACTCATGGATTTTGAACATGATGGGGAAACACACAAGGGCAAGGATATTATTAGGCCTGCCATCACTAGATTTGCAACACATTTTTTGACATTGCAATCTATGCTTTCCCTGTTGAAAAGTGTAACTAGGTTCGGTCTTCATAATGACTAGTAATTATGAATTTATGTAATGAAGAATACAAAGATAATAAAATGTATTTTGTAATGCTTGCCTCATGGGTTTCATGAGCAAGGAGTTTTTATTATAGGTCAAAGACTTCTTCTTGACGTCTTTTGGAGTTTGTCGTCTTGTCATAAATATAATTTAAAGTCATGTACATGAAGTGATGTTACACTTGTAAAAGACAAATTGTTGATGTAAAAGTACACTCCAAGACCTTGTCACTAAGCTCCAAGAAGTTGGATCAAAGTGTGTTGAAGATCCGCCCTTAACAAGTCGGCCTACCTACAAATGGACATGTCGGCCTATAGATGGGAGAACATTCCCTATATATAGAGGGACTGCGGCCTAGTTTAGAGACAAGAGATTCATGTCAAGAGTCTATAATATAAGTGTGAAAAGAGGACTGCAATTAGGATGAAGATTGGAAGACAATCAGCGGAGAGGGCAAGGACATATCTATCGTTGTTCCGGGTTTATCCTTCTCGGTCAAAGGTCTAAAATACATCTGAACTATAGTGTGAAGAGGAGGATAAAGTCTCGGTCTAAGGAGCTCGAACTAGTGCAGAAAACAATGCGAAGAAGGAAGGCAAGACATCATAGTAAAGGTGAATATGATTAGTGTGGAGATGAGACAGTTCTAGCCACGGTCCTGAATCTATATTCTCGCATAACCTCGGAAGTATACACAACATAAAGGAGGGTTTTCAGTGTAATAAAGAGACCTTGATATGATGTACCTAGTGTATATAAAGAAGGACCGAAAGGAGATCTCTAGGAGCCAGAGTACAGATTTGAAGAAGGCAGAAAGGAACATGTTGTCAAGGGTTGTTAGACTAGGGACCGAGCTCCTTAGTCTTGGTGCAGAACGGTGCAGAAGAGGAGATTAGCACAAGGAGCCAAGAAAGAGCAGTGACAAGGTTTTGGAGGTATACTTGTGTCAAGGGTCTGGGTCTTGGTCATGGTACTTGTTAATTGAAGATCTAGAAGAAGAATTACTTTCGGGTTTTCCTCTCCAAGAGTGATGGGTTTTGGCCTTGGCTTGAAGAGCCAAAATTTTGTGCCTCTTGTGTTTTGATAATTGACTTGATGAAATACATAATAGGCTAATGAAGATAATATCTAAGTAATATAAGCATAACAAGTATAACACAAGCAGTTATCAAGAAGAGAATTGAATTAAACACTACTCTACCAATTTTTCAACATGGTTTCAAAGCTAAGGTGCTAGAAAGGGCTAGTTGACAAGAAGATACTCAAGTACCATGAAAATCAAGGATCAGTTTTCTAGAAGGCAAAAGTCAGAGATCTACAATGAAGAGTCAATCTTCATATTCTAAGGCGATAGGTTGCTAAAATTGGAAAATCCTTCAAGCTATATCAAGAAGATCAAAAACCTTACTCAAAGGACTTATACACCAAGGTCCTTTCAAGAAGAAATGTAAGATCAAGGAGGTGATCTCGATCTTCAAGGAATCTAACGCTATCTCATTGAAGCCAAGTCAACATTATTGGAGACATCACCAGATCATCATTTTGCTAAAGTCATCAAGCTATCCAAGATAATCTACCGCTTTACACCACTCTTGAAGAAGACAATCAAAGACGGAGCTGCTAATACTATCTATATCATCATCAACAAGGAAGTTGTTTGAAGAAGAAAAGCATCTACTCAAGTAAGTATCTTTGTGACTTCATCTGAATCTGTCAAAATGTCTTTTTGCAAAGAAAGCAAAAATCTGGGTGGGGTTTCGAACTTTCTTGCATGGAAGAAAAGGACAAACCTAAATCTAATTAAGTATGAAGTCATGGACTATATCTAAGGGTCGATGTTAATTTTAGATAACCATGGTATGTTCTATTCTTAACACAGTTTTACTTCAATCTTTCTTATAGGACCAATTCAATTTAGCAATCACATAAACATGAAAGTAAAATGTTGATAGAACATAATAATACAGCAACAAAGGACAAGCCATGTAATGTAGATCAGATTTTACAATTATTCTTGTCCAGCAAAGATAGAGAGTGATGTGCGTTATGGCAGTCAACAGGATGCATTAACCAACAAAGTCTTTCTCAACATCATATCAGCCAACCTTCCAAGTGTCACACACACCCCTCAAAGACAGCTCCAAAAGTCAACGCAAGTCAACAAATTAATCCCTCATCCAGATTTCCGGCATCCATTTCCGACAGCATCCATATTTCTAGCATCCATTTCCGGCATCATTTCTGACATCCAGATTTCCGGCATCCATTTCTGGCATCATCCATATATTTGGCATCCAGATTTTTGGCATCATTTCCGGCATTCATATTTCTGGCACCCATTTCCGGCATCATCCATATTTTTGGTATCCAGATTTCCGACATCATCCATATTTCTGGCATCCAGATATCCGACATCATTTCCAGCATCCATATTCACACGTGGGAGAGAGAGAAGCCTCTTCTAGGCTATACGAACCAATCAGATCATGAGGAATGTGTGTGATAAGATTATGATGATATGAACATCATCTCTCTCCAATTTATATCAGTCAGTGAGGGTGTGTGACACATCTATTAGGCTTGTGAGCCTACATTACAAATCTGGCCGACCTTGCACATGTGTGGAAAATAAATCAAAATATATGTTCTACTCATCCAAACAAGATGATATTTGGATCAATCTTGCACCTCTCCAAAAGAGGAATCCAACAAAAATATAATCATCATCATATGAACAGTGCAACCTGGAGTTTGGATCTAGTTGCCAAAAATTAACAGTCGATATCTAAATCTTCAAAAGAAGACACACAAGCTCATACATGAAAGGAGACATAAGAGCCCAGAGGATTCTTATAGAATCCATAAATGACTCTCTCATCCCCTATGTATCAAAACTATAATCTTCAAAAGAAATATAAGACGAATTGGTGGAGTTGTTCTCGGTGAGTACTGCAAGGGAAGTAATATCTCTAAGACAAGAACAATACAAGTTGGAGATGTCTAGAGAAAAGGAGTAACTTCACACTTTATGAAGATTTCTGAAATACAAGATCAATTGCGGGAATTGGAAGAAGAAATGTTTGATAGAGAAATAACTACAATGATGTTGAATACTCTGCCGGAGGGATGGAAAACTTCACCTCAAGCATCAATGGGAAGAAAGAAGAAACACCATTCCAGGATCTATGGTCTCTATGAAAATTAAAAGAGACAAGGTTAAAAGCTAAAGTGAATATAAGATCAAATGAAGAGAATCAAGCATTTGTTGCCACTTCAAGGAGAAAGGGAAGATTCGGTAAGGTTGGTCCTCAAGAGAAAAAGAAGAAACATAGATAAGATACAAAGCTATGAAAGGTTGTCCCAAATCTAACGAGGACAAGAGGAAAAGGGAAGAAGCCCATATCTTCAGAAAAATGGGAGAACCAGATTCAAAGAAACCTAAGAAAGAAGAAGTGAAAGATCTCTATTATGATTGAGATCATCTTCCTCTTTAAGAAGTATCTATCAGGTTGTAAAATAGTATGTTAGGAAGCATGGTATATTAGATAAATGCATCACTCCTGAATTAGCATCATGATAGAAGCATTGAAGGAGGAGCACTCGTTGTAAGAGGATGTTTGTAACACATATGTGACATCTATACTATAAGGGGCTCTTGGGAACCTCACTGAAAACAACATTTATAGAAGGTAGTCATCAAGATCAAAGGTCATCATTCAATAATCAATAAGGAAACAAGTGCTGACATTTTCTAATGGAATCCTCTTTGGATTCACTAATTAGAAAGAAAGCAGAAAGTATTCTTCAAGAATTCTAACTTGCAGTATTATAAGATTAGAATATGATGACATATTGATGAAGCAGGTCAAGAAAATGAAACTCTTTCATTCTAAAGAAACCTGCTGCAGGATGACTCAAAAGAGAAAAAAAATGAGGTGCATGTATATATATGCTGACACTGGATGCTATGAAGTCATGTCATGTGGTTGCAGGTAGTACACTTTTATCTTTTGAAGTATGATCAAAGAAAGCAGAAACTCTTCTGACGCACAGGTTGTCAATAGAGATGTTCCACACCAGATGAAATCAACATAAAATGCCCTCATATGGAATATGAGGTGATTATATACTAACAAGGAGTTGCACATTGGAAGTTCCTGGGAATGAAATAAAATTGAGTGGAGAAAGAGAGAAAAAGGAAGAGATCACAAAAAGGTGCAATCATCAAAAGAGGTAGTCAACATCCAAGGAAGCCAAGAAGACTTGACTAGAAAATCTCCTAGGAAGATATGTAGACTTGATAAGAAGTCCGGAAAAGATAAAGACCCTTGGCAATACATATCTTTTGGAGATGTGTCAACATATACGAAGGATGTTGATGCCTACAATAAGGATGTCATGGTGAAAGATCATCACTGAGGTAACTGTTGATTTAAGTATTGATATTTATAATTGAATAACATCTGATGAGCTTATGCAGGGCTTCCAAATGGAAGTAGATGTCTTCCACAAATTGATAACCATATGGAAGGATGAAAGATCCTTGGAAGATATATGGTTCGAAAGAAAGCTGCATAACATGAAGCTAGAGCAGATGAGAACACTAATGGATCACTTTCTGATAGAAGACATGGCTCTTGGATGAAAGTGATGGATGAGTTGTGCCCTAAGAAGAGATCCCAAAATCGAAGAATCCTCAATTCATGACATCAACAGAAGGAGTCCTTCATGAGCAGCGGGATGTTTTCATCATTGCTGTTGTAGGTCCCTGACTAAGAGGGAGCATGATAATAAATTTCTTACTTGGAAGAAACTCCATGATTCCTAAGCCAAAAAGAAAGCTTAGGTACATTCTCTATATTCCTCTGTGGAATATGTTTTCCCTAGTTAAGAGGGAGAGATGGACACATCATTCTGGAAGATAGAATGTGGGATTGGGTAATCATCTGGCATCTGATACTCTTTGAGAATGTGATAAGACGTTTCGATAAGAGTAGTTGTGAAAGGGTGGATATTCTTTGAGGATTAGCTATCCCGATAAGAATAGTCCTTAGAGGTCATACTCAATGAACACCTGGGTGGAGTATGTACCTTGGAGACAATGATGAAGGTGTCTATGATCATTGGTCTCACCAACATTGTAGCTCACGGTCTCGTCGAGAGATGGAGTTGTTAGTCAAGGCCTTGCATTGTAACAATGTTGGTTAATATGATGCTATAACAGACGATTACCAATCAAATTCTTCTTATGAGATTCTTCAAATTGAGAGTGACCATGTACCATTATGAATACCTCCCTAGTTAAGAGGGAGTGTTGAAAAGTGTAACTAAGTTCGGTATTCATAATGACTAGTAATTGTGAATTTATGTAATGAAGAAGACAAAGATAATAAAATGTATTTTGTAATCATTGCCTCATGGGTTTCACGAGCAAGGAGTTTTTATTATAGGTCAAAGGCTTCTTGATGTCTTAAGGAGTTTGTCATCTTGTCATAAATATAATTTAGAGTCATGTACATGAAATGATGTTACACTTGTAAAAGACAAATTGTTGATGTAAAAGTACACTCCAAGACCTTGTCACTAAGCTCCAAGAAGTCAGCTCATAGTGTGTTGAAGATCCGCCCTTAACAAGTCGGCCTACCTACAGATGGACACGTCGGCCTAGAGATGGGGGTGTGAAAATTCGTATAACACGGAATCCTACTGCAGCAACTGATGGAAAATCTTCTATTGGTTATTTTACCTAACAAATTATTTACTGTGTTCTACAAGAAAATATCGAAATCCATTCACTACAGCCTACACAATTAAACTGTGGAAGAAAGTACAAGTGCAAAAACAAATCTGAACACACATAGATCACACAACCATCTGACACAATTGTTTTTGGACTAATGTCCCTGGAAAAACCCAACGCAGGAAAACCGGTGCAGCAAATCTGAGGGTTTATGTTATTATGCAGTAAATTCTAAGCACAAATCTATGATTGACGAGACTGTCAAATCATACAGAGAAACTGGCAGAAGAGATCTCGTGAGACAAATTTCAATCCTCCACGGGAAATTGGTACTAATCTGCACCAAGGCTGGACTGCTCTGTGCTACCTCTGCGCAGTGACTGCGTCACAACTGTGGCTACCCTCTTCCTCTATGTTGATCTCACTACTGGCTAGAAACTGAAGCCTACTGGTCCTTTGGAAAAAATGTCTTTCCCTCTTGCTCTACGCAAGGACTACGTAGGCACTGTGCCACTGGCTCTGCGCTACTTTGTGGCTCTCTCTGTCTCTGCTACTGTGTACTCTCCGACTCAAGAAATCTTCCAACTGGATCTACTGCCCCTCACTGCACTCAACATTGTGGTGCGTACCTTCTCATATCCAGGGCTCTTGAACCCTTTTGGGGCTTCATTCACTGTTTTTATCATCTTTTCCAAGTAAAGAGATTGCACAAGGTTAAAGTGAAGGCCATTTGCATAAATGCATTGACCTATAGCTACATTTGCTATCTCTTAGGCATCATTATTAAAACTCCTTTCAAGAATGAAGCCACAGATTAGACCATTTTGAGCCGACAAGCCCATGAGAATGAAGTGGAGGTTTTGATGAAGATACTCCCAACCTTGTTGGGTGTTTTAATTCAGAGGTAGGATTTGCCTCATTTTGTTCTCTCCGATATTTTGCAAGTTTTTCCTTGCTTAAACTATTTCCATATGTCCCATTCTTTTTAGGTGGGCCACTGCATATTCGAACCCCATTGCCTTTTAACCCAAGTAAATGTGCTTTGACCCGTGTGTATGATCCCTTGAACTCCTTTTTGCACTCACTGCAAAGCCATGCCAATGATCCCCCTCCTTGGATCTTCCCAACAGTAGTTACATATTTCCAAAGTGGTGACTTTGGATTGACTTTAGGGGCAAATTCAATTTCATGTTCCACTTCCTCTGCCTCACGAATGACTGAGCTTGAAGTTGTCATGATTAATGATGCTAATGTAAATGAAACTGCGAAATAAAATTAACAAATATTAAAAGATCAAAATTGTTAAATCAAGATTCAGAACTCTATTTTATAAATTAAATATTTGAATTTTGCGCTATGGCAAGTAATACACATCCGAGTGTTGATCCTATGTGTTTCTCATTTCACTTCACATCACCAATTTCTAAATCATGATCTGTAAACAGTGAATTGATAGGCATAGCCCATCTCTCTCCCTATCTAGTTATCTAGTATCAACTTTCAAGCCATTTTCATTAAAACTTCGACCTTATTAGTTCTCTGTTATATTATATATATAGACAACTAACAAAAAAATTATGTTACAGACAAGCAAGATGGTGGTGATGTTGGGTTGATGCCAAAGTGGTGCAGTCGTCCTTATTGATATAGTGTGTGCATGCAGTAGACTTTTGGAGGTAATTCTGAATAATTTTTAGGTTAATTGAAATGTGTAATTGTTACTTGGCATTTATTTGTTGCCAGAAAGTGGAGTCTCTCAAATATAATATTGGACCACAGTCATAAGTTCAATGGTCATAATTTTATGTCTGGACGCTGTGCATGATTGCCATAATGATGTACACGCTGAAGTGTATTTACTATTCACCCCTTTAACATTTCCTTCATGAATATTTAACTATTGTAAAGTTAAAAGGGCCACAAACCTGAAGAAAAAATGAAGCACAGTCAGACCCAGACGCTCAAGCCTCACAGCAAACTTGCAAACACTGGAACCTGGAACATTGGACTACTAGAACATGGACGCTGGAACGATGCAAGAGGCAGCAGCAACGACAAATTTTGTAAGCTGGCAGAGGCAAAGTTGCAAACTCATAAAACTCAAAACAGTGAACAAGCGGCAATGGAAAACTCATGAGTCACCATGAAAATGAGTGGAATTTTCAATTGGAAAGCAGCTAGGTTATTAAACGTCAAACAATAAACTTTAGTCTTTCGAAATCATGTCCGAATTTTAGAAATCTTGTTCCGTTCCCGACGGCAGCGATTAAAAATCGTGAAACGTATTCAGATATGGCGGATCCACTCAGAAATGAAACAATACGTATTTTCAATTTGCTAGATCGGGGTTTTCAAATAGAAATACATTTTAACAGACTGCAACAAATGGATTTTTTTTTTTTTAAAACAGCAGAAATACATTTCCCAAGTCAACTTGTCATTTTAGAAAATTGGAAACAGGAAAAAAACATTTTTTTGTTGTTTTTTAGGAGAATCGTACAGGTATCCGTATCTGGAATGCTGAATGGCATTTTGGGGAGGCTGGCCTGACATTTCCGACAACTTAGATGGTATCAGAGCGATTGCAGATCTATTTGAATCTCTAGCAAGAAGGTTGAAGAATCCTTGCTACAGAAAGCAGTAGCAACAGCAGATAACCCGGGGAGGGCAGCATAGCAGCAGAGGGACAAAGAGCCACGCAAAGGGCTGACGCAGTGCTTACTGGGTGACACAGAGGTAGAGCAGAGCCACCCAGAGGAACGCAGGAGCATCTTGCGCTGCACAGAGGTTGCACTGGGCCAGTTTGCTCACGCAGAGGCCAACCAGGGTGACGCAGTCCAAAGACTGATTGTTGTGCAGAATGCCGTGATCAAGAAGCTGAAGCTACAAACCTTTAGCAGTTGCTAGTGGGGTGAAGATTCTGCCAGTGCAAAATTTAGCCTAACCTAAGTTGACAAAGAGCGGGAGGAGAATAGCTTCTCAGAATATTTCCTGCCAAAGAGATCTAAAGATCGATCAGAGGATCGAAGGGAGCTGATTCGTTTTGTTTGGCAGACTTCCAAGAGAGGGAGTCAGTTGTCAGAGGGAGCAAAGGTGCCTTTCTCGAAAAGGAACCTAGATGTGAGTCTCTAGCATAGAGAGGAGGATCAGTTCCGACAAACTTCTGAGCAAATGGCGCCACATGGACTGCGTGATCAGGATAGGTTGGACGGCCTAGCCAACTTTGCAATTTGGAAAGCCATAATCCTGCTACTCCTAGAGGCATACAGCATAAGGGAGCATGCAAAGGAATTCTTGGCTACGCCGACCGATGTGAATCTCTTGGAGAAGCACAATGAAGCAGCGACACATGCCAAGCACTTCATTATGGACAGGGTCAAAGATCATGTGGTACCACACATAGCTGAGAAGGCGATGACTCATGAGATGTGGGTAGCTCTAACCACATTGTATGAAGGAAGGTATGTCCAGAGAAAGACACTTCTGGAGAACCAGCTAAGGTTATTCATGATGACCAAGGGAGAGGAAATCAATCCTTTCCTATCCAAACTACAGTTAATCCGGGATTAGCTGACTGGCATGGGGGTGAAGGTGGAAGGACGATGTCATGGTGAGAACTGCTCTCAATGCAGTCAGAGAGGACTGGGAAACTTTTGCCCAAAATCTCTTGGGCAGAGCGGACCTTCCCAACTGGGACAACATGTGGGCTATCCTCCGACAAGAGGAAATCCGTCAGATCACCAAAAGACAGTACAACACCGGTTCGAGCAAGGTGAAGGAGGAGGAGGAAGATGCAGCCTTTGCATCAAAGAGGCAGTAAGGGAGAAAGAAGCGTGATCTGTCAAAGATCAAGTGTTTCCGGTGTGGCGAACTAGGACATTTCGCCATCAATTGTCCTCGAAAGAAGAAGATAAGGAAGCTTCTAGCTCCAAGGCTGTTGTAGCAGACGATAGCTCTGATGATGACATAGCCATGAGCGCTCATGAAACACGAAAGTGGGGCGATCTTGATCTGTAGAGCAGCTACAGAGTGGTGGCGGGATCCTTGAGTAAGCCCAACTCTTGGATCACAGCCGTGCTACGAGAGCCTTAAGACAGTAGCAAGGAATGACTGGAGCAACGGGAGCAAAGATCACGAATGAAGCAGACGCAGAAGCTGATGAGCTGCAAAGGGAGCAGCGTAGTGCAAATGCAGCAGTAATGTAGGGGCAATAGCGCAAAGGGGCTAATTGTGATGTTGATGCGATCAAAGTAGACCTTTCTGCCCGATCTTGAAGATGCTCAGATGGAGAATTTGAAGTATCCAAGACTTCCGTGACCTGCCTTTCTCCATTCAACATCTGCTCTAACATGGGTGATGGAACAATCTCATAAGTATAAACCTAATCCCTTCAATTTCCTTGTGATCCAGGTCACCTTCGATCAACCATTTTTCAATGGAAGAAATGACCTCCTCATAATAAGATGAAGCTTGCTTCAATGGATCGGGAGGCTTGTGATCTGTTTCTTTGTTCTTTTCCCATTCGTCATCTGACCTAAGCTGAAATTTTTGTACTTGTAATATTTCCATTTCCTCCAACCTATTCCGAAAAGTGATTTGATTAGCCTTCATAACATTTATTTCCTTAGCATGATTTATTTCCATGGTGTTGATTAATTGCACTTGTTTTTCTTCCATGGCAAGCAACCTATTTTGAATAGAGGTCATCTGATTAGAATGATTGACCTACGTGGCCTTTATTGTGTGTGCATGATTTACTATTAATCTTGTTTGATTGAGTTCTATGTTTTTAATGAATTGAGCTTGGTTGAGCTGCATATCCTTAATCATTTCAGTCAACTCCCTAATGAGATCCCTATCATTCTCATTTGCTTGAGTTTTTGCTTTGATCTTTCTTTCATAAGGCATCAATGATTGATTCAAGAGAATCAAAATTGTTAGCAGGTAAGTCTATGAACCAATCCATAGCATCGCCATCTAATGAAAAGATGAAAAGTTTCATTTTAACGTCCTCATGGTTAATATCATGGCACCATTTTCTCACACAAAATTGGAAATTCCTAAGATGAGTTTTGTTGGAAATGGCCTTGTTACCTAGAAAACTAGGCAACTCATTAACAGCCTCAATGGCTTCATCTGGAATAAAATTTGGATAGCCTAAAATGTTAGTAAAATCATAAAGGGCGAACAAATCATTCATGATGTCATGCTCACTTGACCCTGAAAGAGAAAATGGATTTCAGAGAGAGGCTCTTGTCCAAGATTAGCAAGAATTGTACAAGAAGAAGGCTTCAAGCAGAAATCCTTGTAAAAAAATGAAATAAGTGGAGTCGCCACTTGAACAGGAATCTAACTCTAAAATCCAACATGCAAAAACCAAAAGTTAGTCGATTTTTTAGGTACAAGAAAGCTTGTCCCAGGCAACGGCACCAAAAATGTTATCGCTTGCCGCCTACACTTAGTGAGAAAAGCCTTTAACTCCACAAGGTGTGGTTGGTGGTAAGGAACTCAGAGAAGAGCTTGTCACACTAATCTCGACTCTCTCTGTTTAAGCTATCTCCTAGGTTAGCTAAGGGGGGTGGTCCCTCAAAAGAAAACTAAGTTAAAAGATGTGAGTTTCTAGGAGATTTGTTAGATTTAAATAAATTACTTCTTAAGATTTATAAGCAAAAAGTGTCATGAGCAATAACCATCAATACATAATTTAAATAAGCATAAAGTATATGAAAACCAGTGCCTTCAAAGTATTGCTCTTTAAAATGAAAATGTATTTGCTTAAATGAAGTAAAATGCTTTCAAACGGAAAGCAAAAGTAATCTTGAAAAGTGAAACAAGAAAATTTTAGCACAAGATATTGTAAATGTTTTCAAGATAAATAGATTTATGAATCAAAACATGAGAATTTATCTTGCTCAAAAGGAAACAATTAGTGTTCTACTTTGGAGAACGTAAATGAGATAATAGAAAAACTCAAATGTTAGAGCAAGATAACAACATGCAATTAAATTTGCAACGCCAAATAAGGATACTTGCCAATGAAACAAGATATATCAATCATCCATAACCATAATGACCATTAAAATGCAACATGCAATGAATTTGCAAAAGTAACCAAATCTCCAAGTACCATATAATTAAACTTGTTGCAAAATTTAAGAAATTAAAATGTTTGCATCCAAAGTGCTTCTTGAGATAAGATTTGATGTGAAACTTTAAACCATCAAGATAGCAAAAAATTTGAGAAATTTATTAGATGTGATGAGATAGTACTCTTGGTTTATTTTATTGGTTAGCTCTAAAGCAAGATTACAATTGAACTATAATCCTCAGACCTCACCCTCACCCAAAGGTTTGGATATCACAGTGAGAAGTCCATAGAGGTAGAGGGTCCCTAAAATGTCTAATCAACCAACTTAAATTGGAGGTAAATTTTAGTGATATTTGGGGCATGTAAGATCTAAAAGTAAATTAAAATGAAAAAGAAAATTCAACTTCAACTTGAAATATATTTGTTTTTTATGAAATAAAATGTAGCTTTATTTAATGCATCAAACTTAAGATTGTAGAGTGTGCTCAATGGTGAAGCATAAGCAAATTTGAAGTATGATTTCAAGTTAAATAAACTCAAGTAAAGATGTTTGCATATAAAAAATCTGAATTTGCTATGGAAGTAAATGCTCTTAAAACCTGTAGCAAATCAAAGTGAATAGCCAGTGAAATCAATGAAATGCATGGTTGTGTTAATTGATCAATTAGATGAGATGCATGTAATTTAAAGATATCAACAAATCACGCCACAAGTCCTCTCCAAAAATGGATAGATTGGGATGCCAATGGGTAAAACCCACACTCCCAAAATCAGAAATTTTATTGGTTGTTAGAGGTAAGAGACTATGAAGCGTCCTACAAGCTCAAGGAAAGAATTTACAAATGAAACTTGAGGTCTTAGACTTATTCTTGATGAGAAATTTCTGCAATAAAAAGACTCAATAGAAATCAGATTTTTACAAGTGAATAAGAGAGGCTAAGCCTCCTCAATGCTCACGGCCAAGAGAGAAAGAAGAAGCCACAAAAGGAACCCGGCCTTCCTCAAACAAGCTCCTTAACTTCCCACGGCCAAAGGAAAAAGAGAGAGTCCTCTTTGTTTGACATTAGAGCTCAAAGGTCCTACAACAATTTGTTAATAGTTTCTTGAAGGTGAATCCCACAAGTTGCTACAAGAAAACAAATTAGAAAAAGAAGGCTACAAAAAACCAACCAAGTGTTAGACAAAGAAAATCACAAAATATTGCACAACAATTTACAAAGGGCTAAGCCGAAGAGTTCGAGTAAATTCTCCTCTTTGCTTAGTCATCTTCAAGCTCTTAGAAAATGAAAGTAATGAAGTACAATGTTTTAAAAGATATTTAAATTTAGAAGTACTCGTCTTGTGTATAAGCTATGTCACAAAACCCCTACAAAACCACTTTGTAAGATAAGACTATGAAGGCTCAAAGAACAAATGAGAGCTCCTTTGAAAATGTATCAAGAGTGGGTTAATCTCTCCAAAAACTTCCCCCAACACTTGCTTCTTTGATCCCAACAAAATGTCTCTCTACAAAACTTCAATCAAGAATTAGTTCCATATAGATTTAGCAATAACCAATGATAAGAAACTCTAGAGATTTATTTGAAACCAACTAGAGCATTCTATACCTGGAGCATATTTATAAATCAAATGCCAATGTAAGATAACTCTACATTAAAAATCTACAAGAGTATATGGAAATAAATTAGATCAAAGCATGAGTAAAAGAAATTATACCAATGATCAACAATTCATCACACTCCAAAAGGAGGAAAACCTCATGAATGAAACCCCAAAGTCTTTATTAACATTTCTGAAAGTGTACAAGGCAGCAATGCTTACGCAAGCACAATAGCTAGTAAACAAAATTTACAATATGAGAGCCCATGGCTCCATTATATAGAAAGTTGGGAGCAAATCCCAATGAAGTACCAAATGCCAAGTGGTGAGAAGGAGGAGATCACAAGGCAAATTCGAATTTGATAAGTGAAGCTCTATTTCCAAGTGTAAAAATCAAATTTTGGCAAGTGGACACCATTTTTTGCTTCCTTTATGTGCCAAATTCGAATTTTATGATGGAATGACAAGTGTATATGGGTGGTAACCCATGTGGGGACAATTTCCCACAAAGATATCCACCAAATATTCACCCAAATCCTCTCAAATATGCATTAACTTCACAAATTCGAATTTCCAAGTAAGCAGCTTCATTTAATGCCATAAATTCAATTTTATT
This sequence comes from Pinus albicaulis, assembly GCA_034641835.2. Lineage (NCBI taxonomy): Eukaryota > Viridiplantae > Streptophyta > Pinopsida > Pinales > Pinaceae > Pinus > Pinus albicaulis. The sequence goes on from CM076569.1 coordinate 275,629,607, forward strand.
TGAGCACATGTCCTTTCCTTGATTTTAGGATTCCACATCACCTTGGGACTTCACTTTAACTCCTCCATAATTTTCCACCTCATTTAGCATGTGTGGATATTTATTTTTTCCCATTTATTTAATTTTTGGCTTAATTAATTTCCATATTTCCCACTAAACTTAGGAAAAGTGAGTTTTGAGGGTTTAAAACACATTTTTAACCCCTCAAAGTGTGTCATAGTAGAAAGTTGAGGGTGAGAGGTGTAAATTTTGATTACTCATACCCCATACAACCTCTCTAGGCAACACTTATTACAATTCAATTACAATTTTTATTGCAATTTTCGACTTGCAGGAAATCTAAAAAAATAAAAAATCACTACCTAGACCTAACTAAATTCCACGAAATTTTTTGTGTCATCTAGTATGGTAATATACATTGACTCTAGACACTATGACTCACCCAAGGCCTCACCATCAAATCGTACTCCGACTTTGGGGTAAAATTGGAGGAAAAAACTCAATTAATTATTAAGTCATGATAGGGAGATGATAATTAACAGAGTAAAAATAACCTCCCAGAGTAATAGTCACTTGTTGGCAAGGTTCCAAGCTACCTAGGCCTGTTACAGACTCAATACTAACTCAAATTCATCATTACTAGCATCCTTTATTACAATTCCCCGTAGGGCGTGGAATCTGGGTACAAGAGAAAATGATAAGTAGAAGTAGAGTTTAAAAACTTCGTTGAACTGATGATATCTGATGGTACAAGTGTCCTTTGGTTCATCCTTGGGCATGGAGTTTTCATAGAATCATCAGGTGCCACTCCAGTGGTCAACAGGGTGGACTTAAGATTTAGAGGGAGCTGCAATATGGATGAGGCAGTGGCAGAGATAGTGTCACGGGCTGCAGTACAGAGTGCAGCAGCGCAGAGATGAGGGGCAGCAGCCGAGACATCAGCAGCGCAGTGGATGTTTCAGGTCAGAGCAGATGCAGTTGGTATTTTGCTTTAACACTTTCCTCGCTAAGAAGGAGTGTTGATTTTATAGCATTGAAAAGTGTTCCAAGTCTCATATTTTGGGAGGAAGCTTGGATATCAGTATTCCAGAGAACCCAGAAACTGTTTGTGAAAATTCCACTCGATTCATGCTTTATTAAAATAATTAATTATTTTAATGTGATCCCTAAGTCTAAGCTTAGGAAAATTAAATAATTAAAGAGTATTAATAAAGCAGATGTGAATCTTCTAGAAAACGAAGATCAAGTCATGTGTTAATCTCACCCATTGATTAGAGATCTAATATGGGCCGATGATTCATCAACGACAAGATTATAAGAGAAGGCTTGAGGGTCATTTGGAAAGCAAGTCGGGCACACACTCAATACCTGAAGGAAATCGATTCTGAAGGAATAGAATTCGATTTCAAAGGGAGAGGTTGTATAGGCGGAGTTGCAGAGGCAGAAGAAGGAAGGGGAAGTCAGCAAGAGAAGAAGAAGGCGGGAAGAGGACGCAGAGGGGACAACGCTAAGCAGCAGCACTGGTCCTCCACGCAGAGTGACGCAGTCCAGCGCAGTGATTGTGCAGAAGACCACGCAGAGTGACGCAAAGGGAGAAAGGGTGCTTCCCGTGTGTCAAAAACTCTTCGGAAGGGTTCGGAAAAATTATCTCAGGTGTATTATAGACATCTCCACGTCAAATTTCTATAAATGATTTCCACTACTAAAGAATAATATAAACCCTCATCTGCTGCACCGGTTTTCCTACATTGGGTTTTTTCGGAGACAATTGTCCAAAAATAACTGTGTCCATGTGATTGTTTCTATTGCATTATATGCGTTCTATTTCTCTGCTTATGATTAAGTGAATACTGCAGTTGTGTTTATTTCAGGATTTACTGGATGTATCTGTAAATAACTTATCATAAATAAGTAGTCGAAATAAATCAAACACTGCAGTAGTATTTCAACTTGAAATTTTCACAATCTCAGTATCAGACATTACTTCTCCCAATTCATGCAGTTGGTCTCTTATTTCAGAAACCCTCATAAAGTATGAAGTGATTCCTTCTTCTCTTGACAATTCTATTTGTATAGTTATTGTCTCAGAGAGATTGCTTCTCCTACAATACTCACAGAGAATAGCTCCACCAGTGTCTCATATATATCTTTTGCAGACTTCAGTTTTGATACATAGGGAATGAGTGAGTTCTTAATGGATTCTATGGGAATCCTCTGTGCTCTGATTTCTCCTTTCATGTACTTGGCATGAGTTGGAGCATCTTCTTTTGAGGATTTAATTGTAGATCCTTCGATGTAGCCAATAACTTCGTCTTCAATTAGATTCAAATTTGTCCTTTTTTTCTATGCACTAAAGTTTGATGACCCAACCAATTGTTGAGATTTTGTGTATTTGGGATAATCAGTTGTGCTCTAGCTCCCAAATTTTGAGGAGGGACTAAAGTACACTTGATCTAAAAGACCCAGAAATAGATTTGGGAAATTTCATCTGGTTTAGGAGATATTAAATTAATTAATTATTTTAATGTATTTCCTAAGTTAAAACTTAGGGAAATAAAATAATTAAAGTGAATTTAATTAAACATGTGATGAAATTGTCTTAAGTCACACTGATCAAGCTTTCTTTTAATCTTAGCCATTGAATAAAGATTTAATCTTGGTCGTTGATTTGTCAACGAGAAAAGTATAAAGGAAAGGCTTGGGATCATTTGTAAAGATACACAGAGGCAGAGCACTGAAGCTAAGCTGAGATTCTAGGGCAGGGTTTGCTAAGAATACTCAGAAGTGTTTCAGCTGCAGAGTGTTGGACATTGGGTTCAACGCTTCTCGTGTGTTTCGCGACATGGACTAACCGCCTCTCGTGGATCCTAACTCGGGCGATTGTAGCGAAGACTAATGCCTGCGGGTTTTGGTCTAATGGCAATCGTGATTCCAAAAAGTGGTATCAAAGCGACAGGTCTCGAGTTCGAAACTCACCCGGCTCACGTTGGGGGGGATATTGTTGGACATTGGGTTCAATGCTCCCCGTGTGTTTCGCGACATGGACTAACCGCCTCTCGTGGATCCTAACTCTGGCGATTGTAGCAGAGACTAATGCCTGTGGGTTTTGGTGTAATATCCCTTTTCAGGGATATCCCTCAAACACAAGCAAACTCCAACCAGAGATTGACTGGGAGGGCGTTTACCAGATATGTCGCCTCTGGAAAGAGGATGAGATCTGGAGGCTACCTGGCCCTTTTCCAGACTCTGTCTAAGAGTATAGGGGAAAAACACACACAAGTGGTATAGTAGCTGGGATGCTCAAAGAGAAGATAACAGTAGTGCAAGCATACAATAGCATATACATGGAATATAAGCAAATACTCAAGAAATGCAGAGAGAAATGCTAAGCCATTTTATTATACTGAGTAATGGAAAGAGTACAAGAGGTGATCAGAAAGATGGCACCTCGACTTGCACAAGGCAAGTGAAGAAATACACTCAAAATGATAAGGAAATGGCCTCTCTCTGAACTGCATCCAAGCTGCCGGAGAACTGTTGTGCTGCTGCTACTGCTGGAATCAAAATGAGGATTTGGGGCTGCTCCCTTCCTCAGAAAATGCTTAAACTCTGGAATCAGCCTCTTCTCAATAAACCCAGAAAAGCCTAGAAAGCTTTTCAAAAATAACCGACCCCCGAAAATCACCCCCTTGAGGATCTACGCTATCCCTCAAGGCTCTGCGCTGCCACTGAAGAGAATACTCCAAAACTCCGCCCAAAACTCTGCCAAAATCCTCCAATATGCAAGGGCTGGTCCCTTGCTCAATCTCCAAGCTCAAATCCTCCAAACAATCCCATTCCGGAACTCCCACCAATAGAGACTGCGTCCTCCCTCTCAAGACTGCGCAGTCACCAAATGCACTGCTCCTCCGCAACTCCCACAAATCGATCCTCCTGCAAAAAGACTGATGAAACTACCTTGCTTGAGCAGGCACTCGAAGTCCCCCGGAGCTAAGAGTGAGATCTCCGAACGGAGACACTCGATGCACTAAATAGTGCTGCAGACAGGCTAAACAGCCAGCATGCTCAAGAAGTCGAATGACCAGCTCAATATCATAACATCCAGCCAGCATGCTCAAGAAGTCGAATGACCAGCTCAATATCATAACATCCAATGCTCCAAATGAGGAGGCTCTCCTCCTTATATAACGTTGGCCTCTCTCTCTCAAACCCTAGGCCTCTCATCCAACGTAGCCTCCTTGGCCCCCACGCTGCCAACTCATCCTGCGCTGCCTCTCCAAGTGTTCACGTGGGCCCCTTCCCTACGTGGTCCTTTTGCCCCCCTTAGTGCACTTAAGTTACAACGTTGTGCTACTAGGGAGTGAACTTTTATTTCTAAAGTGAGTTATGTCCCCCTCTACTCACTTTTTATTTATAAAATAACTGTATAAGGCAAAACTGAGCAAAATCGAATATTCCAATTAGCCATTGTTAATTTAGGAATATTACATTTGGTCTAACGGCAATCGTGATTCCAACACGGAGAGGGGAATTTAGACGAAGGGGATGATCTGATCCCAGGGTCTAGAATACACAAGAGGCAGAGAAGAGATCAGCTCAAGGACAGCACAAAGGAAGGCAACAGTAGCAGCAGCAGCAAGGATAGCGTAATTTTCAGGAAACCCTTCAGGGGTTACGCAGAATCCCTCAGGGGCTGCGTAGTGACTGCGTCACCCATTCTGGGGTAATGCAGTCCCTTTCGGAGCAACGCTGAGGGTTTGGAGGCCATCCAAGGCTGACGCAAAGCCTTTCAGGGGCAGCGCTGGGGTTTCTAGGCCTAGATTTGGCTAAGTTCTGTAAATCCCATTTGAGGGTGTGTATCAGTCATTATTTTGGCCCTAGATCAGCCAATGAGCTGCAGATATAGTGTTTTCTCTGTCGGGTTTTCCAGATCTCGAACCCAGAGTTGTGTATTCAGAAAAATTCTTAATAATAGAACCCTCCAGCAACCAGAGACTGATTTTCCCACATTGGGTTTTTCCGGGGACTATTTGTCCAGAAATAACTATGTCACTTTGTCAATGTGTGCATGTGCTTATTCTAGATCTGAATTGGTAGAGATCTGTTATGTGTTTTGCTTCGATTTTATCTTGAATTTATTCAGTTAATAACTTGCATAAGTAGGAGGAGCTTAACCGGATTAACAGTAATAATTTTTGCATAAGGTTTAAGATTCAGAAATTTCTACACCAATTTGGTGCTCTCTTTACAATAAGTCATCTTGACAGATTTAAATAAGGTCATATATACTTACTTGAGTAGAGTGACTTGCAGCGTCCTTGATGATGATGAAGATGAAGTCAGGAGCTTCTTCTAAGATCGAAATCTCCAATGTAGGTGTTCTTGGATCCTTTATGATAAAGGATGTCTCCAAAAGATGATGTCTCTTCCAACAATGTCTTGAGTGTAAATATTTAATGGCAAAGATTATTTTCTTGATGAGTTGATCCTTTGAATGAGATTGAAGATCTTTCTTGAAATAGCTTGAGAATCTTCCTTGCAAATTGATTTGACTTTTCAACGCAAACTTTGACCTTGACTTTGATTCTTGCTTCCTTAAGTTCCTCCTTGCTAAGTAGCCCTTGTCTTTTAGCACCTTAGCTCTAATACCATGTTGAGAATTTGGAGGGGCGATGATTAATTCAAATTCTCTACTTGATAATCACTTTTGAACTTACTTCTTTTACTATGTCTTCTCTTCTTAGCTTATTAAGCCTTTCATCAAGTCACTTACCAAAAATACAAGAGACATAAAATTTGGCTCTTCGAGCCAGGGCAAAACCTCTCCCTCTTGGAGAGGAAAGCCCACGAGAAATTCTTCTTATAGATTTCCAGATGACAAGTACCATGACCATGACTGAGACCCTTAACCCTTAAATGCCCTCAAGACCTTGTCACTGCTTCTTTGTTGAATCCTTAAGTTGCTTCTTCTTCTTTACACCAACCTGCATTGTCCTTCATTGTCTTGCACCCTTGACTGCTTCCTTCTTCTCTTATACACAGTTATGCACTTGCTACTTCAGAGGAACTCGATCTCTCTTCAAATATCTTGACCTCTACTAGTCTCCTTATTTCGCTTTCAAAGGGACCTTTCTGCTCCTTCCAATACTTAGCATGGATTAGCACCGAACAACACTAATATTAAACCATCCTCGGACTTTTGTAATAGCATAAACTTTATTACAGAATTTCACATCAAAATAAGGTTCACGAGACTCCTTTCTCTTCCTTGTAGTGAAATTCTTCTTTACTGACTTAACCCTTTTCTTCACACCAAATTTTAGCCCTTTAGCACGTACTTAGATCAAACCTCTTTCTCGCTGGAATATGCGAGGTATAGTATGCTTAGTTTCAAAGGTAGTTATTCTTTCTCCTCCTTCGTAGATTATCCTTTTTATCCTTCGTACCAAGACAGATCCTTGACTAGCATTTTTCTCCCTGAACTTGTCTGAAATCTCTTCAATCAAATGAACCACAGAGCAACTTATATATAGAGGCATACTTACCTGTTTTAGGCTGACCCACCAATCTAACTTTAGGTCGACTTGTCCACAGCTTGTAGGCCGACATGAAGAACTTATTTTCCAGCGTGCTGAAAGCTGATATGAGCAGAGGTGTTATCATAGGACTTGAGCCATCTCTCCAAGGTTGTATGACAAGGTCTAGAGGCATTTTATCTGACTAGACTCTTCATATACATGACTCCTAATTACATTTATAACTAGAAGACAAATCCTAATAGACATCAAGATGAAGTCTATTGACCTATAATAAAACCTTGCTCATGAAACCCATGATGCAAGCATATCAAAAACATATTTTATTATCTTTTGTCGTCTTCTTTACATAAATACATAATTACATAGTCAGTATGAAGACCGATCCTAGTTATACTTTCCAACACCTCCAGTTGTTGATCTGTGTAGATCTGTTGCGTTGCTCCCTCTGCCTCAGACAAACAGCAATCTGGAATAATCCTACCTCTCTGTCGGCTCACTAAGAGAGAGATATTCCTGTTGGTCTAGCCCTCCTTGCTTGGACTGCGCAATCAACTGGAAGATCAATTTGCTGCTTACATAGCTCTTTGGTCCCAACCTCACCAACGCTGAATATGTTGGATCTGTTCTTCGTCTCGCCTACGCTCAGCTTAAACAAGCTTCGATACCATGTGAAAATTAGTATTACATGGAATCCTACTGCAGCAACTAATGGAAAATCTTCTATTTGTTATTTTACTTAACAAATTATTTACAGTGTTCTACAAGAAAATATTGAAATCCATTCACTACAGCCTACATAATTAAATTGCAGAAGAAAGTACAAGTGTGGAAACAAATCTGAACACACAAATCACACAACCATCCGAAACAATTGTTTTTGGACTAATGTCCCCAAAAAAACCCAATGCAGGAAAACCGGTGCAGCAGATCTGAGGGTTTATGTTGTTATGCAGTAAATTCTGAGTACAAATCTATGATTGATGAGAATGACAAATCATATAGAGAAAATGACAGAAGATATCTCGTGAGACAAACCTCACTCCTCCACGGGACACTGGCACTGATCTACACCAAGGCTAGATAGCCCTGTGTTGCCTCTACGCAGTGACTACATCACAACTATGGTTGCCATCTTCCTCTGTGTTGATCTCACTACTGGTTGGAAACTGAAGCCTACTGGTCCTCGAAAAAACCTCTCTGGGATCTGACTCAGGCTCTCCATTTTCTCCTCAACAAGAAAAATGTATTTCCCTCTTGCTTTGCGCAGTAGGCACTGCGTCAATGGCTCTGCGTTGCTCTATGGCTATCTCTGTCTCTATTGTTGTGTACTCTTCGACTCAGGATATCTTCCAACCGAATCTACTTCCCCTCATTGCAATTAAGAATCACTTAGATCTGATTTTCTTTAGAGCACTTGCTCCGTCAGAAAAATTCGATCTCTAGATTCTCTGTGTCTCCACGAATGTGTTTTCCAAATGACCCTTCAAGTCCTTATAATCTCCTCGTTGAGGATTCAAGGACCCAGATTAGATCTCTAATCAAAGGCTAAGGTTATCATTTCACTTGATCCATTTATTCTAGATCATTCTCACTCATATTCTATTAATATAATTTAATTATTTTATTTTCCTAAGTTTTGACTTAGGGTCCCTTTAAAAATAATTAATCTTTTCTATAGAATAAAATCCGAGTGGAATTTCACCAAACGCTTTTAGGGTTATTTAGAAAACATGTGTCTAAGCCTCTCCACAAAATTTGGGACTTAGATCACATCCGATGCTACCCCAAATCATCTCTCCCTCTTAGGGAGGAATGTGCTCTAACAATATGCCATGTTGCATATTGTTTTAACTTTTGATCTTGAAGCATCTCCCTCTGCGAGGTTGATGTCTGACACTGCTGATAGTTCTAGCCACTGTCCTGAATCTATACTCTCGCATAACTCAGAACTATACACAACATAAAGGAGGGTTTTCCTTGTAATAAAGATGTAATATTCCCAATTAGCAGCAGCTAATTGGTAATATTAATTTTGGCCAGCTTTGCTTTTCTAAAGTTAAGCTAGTTAATAAAGTGGGTGATGATACACATAGCCCACAGTTAGGAATAACTATTCCCTAAAGTCACTTGAGCACATATTTACTTGACAGCATGGGGCCCAAGAGGGTGAAGTGGCAGCGTGAGGGAAGAGGCAGCATGGGCAGCATGGGTCCATGACAGCGCAGTGAGAGAGGGACAGTGTGGGCCAAGAGGGACAACGCAGTTTGGTGGGGCTCGAATGAGAGCAAGGCTCTCAAAGCAAAAAAAGGGGAAGAGGCTCCTCATTCTCTCATTCTATTATGCATCTCTGATTTCTGTCTTTTGACATTGAGCACGCTTTTGCTGTTAAGCGAAGTTTGCAAGTGTTGTTCAGTACACCAAGTGTCTCCGAGCAAAGATCCCAACCTCAGCCCCGGGGGACTTCGAGTGCCTGCTCGGGTGAGGAGTTCTATCCATCGTTTTGTAGGAGGGAGCCATAGCATCTTCAGCCAGGATTACGCATTTGCATGGACAGCGCAATCTCTTGGAGAGATCACACAGTTTGTGGTAGAGGCAGTTCCGGGAGTGAGGATTTGTCAGGGGATTCAGCCCGAGATAGTATGAAGGGATCAACCCTTCACTATTTAAACATTTTGGTACAGGAGGAGGCCATCATTTGCAGAGGATCATTCAGGGCCAGCGTATTTCACTGGGATAGCATTATTTCCCAAGGAAGGCCAAATTCTGGGGTCATCCATTTCAGGATTCTTTTCTGGGCTTTTTTTGGTTATTGGAGGAGAGCTCATTCCCAGAGTTTCACAATTTTCTGAGCAAGGGAACAACCCCAAAGATCCATCCCATTTCAGCAGTAGTAGCAGTCCGGTAGCAACAGCAGCAGTTGTAGATTACGCAATCCTTGACAGAGCAGCCATTCATTGAGCATTTCTGAGAGTATTTCTAGCTTGCCATGTGCAAGACAAGGTGCCATCATTCTTATCACCTTTGCACTCATTGTTATCTTTCAGTTACATAATAAAATGGCTCAGCGTTTCTCCATATTTGCATTGTTTATGTGATATCTCTCGATTTGATGTAGATGCTTGTTTATGTTGCTTTGTATTACTGTTTATTTCTATTCGGAATATTACAGTGGTATCAGAGCTCATAGACTTGGCTCAACCTGTGGAGAAAATTAGTCTATGACATCAGCAGGAAAACCATATATCACTTACCGGGGAAGGAAGTACAAGTATCAAGAGCGCAGGCTTGATGCTACTTTTGGAGAGGGAGACTGTGTTCCAATAGTAGACGGTAGAAGAGGAAGGACCAATGGCAAAGGAGAAAGATGAAGGGAGGGAATTCGGGCAACTCCTCCTAAATTCTGTGCAGGAGCTATCGAGGAGGATCGAAGAGATGGGGCAGAAGTTTACCGCAGACCAAAGAGCGTGAAACCCCAAGGGGTTTTCACATTGGAGAGGGGTCCGGCACTTCCCACCATTTGCAGGAGCAGCTCACAACACAGCAGGTTGTGTCACTTACTCCCCCACGTTCCACGATGCCCACATTTCTGACTGCGGGCACCAGGACGGAAGCACCTCAAGAGCCGGAGCCGGTTCATATGGGGGATTATTTTGCCGAGTATCAGTCCTATGGGCGAGAGTTTGGTGAAGCTCTCACTTTCCATGATTTTGTTCAGCTCAAGAAGGACAGCTGACCCAGTAACTAGAACAAAGGGGGTAGATACACAGAGGATGGGGATGTACAGCATATAGTGGGCAGGGTTTTCTTGCCAACATTTGATGGGTCCTCAAAATGTTCGGCAAAGGCTTGGGTGGAGAAGCTGGATATTTATTTCCAACTCAATCAAATGGCAGAGGGAGAGGCCATCAAGGTGGCAGTGCTGCACCTTGAGGGAGAGGCCCACGATTGGTGGTTCCACGGGATGGCCACATTGGCTCACTCAGTAGTAACAACGTATGCGTAGTTTACACGAAGATTGGTAGAGCGGTTTGACTGGAGAGATCCGGAAGAGAACTTTGTTGAGCTGACCAAGCTCAAGCAGACCGGGAACCCAGAAACCTACATTTCCAAGTTCTTGAGGCTTTCGGTGATGGTGCCCGACTTGTCCTCAGCCAGGATGATCTACATGTTTATTGATGGGTTGGCACCTTTGCGTGGATTAGTTAGGTCCACGAGGCCTACTACACTTCATGATGCAGTTGGGAGGACCAGGGATTTGCAGGATGCTCTACCCAAGACCAGAGATCCTTTCCCCCAAAGACTAGCATTTCAGTTGAAGGGGAAGGACACGAGGGTTCCACCTCCGAAGGGGAACCAAGGCCAGGGGCCTTTGGACGATGATACCCGGAGAGATTTGAGAGGGAGGAGCCTATGCTTCACATGCCAGGAGCCACGGGCGTCAGGACATCGTTGTGTCACAGGGAAGGCACACCACATAGAGGTCTTCTCCAACAGTGACGGGGAAGAGGATGCATACAAGGAAATAGAGGTAGGAGGCAGCGTTGTACTGCAGAGAGGGGATCATCCACCACCTCCACCCCCAGGAGCAAGAGGGACAGCGTTTGCACCTACTAGGGGAATCCTTGCTTCTTTGCGAGGGGTTCCCAAGTATTTGACATTGCGTGTCCAGGAAACAGTGCAAGGACAACGTGTTTCAGCGCTAGTTGACAATGGGGCCACCCACAACTTTATCGATGCACAGTTCGTAGAGCAGAGGAGCATACCGACAGAGAGCTTTGATGGATTTTCAGTACTAGTACTGGGTGCTAGAATTATACAGTGTGTTAGATATGTACCAGCATTGGCAGTGACCATGGGGACTTACACTCTGACGGATCATTTCTTTGTGGTGGACATTCTGGATACCAATGTGATACTAGGAGTGCAGTGGTTGATCAAGCTGGGGAAGGTCACTACGGACTGGGAGACTTTGGAGATGGAGTGGACAGACAAGAAGACCAATAAGCATGAGATGATTTGAGGCATGCACACTTATCCCCCACAGACAGTTTCAGCGCACCGGATGGAGGCAAACTTCCGGAAGGGAGACATAGAGTGGGCAGTGGAGTTGCATGTTTCAGAGGCAGGATCTACAGGACAGGCAGTTCACCCAGATGTGCAGTCGATTTTGGACATATATGCAACAGTTTTTGGGGATATACCGCCAGAGCAGCCACTGGATTGGGGGTTTGAGCACACCATTGAGCTTGAGCAGGGCATTCAGGCCGTGATTACTACACCCTATAGGCACCCCAAAGCCTACAGGGATGAGATTGAGAGAGTTATTCATGAGCTCTTAGTGTTGGGGCACATCCGACCCAGCACTAGCCCATTTGCTTCCTCTGTTGTACTGGTGAAGAAGAAGGATGGCACACTGAGGATGTGCATCGATTATCGGGCTCTCCACAAGAAAACCATGAAGAACCGATACCCCATCCCGCGGATTGATGAGCTGATGGATGAGCTGAGGGGGTCGAAGTTCTTTTCGAAGATTGATCTGAGGTCGGGCTACCATTAGATCCGATTGAGGGACCAAGATGTCCCCAAGACGGCCTTTAGATGTCACTACGGCCATTTTGAGTTTTTTGTGATGCCCTTCGGGCTAACCAATGCATCGGCCACCTTCCAGTCCTGCATGAACCACATCTTTCGTGGTCAGTTGAGGAAGTTTGTGCTAGTATTCTTCGACAACATCTTGATATATAGCCGAACATGGGAGGAGCACCTACAACACATTGAGGTTGTATTGCGCATTTTGGAGGAGCAGCATTTTTATGCTAAGCTTTCCAAATGCGAATTTGGGCTGACAGAGATGCTCTATTTGAGGCATATCATTGGGGTGGACGAAGTGAGAGTCCACAAGGAGAAGATTCGGGCCATCTGGGATTGGCCGGAACAGAGGAACGTGACTGAGCTTCGGGGATTTGTAGGCATCTGCACCTACTATCGGAAGTTCATCAAGGGGTTTTCAAAACTTGCTGCACCCCTCACAGGTCTTACCAAAAAGGGGGCATTCAGTTGGACAGACACAGCGTAGAGGGCCTTTGATAGGCTCAAGGAGGTGATGAGCAGCTTTCCAATTTTGGTTTTGTCGGATTTTACACAGCCCTTTGTCTTGGAGTGTGATGCCTCAGGAGAGCGGGTGGGCGCAGTTGTGATGCAGGGAGCCACCCCATAGCTTTCGAGAGCAGGAAGCTATTGCCTCATGAGAGGTTGTATCCCATACACGACAAGGAAATGTTGGCTATCATGCATGCACTGGCCAAGTTTCGGCAATACTTGGTGGGGAATAGGTTCAGAGTGAGGATTGATCACAACAGCCTCTGGTTCTTCTTAGAGCAGAAGCAGTTGCAGGAGAGGCAACAGAAGTGGGTCAGCAAGATCCAGGCTTATGACTTTGACATTGAGTATGTCAAAGGGAAGAAGAACGTGTTTGCCGATGCTCTTTCACGCAGACCGGCAGCGTTCTTTGATGAGCCTAGACACGGACTGGAGGGCTCAGTTAATGGTGGAGTACTCCAAGGACCGTTTTGCCTATGAGATACTGCATGGTCAGATCACAGATGACAGGTACAAGGTGATGGACGAGGTGATATACTTCAGGGACGGGATATTCTTAACTGGGAGCTTTCAGCTCAAGGAGAAGGTACTGCGTGCCTCACATGACTCACCATTATCAGGCCACCAGGGGTTCACCAAGACCTACAGGACCATCAGGGAGAGGTTCTCTTGGAGAGGCCTCAAGGAGGACGTACTCCAGCATGTCAGGGAGTGCGAGGTGTGTCAGCGAAACAAAGGAGAGATGAGCCATCCAGCAAGATTACTACAGCCACTCCCCATTCCGAAGGGGAAATGGGAGAGAATTTCAATGGACTTCATCACAAGGTTGCCCACGGTGCAAGGCAGGGATTGCATCTTTGTGGTCGTTGATCGATTGAAAAAGTATGCACACTTCTTCACTATATCAAGACAGTATACAGCAGCACAGGTAGCGGAGTTGTTCTTTAGGGACGTCTTCAGATTTCATGGTCTTCCAAAGACCATTGTTAGTGACCAGGACAGCCGTTTCATGGTCGGCTTTTGGCAGGAGCTCTTTCGTTTGGTGGGTACAGAGTTGACTACGAGTACCAGTTATCACCCTGAGACAAACGGGCAGACAGAGATAGTGAACAAGTAAGTGGCTGGAAGGCTACTTGCGAAACTATGTCGCAGGGCAGCAGAAGGCATGGTTACGCTAGTTGCATTTGGGAGAGTACTGCTACAACACCATTTTTCACATGTCCATCGGTATGTCTCCATTCTATGCTTTGTATGGATACCATGCTTTGACTTTTGCTGACGTGATGTTTTGTGCTAGCAAGGCCCCCAGGGCCAAGGACTGGATCCAAGAGAGTCAGGATATACTCCGCGCTCTTAAGGATAACTTAGCTATAGCTCAGAACCAGCAGATGTTGTATGCCGATAGGGGACGGGTTGAGAGGCAGTTTGAGGTAGGGGACTTGGTCTACCTACGACTTCAGCCATACCGACAGTCCACGCTAAAGCAAAAGGGGGTCGAGAAGTTCAAGCCCCGCTTCTATGGACCTTACAGGGTGATCCGCAGGATTGGGGAGGTTGCATATGAGCTAGAGCTGCCTACAAGTAGCCGAACCCACAACATCTTCCACGTATCATGCCTGAAAAAGGCATTGGGGCAGCAAGTGACTGCAACAGAGGAGCTTCCACCGACAGATGATGAGGGGCATTTGGTGTTGCAGCCAGAAGCCATCATAGGCACCAGTCAGAGAATACTTGGTGAGGTGGAGGAACTTGTCGGATGAGGATGCCACTTGGGAGAGAGAAAATCTTGCAGCACTCATCTTTGCAGTTGCTTGAGGACAAGCAACGTTTTGGCGGGGAGGACTATAATATTCCCAATTAGCAGCAGCTAATTGGTAATAATAATTTTGGCCAGTTTTGCTTTTCTAAAGTTAAGTCAGTTAATAAAGTGGGTGATGAGACACATAGCCCACACTTAGGAAATAATTATTCCCTAAAGTCACTTGAGCACATATTTACTTGACAGCGTGGGGCCCAGGAGGGTGAAGTGGCAGCGTGGGCAGCGTGGGTCCATGATAGGGCAGTGAGAGAGGGACAGCGCAGTTTGGTGGGGCCCAGATGAGAGCAAGGCTCTCAAAGCATAAAAAGGGGCAGAGGCTCCTCATTCTCTCATTCTATTATGCATCTCTGATTTCTGTCTTTTGATATTGAACACGCTTTTGCTGTTGAGCGAAATCTGCAAGTGTTGTTCAGCACACCGGGTGTCTCCAAGCGGAGATCCCAACCTCAGCCCCGGGTGACTTCGAGTGCCTGCTCGAATGAGGAGTTCTATCCATCATTTTTCAGGAGGGAGCCATAGCATCTTCAGCCAGGATTACGCATTTGCTTGGACAACATAGTCTCTTGGAGAGATCACACAGTTTGTGGTAGAGGCAATTCCGAGAGTGAGGATTTGTCAAGGGATTTAGCCGAGATAGTGTGAAGGGATCAGCCCTTCACTATTTCATCATTTTGGTACAGGAGGAGGCCATCATTTGCAGAGGATCATTCAGGGCCAACGTATTTCACTAGGATAGCATTATTTCCCAAGGGAGGCCAAATTTCAGGGTCATCCATTTCGAGATTCCTTTCTGGGTTTTTCTGGGTTATTAGAGGAGAGCTCATTCCCAGAGTTTCACATTTTTCTGAGCAGGGGAACAGCCCCAAAGAGCCATCCCATTTCAGGAGTAGCAACTGTCCAGCAGCAGCAGTTGGAGATTACGCAGTCCTTGACAGAGCAGCCATTCATTGAGCATTTCTGAGAGTACTTCTAGCTTGCCTTGTGCAAGCCAAGGTGCCATCTTTCTGATCACCTTTGTACTCATTTTTATCTTTCAGTTACATAATAAAATGGCTCAGCGTTTCTCCATATTTGCATTGTTTATGTGATATCTCTCGATTTGCTGTAGACACTTGTTTATTTTGCTTTCTATTATTGTTTATTTCTATTCGGAATATTACAAAAGAGACCTTGATATGATGTATCTAGTATGTATAAAGAAGGACCGAAAGGAGATCTCTAGGAACCCGAGTACAGATATGAAGAAGGCAAAAAGGAACATGTTGTCAAGGGTTGTTAGACTAGGGACCGAGCTCCCTAGTGTTCGTGTAGAACGATGCAAAAAAGGAGATCGGCACAAGGAGCCAAGAAAGAGCAGTGACAAGGTTTTGGAGGCATACTGGTGTCAAGGGTCTGAGTCTTGATCATGGTACTTGTTAATTGAAGATCTAGAAGAAGAATTACTTTCGGGTTTTTCTCTCCAAGAGGGAGAGGTTTTGGCCTTGGCTTGAAGACCTAAAATTCTGTGTCTCTTGTGTTTTGATAATTGACTTTATGAAAGACATAATAGGCTAATGAAGATAGATCTAAGTAATCCTATCCTTTGTGATAACCATAGTGGGATTCGTTTGTCAGAGAATCCCATGTTCCGCGAGCAATCCAAGCATATGGATATAAGATACCACTTTATCTGGGATATGGTACAGCGAGGCGCCGTAAGGCTCGATGATATAGGAACTGATGAGCAGGTCGTGGATATTCTCACAAAGCCCTTGGGGAAGGTCAAGTTCCTAACCTTCCATGAGAATCTTGGAATCATGAAACGACCCTATGCTGAGGGTCTTGTTGGACGATGAGCTCTGGGAGCTCCAGGGGGCTTTGGGGATAGCTTCTTGGAGCTATAAGCAACCACAGGGCTAGGTTTGTCAAACCTTGTTGTTGTGCTTCTGCCCCACCATGATGATATTGAGTTGGTTCACCTCTCTTTGATCTATGCCCCATATGCATCCTACCCATGGAGTCTCAGACTCATGGGAAGTACCTCTCATCTTGGCCAATGAGGTGGGAAATGTGGATAGAGACCAATAGCAAGACCGATGGATGCATCAGAGATATTCGTACTCTCTATGTCTAGGATGGCACGTGTCCAACAACTTGATCTAAGATCAAGTCTAGTGAGGTTTCGAACCTCCAACTGACTTCGGGTTAGTATGAGACTCCTTTGAGTCTTGTAGAGGTTTCGGACCTCTGAGCTGACTTCAGGTCAGCCAAGAGTGATGTCTTTGTGACTCACCATTTGAAATAAAAAAGCCAGCAAAGCAAGTTACGGCGGGATGACACACAATGTTTGGATGGCACAGGTGGATGGAGTTCTCCCTAGTTGAGAGGGAGTGTTAATTTTGGGCAACTAGGTCCAAACTCCATGTTGTGATGCTCAGATGACGATGCCAATATTTTTATTGGATTCCTCTTTCGAAGAGGTGTAAGATCGATCTAAAGATCATCTTGATTGGATGAGCAGAACATTTATTTTGAATTAATTCCACTTATGTGCATGGTCGGCCAGAACCCCAACAAATGTGTCACACCCTCACAGATGGATATATATTATATATTGGTCAAATGTGGAGGTCATTTTCAGCAATCACTCATCACACACTTCTCTCGTGTCTGATTGGTTCGATCATCATTTGGAGGCTTCTCTTCTCTCACACGTGGGAAAACAGCAGCTAGGGTTTCGAATCTGTTCTAGGGTTTTCAACGCAGCTTTGACCAGCGTTGACTTTGGTCAACACTTGGTCAACTTGACCTCAAACTCTCCCAAAATTCTGATTTCTGCAATCCGCATTTTCTGGCACAAAAAGCGAGGCTGAACATTGACCTTTGACCTTGCTGCGTTGACTTTTTGTTGTTCTGCGTTGACAGTTGACTAGATAGGGTTGACTTTTGTTGACTTTGGGTTGATTGTTGTAGAGTTGTCTTGAGGGTTGTGTGACACTTCTGGTTCGCTGACCGTGAGGAGATTTTGCTGGTTGAAGCATCTTGTTGACCGCTATAACGCACCACAACACATATACTGTTGATCAAGTTAAGTGTATTTTTGGATGGTCTTCCGTCGATCTATTGGTATGTTCTATCAGCATTTTACTTTCATGTTTATGTGATTGCTATTTGGTATCGGGTTTAAAGTAAAGTTGCATCAAGCTTAGAACATCTACGAAAATTTACAGAGATACATCAACAAATCACTTGCTTCAACAAAGCCATAGGTACCTTTGGCAAGAACCTTGCAAGAATTGCAAGGGAATCAGATGAGCCAGGTAAACAAAGAATTTCAATTTTCAAATTCATATTTTATTATTTTGTTAAATTGTTTATAATTTGAAAGTTGGATATAATTTGTTGAGCTAACTGAAACTCATTCACAACTGTGTTTTTTGTAGCACAATGGTGGGAGGCATTTGGTAGCCATTGTCCTCAATTGCAGAAGTTTGAAATCTGTATTTTGAGTCAAACTTACAGTGCTTCTGGGTGTGAGAGGATTCACACGAAGAAGAGAAACAGTTTGGAGCAAAAAAGGTTAAATGATCTAGTTTATGTCCGATACAACCTCCGACTAAGATGCAACCAATTACTAAACAAAAGACCTAATTCAGATCCCAGTGTGTTAGATGACATTGATCCTGTTGACCACTGAAGTGGCACTTGATGATAATGAGAAGACTCCATGCCCAAGGATGAACCAGAAGACATTTGTACCATCAGATATCATCAGTTCAACAGAGTTTTTAAACTCTACTTCTACTTCTTATCATTTTCTCTTGTACCCAGATTCCACGCCCTACGGGGAATTGTAATAAGTGATGCTAGTAATGATGAGTTTTGAGTCAGTATTGAGTCTGTAACAGGCCTAGGTAGCCTGGAACCTTTCCAACAAGTGAGTATTACTCTAGGAGGTTTTTTTTACTTGATTAATTATCATCTCCCTACTAGGAGTTAATAATTAATTGAGTTTTTTCCTTCAATTTCACCCCAAAGCCGGAGTATAGCTTGATGGTGAGGCCAGAGGTGACTCCTCATGTATAGAGTCAATGTATATTACCATACTAGATCACACAAAAAATTTCGTGGAATTTGGTTAGGTCTAGGTAGTGATTTTTTAATTTTTTAGATTTCCCACAAGTCGAAAATTGCAATAAAAATTGTAATTGAATTGTAATAAGTGTTGTTTAGAGAAATTGTATGGGGTATGAGTAATCAAAATTACACCTCACACTCAACTTTCTACTATGACACACTTTGAGGGGTTAAAAATGTGTTTTGAACCCTCAAAACCCACTTTTCCTAAGTTTAGTGGGAAATCTGGCAATTAATTAAGTCAGAAATTAAATAAATGGAGAAAAATAAATATCCACACACACTAAATGAGGTAGAAATGAGGTGGAAAATTATTGGGGAGTTAAAGTGAAGTCCCAAGGTGATATGGACTCCTAAAATCAAGGAAAAGACATGTGCTCAAATAAAATTGAATTTTCGGCATTAAATGAGAGTTGCTTACTTGGAAATTCGAATTTGTGAAGTTAGTGCATATTTGGGAGGATTTGGGAGAATATTTGGTGGAGATTTTTGTGGGAAATTGTCCCCGCATGGGTTACCAACCATATACACATGTCATTCCATCATAAAATTCGAATTTGGCACATAAGGGGAAAAGAAAATGATGTCCACTTGCCAGAATTCGATTTTTACACTTGGCATTGGAGCTCCACTTACCAAATTCGAATTTGCCTTGAGATCTGCTCCCTCTCACCACTTGGCATATGGTTCTTCATTGGAATTTGCTCCCAACTTTCTATATAATGGAGCCATGGGCTCTCATATTGAAATCATTGTTTACTAGCTATTGTGCTTGCGGAAGCTCCGCTGCCTTGTACACTTTCAGAAATATCAGTAAAGACTTTGGGGTTTCATTCATGAGGTGTTCCTCCTTTGGAGTGTGATGAATTGTTGATCATTGGTATAATTCCTTTTACTCATGCTTTGATCTAATTTGTTTCCATATGCTCTTGTAAATTTGTTAATGTAGAGCTATCTTACATTGACATTTGATTTAGGAATATGCTCTACGTATAGAATGCTTTAGTTGGTTTCAAATAAATCTCTAGAGTTTCTTATCATTGTTTATTGCTAGATCTATATGGAACTAATTCTTGATTGAAGTTTTGTAGAGGGTACATCTTGTTGGGATCAAAGAATCAAGTGTTGGGAGAAGTCTTTAGAGAGACCAACCCACTCTTGATACATTCTCAAAGGAGCTCTCATTTGTTCTTTTCACCTTCATAGTCTTATCTTACAAAGTGGTTTTGCAGGGGTTTTGGGACATAGCTTGTATACAAGCTGAATACTTCTAAATTTGAATATCTTTTAAAACATTATACTTCATTGTTTTCATTTGCTATCTAAGAGCTTGAAGATGACTAAGCAAAGAGGAGAGTTTACTCGAACTCTTTGGCTTAGCCCTTTGTGAATTGTTGTGCAATATTTTGTAATTTTATCTATCTAATATTTGATTGGTTTTGTAGCCCTCTTTCGAATTTTTTCTTGTGACAGCTTGAGTGGACAACTACAAGAAATTACTAACAAATTGTTGCAGGACCTTTGGGCTGAATTTCAAATGAGGAAGATAACTCTCTCTTCTTTGGTTGTGGGCATAGAAGAGGCTTAGCTTCTCTTCTCCTATTGTAAAGTATGAATTTATTTTGAGTTCTTAGAAATTCTCACCGAGGAAAAGTCTATGGTCTCAATTTTTATTTGTAATAACTTTTCTTGGTTTAGAAAATGCCTCATGGTCATTTCATTCTTGTTAAATTAATAAAAAATTATGTTTTTGTTGTGGGAACGTGGGTTTTATCCATTGGCATCCCTATCTCTCCATTTCAAAGGAGAGAATTTGTAGATAGATTGACTTAGTGGTTTTGACAGTTCCGTTTTCTTTCACATCACATATGCATGCTCTAATTGAGAAGTAACACAAATCGCATAGTCCTTCAATTTCTTAATTTGCAATCTTATTTGCCATCACTTACTTATGTTTTGTGATCTATTTCTCATTTGGATAAGTTTCACAATATACTACAAGTAAAGAAGCATAACACTTTCAATTTATGGCAACTTGACTTATTGTTCTAACTATGAAGCATATTTAATTGAATCATCTCCATCTGTTACATAGCACTTGCAAACTCACTTTCGTATCATTTAGGCATTTCACTTTTCATACTAGATTTGCATCTCTAAAATTTACCTCCAACGTTGGTTGAATAGACGTTTTAGGGACCCTCTACCTCTATGGACTCCTCACTGTGAGATCCAAATATTTGGGCGAGGGTGAGGTCTGAGGATTAGAGTTCAATTGTAAACTTGTTTTAGAACTAATTAATAAAATAAACCAAGAGCACTATCTCATCACATTTACTTGCAAAGTTCCCAAATTTTTTGCTATCTTGACGGTTTAAAGATTCACATGCAAATATTATCTCAAGAAGCACTTTGGATGCAAGCATTTTAATTCCTTAAATTTTGCAACAAGTTTAATTCTATGGTACTTGGAAATTTGCTTCTACATGCGACTTCATTGCATGTTGTCATTTTAATGATCATTATGCTTATGGATGATTGATATATCTCGTTTCATTGGCAAATACCCTTATTTGGTGTTGCAAATTTAATTGCATATTGTGATCTTGGCCTAACACTTCCTTTGTGGGATTATTGTCATTATATCTTGAATTTCATTTTTGAGCAAGCATTTGTCATTTATTTGTCATTTACTTTAAAGCACCGGTCTATATTTTGAACACATCATTGAATATTGCTCATATACTTATATGCTTGTTTACATATTGGAATCGAGTCACCTTTGATAAGTAATTCCTTCTAATCAATTCTCCTAGAAATCTCACATCTTTAACTTAGTTTTCCTTTAGGGACCAACCCTCTTAGCTAACCTAGGAGATAGCTTAAACGGAGAGAGTTGCGAATAGGTGACAGCCCTTTCTCTGAGTTCCTTGCCACCAACCACACCTGTGGGGTTGAAGGCTTTTCCCACTAACTGTAGGTAGGTGTAGGCGGCAAGCGATAACAGATCCAACATCAGATTGGCTAGTGGAGAGTCGTCCAACAAAGTTTGAATCTAATGACGATATTGGTGTTGACTTTGATGAATTACCTGAGCCTCTAGTTGTTCATTAAATTCAACACCAATATCCTCATCAGATTCACTAGTACCAGGCCCAGCCCCAAGTCCTCCAGTTGCAGCCGCAGGCACTTCCTCTAGTCAGCCACGACGCAAGCGCATAGCTCGTCTATCTCAGGCTCAGCATGCCAGTGCTACTACTTCTACAGTTCTAGTTGAAGATCTTGATGAGGAGATGGAACCACAATGATCTTGCCTTGTCTAGCAATAGTACTAGTGACTAGTGATGCTGTTAATTTTGGGCAACTAGGTCCAAACTCCATGTTTCACTGTTCATATGACGATGGTCATATTTTTGTAGGATTCCTCTTTCGGAGAGGTGCAAGATTGATCTAAAGATCATCTTGTTTGGATGAGTAAAACATATATTTTGAATTCATTTTCCCCACATGTGCAAGGTCGGCAAGATTTGTAATGTACGCTGAAATGCCTAATAGATGTGTCACACACCCTCAATGATGGATATAAATTGGAGAGACTTGGAGGTCATTTGCTCGTCAACTCATCACACATTCTCTCATTGTGATCTGATTGGTTCGATAGCCTTTGGAGGCCCTTTACCCTCACACGTGTGGAGCAAAGCTATTGTTTTCTGCAGATTTGGTTAGAGTTTATTGTTGCAGCGTTGACAGTGGCCAACCCTTGGTCGTTTGACCTCAAACTTTAGCCAAAATTCCGATTTTAGGAGGTTGTATTGTTGGGCACTAAAATCGAGGAAATCCGACCTGTTTGACCTAAGCCCTAATCTGTTGCATTGACTTTTATGTTGTTGTCCTGCATTAACTTTTCTGCGTTGACTTTGGGTTGACTAGCGTTGACTTGTGATGAGTTGTCTTTGAGGGTTGTGGGTGTGACACATGGAAAGTTGGCTGATCTAGAAATGCTTTGCTGGCTGAAGCATCCTGTTGACTGCCGTAACGCAACAATATCTCATATCTTTGCTGGACAAAAGGAATTGTAAATCTGATCTATATTTGGCTTGTCTTCTATTGATCTATCATTGTGTTCTATCAGCATTTTACTTTCATGTTTATGTGATTGCTATTTTGTATCGGGCCTAAGAAGGATTGAAGTAAAAGTGCATCAAGCATAGAACACCATGGTTATCTAAATTTAACATGGTATCAGAGTTGAGGTGAAGACAAAGTCCAAAAGTCTAAGCTAGTGTTAGAATCAATCACTGAAGGAAGAAATCCTATCAAGGACAAATGGCCTCCTCAACCTAAAAGGGTTTCAAGGTTGATCATAAATTGACTGATAAGTCTGATTATCATGCATGGAAGATGTCCTTGGATTTGATGCTAGAAAATCAAGATGTCATGGACTACGTGTAGGGGAAGATTCAAGAGCCTCCATCAAATGTGGTTGTTGCCACGAAGACAAAGTATAGAAAAGGGGAAATCAAAGCAAAGATGATTATCCGTGAATCTATTCATAAGCACTTTGTTGCTTACATTTTTGAGTTGAAGACATCTAAGGAAATGTATGATAAGTTGGTGAGCATGTTCAGGGTTAGAAATGCTAATCAAATCCTTTTCTTCAAGAATCAATTGAAGAATATCAAGAAGGGCAAGGATGAATCTATTCAATCCTATTTTATGAGGCTCACTAAAATCAGGAATAACCTCCTAGCTATTGCAGATGCAATATCTGATCGAGAGATGGTTCTTATTGCACTTGGAGGTCTCCCTCGTGATTGGCATGTATTCAATACCAGTATTCATAATAATAATGTGATGCATGATTTTGATGAAATATTGACGAGATGCACTCAAGAGGAAACAAGAATGATGGAATATGCCTTGAATGGAAATGGAAGTGACCCTACTGCCTTCGTCGCTCATGCAAAGAAGAAGAACCATGGTAGCCTGAGAAATCAAAACCATGGTAGAGCGGGGCCCAAAGGAAGGAAGGGAAGATGTTACACTTGTAACAAGTCTGGTCACTATGCAAGAGAGTGCCCTAATAGCAAGGACTCTCCCAGGGATGATGACAACAACAACTCGAGAGGGAATGGCAGGAACAACAAGTTCAAATGAAAAAGGAAGGCTCCCTCTGATCGTAGTGGAAATGGGCAACCTTTAAAGAGGTCAAGAAATTCCAGGTACGATGAGTCTAATGTTGTTGATAATAAGATAAATGAATTTATTCTTGTATCTGCCCTCTCTGCTGTATCTCCACCCGACACCCTAGATGTCTAGTTGATTGATAGTGGTGCTTCAAGGCACCTCACTGGTTAAAGAAGCTCTCTCTGATTTGGTTTAGAAGGATAATAATCTAGAAAATATCCTTGGAGATAATGCCACCTATCCCGTGAAAGGGACAGGGACTGTGACCCTCCCATCTATCTCAAGGTCAAGTCCTTCGATTACAAGATGTGTTGTACGTACCTGATTTGAAGAAGAACCTTGTGTCCATTTCGGCAATGGAAGACAAAGGGTTCAAGGTGGCATTTGTTGATGGAAAGGTTCTTATCTGGAAGAAGAACTTCAAGGAAGCTCTTTCTATTGGTTTTAGAGTTGATACACTCTACCAGGTTGGAGGAAGTCCATTGGGGGCTATGTCATGTGATACAACACTTCAAACAGAGTTATGGCACCAGAGGTGTGGAGTTATGGCACCGGAGGTTTGCACACCTTCATTACAAAGCCCTTCCCGAAGCAAGGAAGGTGGTGACAGCGTTGCTTGAATTTAGAGATGATCACGAAGGTATATGTCCGGGTTGTGTCGAAGGGAAGCATGCAAGGGGACTAGTCCCCTCAAGTGTCACAAAGACAACTGATATCTTGCAGTTGATACATTCTAACTTATCTGGTATGCTGCCCGTGACATCCTTGGGAGGATGTTCCTATTACATGACTTTTACAGATGACTTCTCCCGCAAGACCTAGATATATTTTTTGAAGAAGGACGAAGCATTCAAATGGTTCCGTAGCTTCAAGGCCTTTGTGGAAAATCAAACCGAGAAGAAAATCAAATTTCTGAGGACCGACAATGGGACCGAGTATGAGTCAAATGAGTTTAATGACTTTTGTAGAGAAGTTGGCATTAAGAGGGAGACCACAACTGCGTACACTCCTGAGCAAAATGGTGTTGCTAAAAGAAAGAATAGGACTATTGTGGAACCTGCCCACGCCATGCTATGTGACCATGGTCTTCCGAATACTCTATGGGGAGAAGCTATGAACACTGATGTGTACGTTCAAAATAGATGCCTACATTTCGCTTTGGACTCCAAAAGTCCTGTAGAAGTCTTCTCTGGTAAGAAACCTGATGTTTCTCATTTTAGAGTTTTTGGTTGTCCTGTTTACTTTCATGTGCCGAAAGAAAAAAGAAGCAAGCTGGATGCTTCTGGAAAGAAGGGAATGTTTGTGGGCTACAGTGAAACTTTGAAGGCATATAGAATCTGTGACTGGTCAAAGAGAAGCAGAGATATGCCACGATGTCACCTTCGATGAAGATGTTGCCCTCAAGAAAGTGAGAAATCTTCCTAGCTCCAAGGAAGACAAAGAAGATGAAGAATCAGGGAAGCAGGAAGAGTTGAAGGATGACCTAATGCCCGATGTTGAAGGACCTATGGATCCCATTGATCCACCTCCTTCAAATAAGAGAAGACCCTCATGGCTCAGGGATACTCTCGCAGATGCCGAGAGACATGTTGCCCCAAGGGTGACATTCCGTGAAAGCAAGAAGCCGAAGAGATACCAAGGGTATCTAGCAACCATGAGTACGATAGTACAATCTAAGCTTGGATCATTTGAAGAAATCGTAAAACATCAAGTTTGGAAGGATGCTATGCACAAAGAATATGAGTCCATTATGAAAAATGATGTCTGAGAAGTGGTCCCGAGACCGGAGGACAAATCTGTTAGTCATCTCGAAATGGCTCTATAAGATCAAGCATGGATCTGTTGAAAAGTACAAGGCAAGATTTGTTGCCTGAGGCTTCTCTAAAAAAGAAGGCCTAGATTACGATAATATATTTGCATCTATGGCCCGCTATACCACCATCCGATCTATTATTGCCCTTGCTGCAATGCAAGGATGGAGTCTACATCAGATGGATGTGAAGACCGCTTTTCTGCATGGTTCTATAAAGGAAGAAGTGTATGTGGAGCAACCTCTGGGGTTCGAAGTCCGAGATAGAGACACCCATGTATGAAGGTTGAAGAAAGCCCTATATGGGTTGAAGCAAGCCCCCAGGGCTTGGTACGAGAGGATAGACAGTTAATTGATGAAGTTGGGCTTCACTCGAAGTAATGTTGATCCAAACCTTTACTTTAAGGTTGATAGAGAAAGGACTCTCATTCTGGTTCTCTATGTGGACGATCTCTTCCTGACAGGTGTTGACCCTCTCATTCATCAGTGTAAGAGGGAGCTAACTTCCGAGTTTGAGATGAAAGACCTAGGATTGATGCACTACTTCCTAGGATGGAGTTCTGGCAGAGGCCAGGCAAGATTTTCCTTTCTCAAGGAAAATATGTCGTGAAGCTGTTGGAGAGATTCGGTATGGTGGACTGTAAGTCTGTGTCGACACCGATGGAGCTCAACTTTAAGAAGTTGTGTGGAAACACTATTGGGCCCGTGCTAGCAAATCCTACTAAGTATCGAAAATTCGTGGGGCCCTGATGTTCTTAGTGAACTCTCATCCGGACGTATGTTTTGCAGTGAACACTTTGAGTCAACATATGGTTGATCCTCATCACATTCACTGAATTGGTGCGAAGAATCTATTGAGATATCTTCGGGGCACAATCAACCATGGGCTGAATACACTCCCGGGAGTTTGAGACTCCATGGATATATTGATGTCAATTGGGCTGGCAGTGTGGTGGATCGCAAGAGCACATCTGGATGCTGCTTCACTTTGGGTTCTGCTTCGATATCTTGGATAAGCAGGAAGCAGAAGTCGGTGCCTTTAAGCACCGATGAGGCCAAATACATTACAGCGAGTATGGCCTGTTGTGAAGTTGTTTAATTGTGAAAGCTCTTCAATGAGTTGTTCGGGCATGTGCTAGATACCATCGTTATCTTTTGTGATACCCAGAGTAGGATTCGTCTTTCTTAGAATCCCGTGTTCCATGATCGATCCAAGCATATTGATATCAGGTACCACTTTATCTGGGGCATGGTACAGCGAGGCACTGTAAGGCTGGATCATATAGAAACTGATGAGCAAGTCGCGGATATTCTCACAAAGCCCCTAGGGAAGGTCAAGTTCCTAACCTTCCGTGAGAAGCTTGTAATCGTGGAAAGACCCTATTCTAAGAGTCCTACTTGAGTTGGACTATGAGCTCTGGGAGCTCCAGGGGGCTTGGGGATAGCTTCTTGGAGCTATAAGCACACACGGGGCTAGGCTTGCCAAACCTTGTTGTGATTTTGCCCCACCATTATAATATTGAGTTGGTTTACCTCTCTTTGATCTGTGCCTCGCATGCATCCTACCCATGGAGCTTCGGACTCATGGGAAGTACCTCTCATTTGGCCAATGAGGTGGGAAATGTGGATAGAGACCAATAACAAGACCAATGGACGCATCAGAGATTGTCGTACTCTCTATGTCTAAGATGGCACGTGTTCAACACCTTGATCTGGGATCAAGTATGATGAGGTTCTTACCTCTAAAGTTCTTTGGGTAAGTAAACTAACTTCAGGTTAGTATGAGGCTCTTTTTGAGTCCAAGAGAAGTTTTAACCTCTAAGACTTCGGGTCAGCTGAGTGTGATGTCTTTGTGACTCACCTTTTTGTTCTATTTGAGAACGAGAGCCAACAAAGCAAGTTACGACAGGATGACACAGGATGTTTGGTAAAAGTACACGATGATACCGATGGATCGCACTTGTGGAAAGATGGAATTCTCCCTAGTTGAGAGGGATTGTTAATTTTGGGCAACTAGGTCCAAACTCCATGTTGTGCTACTCATATGACGATGGTCATATTTTTGTTGGATTCCTCTTTTAGAGAGGTGCAAGATTGATTTAAAGATCATCTTGTTTGGATGAGCAGAACATATATTTTGAATTTATTTTCCACACATGTGCAAGGTCGGCCGGATTTGTAATGTAGGCTCGCATGCCTAATAGATGTGTCACATACCCACACTAATGGATATAAATTGGAGAGACTTGGAGGTCATTTTCTCATCAACTCATCACACATTTTCTCATTGTGATCTGATTGGTTCGATAGCCTTTGAAGGCCTTTTTCCCCTCACACGTGTGGAGCGAAGCTATCGTTTTTTGCGGATTTGTTTAGGGCTTGTTGCTGCAGTGTTGACCGTGGTCAACCCTTGGTCATTTGACCTCAAATTTCAGCCAAAATTCAAATTTTATGAGGCCGTACTGCTAGGCACTAAAATCGAGGAAATACGAGTTGTTTGACTGAAGCCCTAATGTGTTGCATTGAATTTTCTGTTGTTGTCCTGCGTTGACTTTGGGTTGACCAGCGTTGACTTGTGATGAGTTGTCTTTGAGGGTTGTGGGTGTGACACACGGAAGGTTGGCTGATCTAGAAATGCTTTGCTGGCTGAAGCATCCTGTTGACTGCCGTAACGCAACAATATCTCATATCTTTGCTGGACAAAACGAATTGTAAATCTGATCTATATTTGGCTTGTCTTCTATTGATCTATTATTGTGTTCTATCAGCATTTTACTTTCATGTTTATGTGATTGCTATTTTGTATCGGGCCTAAGAAAGATTGAAGTAAAAGTGCATCAAGCATAGAACACCATGGTTATCTAAATTTAACAGATGTTTTGTTGTAGAGGCCATTTAGAGCCTCCTTGGTTATGTGTTTTTGTTCTAATCTCTATATCATGTATGTATTGGACAGTGTACTGGGTGTCATTTTGATATAATGGATATATTCATGAGCCTACTTTGATCATATGTTGTCTTTTGTCTATATTCTAATGCTTTGTGTTTGGAAACATGAATGAAAATCCTTAAAATTATGTTTTTTTATAAATAAATAAATACTTAATGTATTTTTTACAAAGACCAAGTCATTGAAACCAAACCGGCCGAGTCGATACCGAGTCGGAGTCGACCCTTGACTAGTTCGGAACCCAATTCGGAGTTTTAAAACATTGGTTAAGACACATCGGGATCAAGTACCACTTCATCTGTTACTTTGTTCAAAGAGGAGCAGTACTTCTTGAGTATTTACCTACTAATGAGCAGGTAGTTGGCATTCTCAGCAAGTCCTTTCCCAAGGGGCAAGCATGTTTATTTCAGAGATAAGATGGGAGTGGTGAGAAACACTTGCTTTAGTAAGAGGGACTATTAGAAAAGGACTACCAAGGACAAATGTTCATAAGGCTTAATGTCTTAGCTAGGAAAGAAGTGTCCTAATGTGACCCCCTTTATTTAACTCTATGGGAAATAAAGTTATGATATTAAAGTCAGAAAGTGACTTTAGAAACATAAAGTCATAAAGTGACTTTATAAATAATTAAAGTCATAAAGTATCTTTTGAGTAATTAATAAAAAGGGGACTAAGGGGAAAAGGTGTCTCATGGGTCAGTGAGAGATTAGATCTTCACTCTTGATCTAATTGGCTAAGATCTAAAAAGGTGTCTCATGGGTCAATAAGAGATTAGATCTTCACTATTGATCTAACTGGCTAAGATCTAATATTAGATCTTACGGTTAGGTCTCTCTTCTTAATGAGAGAACAAAAGGGAAAAAGTAAAGGTATAAGGCACTATTTGCACATTTCTTCATGAGAGTTGGAGCAGAGAAGCAAAGGAGACTCAGTGGGCAAAAAGGAGCAGCAGGAGAAGAGCAGGTATATCAGCAATATTTCCAAGGCAGAGTCTGGCTCAGATTTCAAGAGGCTTAGTGCATTTATTGCTGGAGCCTACGTACTAAAATCGAGGGTCTGACAAGCATTAAATGTTGTCAGAAATAGGCACAGATTCTGCGGAAACTTGAGCACATTTTTCAAGGCCAAGGCAGATTTTGAGGCAGCCTTAGCAGAATTTTTTGGGTCTTTCAATGCATATTTTGAGGCATCCTGATCGAATTTTTCGTGGGTCTGTCAGCATAGATTTCAAGGTAGTTCTAGGCAAGAATTACTAGATTGTTTGAACAGAAATTCGAGGTGCTGTAAGGGATGAATTTCAAGGCAAAAAGTGCACAGATATCAAAGCTGTCAGGCACAAAATTCAATGAGAAAATTCAACACATTCTCCAAGGAAATTCTGGGCGCAAATTTCAAGGGAGATAAGTGAATTTAATGCTGTTATTTTCATGCCGTGAATGCTTTGATAAAGAAAGAAAATAATCCTCTCTCTCGCTGGTTTTCCCTTCGGAGTTTTTCCAGGATCATTGGATCAAAAAATCATAATAATAAAATTTGTGTTGCTGTTGGTATTTTTTTCAATAAATATTAAAAGTGTAGAGTAGATTCATGTGTTTCCAGTTTTGAAATATATTCATGTTTATAACAGCAGCATATGACATGTTGGTTTTGGCAGTAAACTGATGTGATTCACCTAAAACTGGAAACCGGGTTGGGACTACAATTTTCTACAGTTCTCGGTGTGGAGAGTCACCAGGTTCTTTCGGGCCTGTGAGGAGGGTTTCCGTGGTTCTCAGATGAATATCTTCTGGTTCTCATCTGGTAAAATTGCAGATGAGATGAGGGTGTTCTGTCCCTGATTGATCAGGGAATTCTCTGAAATGGACCTGAGTCCAGCTGCCAAACGAGCCCTAACGTTTCTAGTTTGCAGAACTATGGAAACTAGATTTTTTAGTGAGCAAAATTTCATCCTCACCACTAAATGTCTCAAAACTATGTTTACAGAACTATGTATTTAAGAGATTGGGTTAGGACTTTTAGGAGATCTTAAAATGGGTTTGATTTAAGAACATTCTTCTCTTTAAAATGTATATCCAGTGTATGCGTTACTTATATGCGAAACCATGAGACTCCATTCTGGTATCGTTCTTGTTTCTCGTTCATTTACCAATTTTCAGTTTCTGGTAACTTAGGCTCGCTTCTCTCTTCCAATAACTCTAATTAAGTCTTTTCTGCCAACATAAAGTGAATTTCGACTAGTTTTCTTGCAGTAGTGTTTGATATACTTGACAATTGGGAAAAACTTAAGACAATTTGGTCAAAACTATCTCGACTTAACCCTGAAACACCATACGGAAAAACTTCACAAATTTGTTGCTGATTTTATTCAGACTTTGTTCTACAACTGCTGAATGGATCATAGACCAGTACATTTAGAATCTAGATTGTACGTATGCCCCAAATGCTGAGCAGCCCAAATAAAATGTTAGAGATAATAGTGAAATGAAAGTTCTAGATTGGATTAAAAAAAAACAACTCTATCAATCTAGAATTTTCATTTCTCTATTATCTCTAACATAAAACCCATAAGAAACGTGAATGAAGTATACGAGCCCACTTCTGGTAACTGATAACTTAGGCTCGCTTCTCTCTTCCAATAACTCTAATCAAATCTTTTCTGCCAACATAAAGTGAATTTCAAAGAGTTTTCTTGCAGTAATGCTTGATATACTTGAAAATTGGGCAAAACATTAGATCAATTCGGTCAAAACTATCTCAACCCCGAAACGCCATACAGGAAAACTTTACAGAATTGTTGCTGATTTTATTCAGACTGCTTGTTCTACAACTGCAAAATGGTTCATAGACTTGTATGTTTAGTTTGTTTGTATGCCCCAAATGCTGTCACTAAGTGAAGAGCACCCCACATAGACCCAAACAAAAACATGAATGAAGTATATATGCCATACCTTTTGTTTCCAAGATGCATTTATCTATGAAGTCCAAGTTTGAAGAGAAATTAAATGAATCATTCCTCTCTTTTTGTCTGCAAATTAAATAAAAGAAAATAAAGGACTCTTAGAATTCATGAATAAGATCTTCCAGCTAACACGATAAGGAAAAAGTTTTAATACGGTTAATTTGTCAGGATTTTACCCAAAAATAAAAACCCACTAGTACTTACATGTTCGTTATACAGAAATGGTAATGGCTGGCCATTTCGTTGGTGAGGTTGGTGGTCATATCCATAATTTGTTCATAAGCACGACTTGTAAATTGAGATAATAGATGTTGTTCGGTTGCTGGCGAAGTATCGTTTAACTGCGCCCGAACGCCAAGCACGACAATAAAACCCCACACTGCATATAAAAATAGACTTGAATTTACCATTTCTCTGTTCTTTGAATTCAAGGTTGCAGACCGAAACAGCTATGTGACTTGAGATCACGGGTTCGATTCCAGCTCTGTTGGAGGACAAACAAATTATATATTTGCAGAGCTGACAAGCAAATCCATGGAACTTTGGGATTAAAGACTTGACGGACATCAAGATGGGCACTAAGATATGCAAGGCCGCGTGCCTTGAAGCCGCCATCTTTGCCTCCGCAATTGGAATCGGTCAGCACATGCGTCTTTGGTTTATAATTTTTTCAGGCCTGAATCTTATAATACTGATGGTCATACCATTTTATTCCGCCGCCCTACTATTTTATTCCCCGTCTTGTGTCTGGTTATAAGAGTTGACCAACAATGCAAATCTTACGCAAAGAAAGCATATATGGTACTTCTCTGTTATCATGCATAGTAAAACTTCGCTCGTCTGGAAGTTGGCTTCAACATCTTTCACGTTAAACGGGAATGATTTGAAATCATAGACCGCACAGCGCCCTTTTACGTTCGAAAAGCAGTTGCTCAATTGTTTTGATGTTTTAATATTTTTATTTTATTTTTTTAATAAATGAAATATCAAAAGGTTAAAAATTAATGGACATATAAATGATTGAAAAAGACATTGTTCTTTTTATTTGAAATCATGGCCTCCCTCGAGAATTTATTCTTTTGTTTGTTTCTTTGGAATTATTTTCATTGAGTTAAAAAGTCTTTAACTATGGAAAGATGGATTTTGGAAAACAATATGTTTGTTTAAAACAAATGGACACAGTTGGAAATGGAAGAAAAAGTCATTTTAAAGTTTATGAGTTTACAGATAGTTTATGGGACAGATTGCTTCTCTATCTCGCTTTTGTATTTTGCGTTTTTCATGTGAAGTTTCACAATAAACTCTCTCAGCTTTTCGACAAAGTCCTTGCTGAAAAGAATATCTCAAGAGCTAGTTGCCAAAATATCTGCATAACTTTCTCTTATGTCTTTGAAGACCTCACATTCTAAAATGAAATGAATATTGGGAAGGGTGAATTAGTGTTTCACTTATAATTAATTATTTTTTAAATTTTAGAGCAAGAACAATAGAACAGTAATTAGGCCTCATATTCTAAAATGAAATGAATATTGGGAAGGGTGAATTAGTGTTTCACTTATAATTAATTATATTTTAAATTTTAGAGCAAGAACAATAGAATAGTAATTAACGCATTACAAATTTTTAGGTGGAAACCCTTTCGAGAGAAAAAAACATCAAACGCTTCTCTATTATAATTTATGAGTACATAATTCTTCAGCCACAACTAATGAGGAAGCCCCAACTCCCTAGTACTCTAGAAAATCGTTCAAGTTTATCACATAGCTCCAACTCCTGAAAGGATGCCCCTACACCCTGATTTACCAGCTCCACCTAGAAGGATGTTCCAACACCTTGGTTTTATCAACTACAACTGATAGGAAGCTTCAACGCCCTGCAAGCTCCAACTTGCCCTAGCACCACCCCTAGCACCTTGAAGTATTTTCAAACTACAACTTAAAGGAGACTTCACTCTCCTTCCTTGTGTTGAGGTATAAAAGGTATATTTTTAACACCTATTTATCCTACATTAATTATCAATCCGAGAATGACTTTTTGTTTCAAGAGTGTACTCTATTTGAGGCTGCAATTGAGCTAAGAGTAATGTTGTGAGAGATGTAGTATAGTATTCTAAATACAAGAGTAAATGGATGCTTGAAAAGAAATCTAATTACAATAACATAAATTCAAATGCTCTGAAACTTAACTATTCACTCTGCAAAACATCAATCAAGGATACATTAGCAATAACTCATTCCTTCATAAATTGATGTAACTGAAATCAAATTGGAAAAAGGAAATCAATCTGGGAACTTGGAAGCAATAACCAATGTTCTCTACAGTTGACAGTCCTGCTCTTTAAGCAATCAAAATGAAATCGAAATTGAACTAACTGCTGTTGAAAATAAACTAAGAAGAACTTCTTTTAAAAGCAAGACTTGGAAATGAACAACAATCTATAATTGAATATCTATGTGCATAAACAACAAACTGTAAATAAACAATCTTTCTGCAATCTGAAACTAACGAATTAGAAATGAACAACACACTGGAGTTGAACATCAATTACTAACTAATGAATCTGAACAGCAGACATGAACTTAACGAATTCAAATAGAAAATCCTATTAAACACCAATCTTGTCAACAGCAAACGTTATTAAGTAACAATCGAAATGAACAAAAATCTAATGGAACAGCGAACAGAGTTAAATATGGAACAACAAAGCTTTATAAGTGATAACAAGATGAATAATATAGGAATCACGATCCTTGTTGAAATGGAACAGCAATGCAATTCATTAGCGCACACAGCAATACCAATAAGCAATTCAACAGTAATTAAGTAACTCTGCAATTGTAATGAAACAAAACACAATTATCACACAACAGTAATTAAAGGATAGAAATACAAACAGCAGAATGATTCCACCAGGGCCGGGCCCTTAGCACCAGTGAAACACTGCTGGGTTACTTCAGAGCTTGAGAGACGAAATAAAAATGTGTCTTTGTATTAATTGAACATAAAAGTGTTTACAGTGACCGCTCTCTGATCACGAGAGTCAATAAAGTGCAGAATTACAAAAGAAATGTTTTAATCAAATGATTCGACTCTCTCCAATCTCTAAATGCGTTGCCTTATATAACAAACTCGACGGACAAGACAAGGAACGAGATAAGGTTTGAACAGTGATCCCTCAGGATCGAAGGATCCTGAGGGATTCGCTTCCCTTCTTTCTTTAGTTGTCACTTGATTTCCTTTGATTGAAGCCGAGTTGTCCCCTGCCTTCTTTTAGAAATGCGTTCGGATTTTCTTCTCTTTGGCAGGATTTGGTCTATCGCTGGAGGAACAGCAGTTACTCTTGCTTTAGCCTCGCCTCTGGTATAGCTGTTCACCTCGCTTGATTCCTGTTTTTAGCAATAAAAGGCAGTTTTTAGTTATATTTTACAATAAACATAAGTCTTTCCAATTCTACCATATTTATGTAATAAGTCACCTTTCTAAAGTAAAAAGAATTATGTTTAAAGTAAAAGAATGAGAAAACACATAGTGAATTCATACCTTTTCCAACGCTCAACATACCCCCCTACTTACCCTTTCTCATTTCCTTGTGAAAACCATAGTTTACATGCAAAGCAGTTAAAGAATAAGTTGGAGAAGGTTTTTCATCAAAAGGCCTAAAACCATGCATGGCAGCTAAAGCTTCGAAGACATGCCCTGTCTGTCCTTCGGGTATTTCATAAATGGCTTTATAATATATTGCAGGATACCATGCAATGGGGCTTCGTAACCTACACCCTAGCCAGAATGGGCCTTCCCTCAAAATGAGGTTGCTATAGAGAACCAAGCGGTCTGCAGCTAATCCAAAATTTTTATAGTTAAATGGCTCTCTATTTTGAATATTCCGATTGGAAATTCCCCATCGGACCTTAGCTGCTATGTAGGCCTGGTTTCTAATAGATAGAAAACATTTTATCCCATTCAAGACAATTTCTTTATGGACAAGCCCTAATGCTTGGATAACACCTTCTCTTGTCATCAAATTCTTCTACCTAGCCTATAATTGTAACGGGTGATTTGGCTCAATCCTAACCCACAAGTCTAACTCCTTTTCTTGCCTTTGAAAAACATTATAGGCTTTGAGCCATTTTAACTGATTAACAGCAAATGAAATAAATGCTTGGTATTGGATGTCACCCGCAAAAGGGTTGGGATTTGTCTCAATATCATTTTCCAATATGAAATTATGCAAATAGAACTCACACAGGAGACATTGTACCTTTACCCCATAGAGTTTGCAGCATGTTACAAAATCATCTATAGTGTTTAACTCTATAGCTTTTCCTGCCCTAACTGCTTTAATTTTTAACTGTAAATATCTCTCTAATAAAAATAAAGCATAATTCTTGGCAAGGCATCTACAAGCTAAAACATCTGTGTATAATGAGCAGAGAGTATCCATTCGATTCTGGGCTATTTTTAATTTATTCAATACCTTTTCAGCCTTCTCCTCTGCCTTTCGACACTTCTCATAGGCTTCAGCCTCTGCTGCATGGATGATCTTCATCTGCTGCTGCAACTCCTGGTATTTTCTTCTAGGAACAGTGTCTTCTTCAAGTTTTTCCCTTTCCTATCGAGCCTGTGCCAACTCCTCTTGGAGTCTGGCTAATGTAGGATCACTAAAAGTGTTTTGACTACAGGCTTGTGCATTTTCACTTGAGGTTGCTCATCTGGCACAACTGCATCTGGAAATGAACAGCAGAAACAATCTGCGAAAATGTTGTTCCTTTGGAAAGGAACAGCAAAAACAATCTGTGAAACTGCTATTCCTTTCGAAAGGAACATCAAAAAAAATCTGTGAAACTGTTGTTCCTTTCAAAAGGAACAGCAAAAAGAATCTGCGAAACTGTTGTTCCTTTCGAAAGGAACAACAAAAACAATCTGTGAAACAGCAAAAATAAATAGCACAACTGTTGTTCCTTTCAAAAGGAACAGCAAAAACACTCGCAGCAAAGCTGATGTTCCTCTCGAAAGGAACATCAAAAATTCACAATAAGCGAAATAAAAAGAGTTTGAAGAAACAGAATTCCATACAATAAAACAAGAAAAGTAAATGAACAATATTTATGTACAAATTTCAAAGGAAATAAATGATTTAATGAATGGGTGCCAAGGAGGAGTTATCCCCTTCAGCAAGAATTTGCATGGTAGAATCTTCCCGTAATTGTTGGTAGAAGGATTCTCGAGTAAGCGGTTTATGGTAAAGTCACACTCGATGACCGTTTACTTTGAAGGAATGTCCAGATCCATCAATGGTGGTTAATGTAATGGTGCCATTATCATGTACTTTTTGTATCTCGTAAGGTCCAAGCCATCGTGTCTGGAGTTTCCCTGGAAAATCCTGAAACCTAGAGTCATATAAGAGTGCCCAATCTCCTTCGTGGAATATTTTTTCTTTGATGAGGGCGTCGTGCCATTTTGCTCTCTGTTGTTGAATTAACGCAGTGTGCTAAATAGAAGAGAGCCTAATTTCATCTAACT
The DNA here is from genome assembly GCA_034641835.2 of Pinus albicaulis. NCBI lineage: Eukaryota > Viridiplantae > Streptophyta > Pinopsida > Pinales > Pinaceae > Pinus > Pinus albicaulis. The sequence goes on from CM076569.1 coordinate 275,666,606, forward strand.
CATTGATTTGTTTAAATCTAGACCCACCTTTTGAGTTGTTCTTAATGTCTGAATTTCAAACTCTATTGGAAAGATGGGCTCTTTTCCAAATACCAATTGATATGGTGAATACCCCGTAGTACTTCTCCATGTTGTTCGGTATGCCCACAAGGCTTTTGGAAATCTGTAGGCCCAGTCACGTCTGTGTGAGGCAACTATTTTTGTCAATATAGATTTGATCACTTTATTCATGCTCTCTACCTGGCCGTTTGCCTGTGGGTGGTATGGGGTTGTAATCTTGTGCTGAATGTGGTAATTCTGCAATGTTCAGCGAGTTTATTACCTACAAACTGCGGTCCTCCATCTGTGATTATGTCCCTTGGGAGGCCATATCGCACAAAGATTTGGAAAATGAATTGTATTACAGAGTCCTCTGTAGCTTTCGAAAGTGCCTCTGCTTCAACCCATTTAGTGACATACTCGGTTGCAACTAAGATGTATGTTCTTTGGTTTGATGGGGGGTTAATGGGGCCAAAAAAATCGAGCGCCCAGTGTTCAAATGGTTCAATTACTATTTGTGGGTTCAAAGGCATTTCGTCGGACTGTCTAGGGCGACCCGCCCTTTGGCGGCTATCACATGCCTGCACAATTTTTTTAGCATCTTTAAAAATGGTAGGCCAATAGTAGCCTGTTTGTAAAACCTTATGGGCGGTTCTACGATCTGCAAAATGTTCGCCACACGGCCCGTCATGGCATGCTTTCATAATATCAAATACTTCGTCCTCCCAGACGCATCTCCTGATCTGCATATCTGACCCTATATGAAATAGGTAGCCCCCAATCCAAGAGAATCGGGTACTACATTGTATTATCTGCTTTCGTTCATTAAGGGTTAGATGTTTAGGTAATTTACCTATTGCCAAATAATTTGCTATATCAGCATACCATGGGGTTCTAACAGTAACAACGAAAAAATGTTCATTTGGGAAGTGGTCTTCGACTGCTGTTGCATCTGTTGGCTTTGGCATTCGTGACAAGAAATCAGCTACAGGGTTCTCTTTTCCAGGTCGATATTTGATTGTAATATCGAATTCCTGCAATAAAATCAACCATCTTGTCACCCTTCCATTTGTAACAGGTTTATTTGCTAAAAATTTAATGGCAGAGTGATCGGTATATAAAACTACGGGATACCCAGTTATATAATGTCTAAACTTATTTACAGCATGTACTACAACTAAAAATTCCTTCTCAATCACAGTATATTTTAGTTCAGCAGGAGATAGATTTTTGCTGATATAATAGATTGCATATGGTTTTTTATCCTCTTCCTGCCCAAGCACTGCTCCAATCGTTGTGTCTGAGGCATCAGATGAAATTTGGAATGGCAAATTCCAATTTGGGTCCCTCAGCACTGGGGCTGTTGATACAAGATTTTTCAGATCCTTGAAAGCATTGTCACATTTATCTATCCAAATAAAATCAACATTTCCTGTTAGTGCATATAAAGGTGCAGCTATTCGAGAATAATGTTCTATAAATCTCCTATAATAACCAAAATATCCAAGAAAGCTACGTACCTCTGTTTGTGTGGTGGGTGTAGGTATTAACAAAATTATCTGAATTTTGGCTGGATCCACCTGAATTCCTGCTGCTGAAATATAATATCCTAAGATAAGTCCTTCGGTCATCATCATATGACACTTTTCATGGCTTAAGAAAAGCCTAGTGTCAATACATCTTTGCAACACCTTTTCTAAATTTTCTATTGCTGGCTCAAAATCATCTCCGTAAGGTGTGAATTCATCCATATATACTTCGAGCCCTTCATTTATTAAAGCTAAAAAGATGCTAAGAATGGCCCTTTGAAATGTAGCAGGAGCATTGCATAGGCCAAAGGGTAAGACTCAGTAGGCAAATGTCCCCCAAGGACAGGTAAAAGTAGTTTTGTCTTGGTCCTCAGGGGCAATCTGGATTTGATTGTACCCACTGAAGCCATCGAGGAAAGAAAAGAATTTCTTTCCTGCCAATGTATCTAATACCTGGTCAATGAAAGGAAGGGGAAATTGGTCTTTCTGGGTTGCTTTGTTGAGTTCTCGGTAATCTATGCATATTCTCGACTTCCCGTTCTTCTTTGGTACCACTACTAATGGAGAGACCCACTTGCTATCAGATATTGGGTAAATGAAATTAACATCCAACAGTTTTTGTAATTCAGCTTTCACAATATCTTTAAGGTGAGGGTTTAGTCTTCGTTGGGGTTGGCGAATGGGTCTCGCATCCTTTTCGGTATAGATGTGGTGTGTAAATAACTGGGGGTCAATTCCCTTCATGTCTAGATAATCCCATGCAAAGGATGCTTTATATTTTTGTAGTAATTGGACCGTCTTCTTTTCTTGTTCAGCAGTCAAATTTTTGTTAATGTTTAAAGTTTTTCCCGGTTCAATTTCTACAATCTTACTATTGAACACATAAGTAGTGGGTATTATTTGATCAAGAATGTCTTTCAGAGGATCTTCTTCTTCTTTATTATCAAATGTTGCCTTGATCATGTGACATTGTAGATGGGATCTGATTTGTGGTTTGTTAATAAAAATATTAATGTTATCATCCTCTGTTTGATCTTTAAAATCGAGGGCATCTTCTATGGTTAGAGGTGATCTCATATTTTCCATAAGATATGATACAGGTTTCTTCCTTGTTTTGATTATTGATAGGCTTGGTTGGGCTGGGGGATATAAAGCTAAATTCTTGACATAGTTTCCCCTTGTTATTGTCATGTTGCCTTGTCGGCAGCCAATATAAGCATCGGTAGTTGCCAACCAAGGTCTACCTAGAATTAACGGCTGTCCATATAGCCGGTTCTTTGGGTTGATAACCAGGAAGTCAGCAGGGTATTCCCAGGAATCTACAGATACCATTACATCTTGTAGTGTACCTTCTGGTTTGACTACCGATCGGTCAGCCAATTCTAATAAGGTTGTTGTTGGTTCTAATGATGTAATGCCAAGTTTTTGACAGGTGGTGGTTGTTAGGATATTGATTGCAGCTCCCAAATCAACTAAGGCATTTAGGAACAATTGCCCATTGATTTGCACCGTCACTCTAGGATTTCCTGGGTCTTCATATTTTACAGGTGTTTCCATTCTTGATAATAAGTCAGATAGAGTATCGACTATTTGGACAGTTGGTTTGGTTGTTGTTCTCCTCTTTGGCTTCTTTATACACAGTTCCTTAATGGTTTTTGCATAAATAGGGATGTCTTGGATAGCTTGGAGGAGAGGGATTTTTATACACAAATTTTTTAATTCTCCCAGAAGATCATAATCAGAATATTCTAATGGGCGAGGTATGATTAATTGCTCTAGGAATGGTGGAGAAGAGGTGGTTGCTTGTTGTGGAGTTTGATGTTGATTTTGTTGTTGAACCACGTTCTCTTTTTGCAATGTTTGTTCTACAGGTAACGGATCTTTAGTGTGAAATTTTTTGTCTCCCTCTGTTTTTATTATACGCCCAAACCTCAAATGAAGGTCATTACACTCCCTCGGTTCGGTTTCTAATTCTGGTGGTTCCATTATTTGGACAGACTGAACTGGCCTATTATTTGGGTTTGGGTTGGGCTGGGTTGGGAGTTGTGGTCTTAAATTGGTCTGGGGGTTTTGTGGTAATGTATAAGGAGCTGGCAGTGTAGGTTGAGAGAGGAGAATTGTTCCAGCTGGCTGATTTGTAGGTCTTTTCCAGTTTGACTGCCAGGCTTGACTCTGTGAAGTAGAGGGGGACCATTGTGTTGGATAAGCATTGTTTTGCCAAAACGGTGGGCAGAAAGGAAAATTTGGCCAATTAGTTCGGTCTGTTTAATTTGGCCATGATGATGTAGGAAATGGCTATTGTGACCAATTGGGGAAAGGTGGTTGATTTTGCCACATTACATTATATTGAGGAGGCTGAAAAGAAGAAAATGGATCAGTTGGCATACCTGATTGTCATGGCTGCCATTGTCGGCGCTGATTAAGTAAGCATGCCACTTCTGATTCTTCTTCTGCCTCTTTATAGACTGCTTTTAACCCAGGAAGCGAGTGACATCCTTATGTGGGGTGGTCTTTCATGAAAATGGCACAAACTTTGATTATATCCAGTGGGCACTCTTTGTGGTTGTGCTTCTTCCTGCATCTAGGACAAAATATTGCCAAATTTTGTTCTGCTTATGCTTGCTTTTGTTTGGCTTGCATAATGTCGAACTGCGTTGTTAGAGTCCCTAGAATATCTGTTTTAAAATCTTCCAGCAGATTTCCAATCTCTGCATGAGTTACGCCTTCACTGGAGGTCTTATTATCCCTTGTGATCATGTCACATTCTGCTGATTTTAGCCTTGTATTGCCCCTCGAACTCCTTATACACAAATCAATAATGTTAGCATATATTTCCTGATATATATCGCCTTTTCCCATAATATTCAATGTTTCAACCCATTGATCCTTCATCCCCCTAATTAATGTAGCCTTTAGCACATTATCAGGTAAGGGTAAAGATGCATAAGGAGATCTCTGGAGATTGTATTGAAACCGTTCCACATATTCTTCCAGAGTTTCATTGGGTTTTGCTGTCATTTGCTGTCATCTTTTAGTTCCCAGGACCTGCAATAATCCTGATATTTCTTTAGGAACGCAACTTTCATCTGATCCCAACCATTTATAACACCCCCACCTAGCCCCATAAACCATCATAAGGCTGCTCCTTTTAATGTGGAAGGAAATAGTTTTAATTTTTGGGGATCGGTGGTATAGTCATACTCCCTGCATAATACATCAAATTCAAACAGAAATGCATCTAGATCTTCCGATGTCAAGCCATGAAATGTAGGAATATGTTGAAGAGGAATGGCTTTCATGGGTGCATTAACTGCAGTATCCACTATAGGATATTCTAGTGTGGGAGTTTGCTAAGGTGTTTGTTGGTTCTGGTTCTAGTTCTGGGCCATTTGATCAAATATGTGCTAATATCCTTTTGGGATCTCAAGGGAATTCCTAGGCTGACTAGAAGGAGTAGGAATGGCCTTGACAGCACTCCCTTGATCTAGAATAATAAGTATTCCTTGCTGGCCTACTGTCTGAGGAGATTCAGGTCCTTTGTTTTGAATGAGGTTGACAGCGCTTCCCTTATCTGGGCTTCTCACTGTTTGGACTATTTCAAGAGGATATTTTGGTTCTTTTGTTTCCCCTGTTTCCCCTTCTCCTTCGTGGATATTACTAGAGTTCCCTTCTTGTGGATAAATTAGGCAAGGATTCTCAATTTCTTGGGAATATTGCTCAATTCCTTCTGTTTGACTATGTATCTCAGCAAAGGCTACAGATGGTGACTCTGTGGCCTGAAGGGAACTAGTAGGCTGTCTAGAGATAACTTTCCTAGGTCCTACTGATGGCTGAGATTCAGTCTTCTTAAGGATTTCGTCAATGAAAGTTGTTTGCCCAAGGGTCACCGGTCCCTTAGGTTTTTCGGGTTTAAGAGGAATTTTGTTTTGTTTAGCTAGTTTATTCATTCAAGAAAACAAGCCTTCATTCCTACCTAAAAAAAAAAAAGTTTACCCAATTCTGCTGTGAAGCGGGCTATGAGCAAGTATGTTCCTTGCTCGGTGCGCAGGTTCTTACCTTCCGTCTTTAATACCCAATTCTTCCCAAGCAGAGAAAAAAAAAATCAAATGTGCATAACTCCTTCTAAATGGCATACACTCTCCCCTGTAACGACGCCAAAATGTTGAGGTATAAAAGGTATCTTTTTAACACCTATTTATCCTACATTAATTATCAATCCGATAACGACTTTTTGTTTCAAGAGTGCACTTTGTTTGAGGCTGCAATTGAGCTAAGAGTAATGTTGTGAGAGATGTAGTATAGTATTCTAAATACAAGAGTAAATGGATGCTTGAAAATAAATCTAATTACAATAACATAAATTCAAATGCTCTGAAACTTAACTATTCACTCTGCAAAACATCAATCAAGGATACAATAGCAATAACTCATTCCTTCAGAAATTGATGCAACTGAAATCAAATTGGAACAAGGCAATCAATCTGGGAACTTGGAAGCAATAACCAATGTTCTCTACAGTTGACAGTCCTGCTCTTTAAGCAATCAAAGTGAAATCAAAATTGAACTAACTGCTGTTGAAAATAAACTAAGAAGAACTTCTTTTAAAAGAAAGACTTGGAAATGAACAACAATCTATAATTGAATATCTATGTGCATAAACAACAAACTGTAAATAAACAATCTTTATGCAATCTGAAACTAACAAATTAGAAATGAACAGCACACTGGAGTTGAACAGCAATCACTAACTAATGAATCTGAACAGCAGACATGAACTTAACGAAATCAAATAGCAAATCCTATTAAACACCAACCCTGTCGACAACAAACGTTATTAAGTAACAATTGAAATGAACAACAATCCAATGGAACAACAAATAGATTTAAATATGGAACAGCAAAGCTTTATAAGTGATAACAAGATGAATAATACAGGAATCACGATCCTTGTCGAAATGGAACAACAATGCAATTCATTAGCGCACACATCAATACCAATAAGCAATTCAACAGTAATTAAGTAACTCTGCAATCGTAATGAAACCAAACACAATTATCACACAACAATAATTAAAGGATAGAAATACAAACAGCAGAACAATTCCACCAGGACCGAGCCTTAGCACCAGTGAAACACTGTTGGGTTACTTCAGAGCTTGAGAGACGAAATAAAAAACGCGTCTTTGTATTAATTAAACATAAAAGTGTTTACAGCAACCGCTCTCTGATCACGAGATTCAATAAAGTGCAGAATTACAAAATGAATGTTTTAATCAAATGATTCGACTCTCTCCAATCTCTAAAGGTGTTACCTTATATAACAAACTCGACGGACAAGACAAGGAATGAGATAAGGTTTGAACAACGATCCCTCAGGATCGAAGGATCCTGAGGGATTCACTTCCCTTCTTTCTTTAGCTGTCACTTGATTTCCTTTGACTGAAGCCGAGTTGTCCCTTGCCTTATCTTAGCAATGCGTTCGTATTTTCTTCTCTTTGGCAGGATTTGGTCTATCGCTGGAGGAACAACAGTTACTCTTGCTTTAGCCTCGCCTTTGGTATAGCTGTTCACCTCGCTTGATTCCTGTTTTTAGCAATAAAAGGCATTTTTTAGTTACATTTTACAATAAACATAAGTCTTTGCAATTCTACCATAATTCTGTAGTAAGTCACCTTTCTAAAGTAAAAAGAATTATGTTTAAAGTAAAAGAATGAGAAAACACATAGTGAATTCATACCTTTTCCAACGCTCAACACCTTGCACCACCCAACCGCCCTGAATATAATAATAAAATAGACAAAAAATTATGGGCTCTCGTAATAGGGACAATAACTATCAAGGCCCCAATTTGGCACCAAGGCTAAATGGACACCCATAATGGCCCGTGCCCACTTGAAGTGGTGAAAAACCAAAGATGAAGATAAGTGAGTGGATCGAGAGGCATCGCGTGGTGTGCACGTCACGAAGGTAAGCACCCTGAGCATGCCTGCATGAAGGTGGGGTGCCCGGGCACCATAAGCAAATTGTGTACATGACACAGCGATGGGAAAGCAAGCTCAAGCATGACGGACGGACTGGGAAAGACATGAACCAAGCGACGAGCAAAAGTGGCATGATGTGTTAGTTTTTGTAGCATCGGATGTGTTCTAGCCACGATATTTCGTGGAGAGGCTAGAATATATGTATTCTCCTATACCCATAAATAATTTCTGGAAATCCCACCTAGAGACGACTTAATTAGATTTATTAATTAATTTTTAATATTTCTTAAGTTTAAACTTAGGAAATATGATTAATTAATCATAATTAATTAAGTCATGTTGTGAATGTTCTGGAACTCACATGGATTGATAGGGAAATAATCTGGGCCATTGATTATGTTTTAATCTTGGTCGTTGGTGCTCCAACAAAAGATTACAAGAAGAAGTCGATGAGTAGATGGAGAATACACAAGTGCAGTTACTCAATTGCCCATGCAGATCGATTTTCACAGTGGCTAAAGTTCAACAGAAAAGATAGAGCCAAAGGGTGAGTTGCAGGTGAGAGAGAGAGGGTATTAGCAAGGGTCTGGGAAATGCAGGACGAGTTCAGGAAGAGACAGCGTGAGGAGGGACGTAGTTCACTGGTGCACTGCGCAGAGGGTGATGCAAAGACACTAGCGTATGGGTAGAGGGTTCATCCTAGGGTTAGAAAGTTACCTTGAAGAGTGAGAAATTTGTCACTAAATTTCTCTCAGCACTGCTTCTCTTTTTTTTTGTTCGAATTCTTGTACTTGAATTATTGTTGATAATTAATAAAGAAACTCTCATCTGCTGCACAGGCTTTCCCTCATTGGGTTTTTCCGGGGAAAATTGTCCAAAAAATAACTATGTCAATATCTTTATGTGTGTGCTAGAATTTCTTTAATTTTCCAGCATTTATTTTTTTTGTAGTATTTGTTTTGTGAAGGTCGCAATGTATATGTTTCGATTTTTGTCGTAGGAAACTGAAAATAATTTGTTTAATTGATTTAAAAATTAGAAGAAATATTATCAATTGTTGCAGTGGGATTCTGGATTTTAGAATTTTCACGTGATGAGCACAGGCGACTTGGTCAGCACATCGTGTGAGCGAAGGAACTAATGGGAAAAGGTATAGCATGTGGCTCACAAAAAACAAATGCTTATGCCTTGGGGGTGCGTTGATACGAGGGACGGGCACCCGGTCGCCCAAGTGGGCCTTGCATGCCAGGCACGTCAAAACGGCCGAACGGCAGGGACGCCTGCACAACCAAACATAGGTCGGCCCAAAACTTGAAGGGGTGTCGGCTCAAAAAAATAACTTGGGAATTAATGCATATAAGTAGAGGGAGACTGAGATAGCATAGCGTTATTCCAGTAGAGCAAAGGAATGCAACATCACCTACTTTATGAGCCTTTACAAGAGTGCCAACTCAGGTAGAAAAGAAAATTGGAATTTGATTCACACGAGACATTTCCCGTTGGCTAGATAAAGATTCCTATTACTATAGGCTTGGTTACCTGGAGTGATTGTGGGGAGTGAGATCAACGAACCTTTCTGAAAGGGAAAGTGTCTGTAACGTATTTTATTTTTCTGTAAATACAGGTAAGCTCAGAAGATGGAGAACAACCAACTAATCGCAGAGATGTGAGTTCGCATAACCAAAGACAGAACTGCAGGTAGGGGCGCACAACGCATAAGGGAAAACACAAAAAACAACAAGGTCGTAGAATAGGCGAGCTCGCCCAAGCAGGCCAAGTTTCTGGGCACATCACAAAGCTAGTTTTTTGAGTTTTTTGCTATGTCAAGTTCGGGGTTTCTGGTTGGGCAAGGTGCTAATCGTAAGGTTGGGCACGGCCTAGGTTGTGGGTCTTGGTGCCTTGGGCATGTGCGTCTGGTTGAGCGAATGGCTACCTAAGACTTGTTCATTTCTAAAGTTTGGAAAGTGTGTTGGGTTGGGCCAACGACTGCCTATGATGTAACTTTGTTGTAACATATTCTAAAATTAATAAAATAATTAAAAGGGAGAAGTTGTTAATAGGAGTTTCCCACTCCCATCACACATACTTGTTGAAGTATTATTGTTGTTGTTTATATTGAAGTATTGATTGTTTTTTATAATTGAAGTTGTGATATTGCATGATTGTTGAATGTTTATGAAGTAAATGAACAGAAGTAAATTGAACTTGAATAACTGGCTAAGTATTGAAGTGTTTGGGCTACCGTCCTGGTTCCTTTGAAACTTAATTCCATAAAGTGTAAAAAGTGAATCAACTGAGGCACATAGGTTAGAGGCGTAGTTCATGAGAGTAGTTGAGAGCCTCAATACGAATTCTCGTCGGTGTCGCACGGCCATGATGGTGCGACCATCATTGGGGTTGTGATAGATGGTATAAGAGCTCGCTTTGTGAAGGTGGGCATTTGGAAGAAATTGAAGGTAGTGGCATGACGCCTGCTATCATTGGAAGTTGTGATCAAGGTTGTGAGCTTGTTAAGAGTTGGGAAATATGTTGACATGTCTACAGTAGGGTTGTCATAGACTTATGCAGCTCATGGACATATTGGGTCGCATGAAGGAAGAGAGGTTGAGGTTGCATTACAAACTTGAAATTTGGAAGAAAAGGTTAAAAAGGAGATTCTTAGCCTTGTGTGGTCGATTGGGAAGGTTGAAGTTGTTGGTTGTAATGATGAAGAAGAAGTTGCGATGTATGAAGAGAAATTTGGCCAAACGGTCAAGTGTGAAGTAAGTGTTGTGAACGTGTTGCTGAAAGAGGAAGAGTTTGGTGGGACGAAGCCTATCAGATTTGGACATGTCGCATCCATTGAAGGAAGAAGTTGACTCTATGGACAAGCATGAAGAAACAATTGTTGCGAGTTTTTCAATTAAAGAGGACGAACTTGGTGAGATGAAGCTTACCAAATTTGAACCAAATTCGTGCATATCGCAGCCATGGAAGGAAAAACCCTACATAGAAGTTGTATAATGGTTCCCCTTGTGTTGATCAAGAGGAATGTGTGATGGATGACATTCACTTGTGTTGGGTGTGCGTTATATTCTTTCCACCATTAGCCTCAAACGAGAAGCGAGGGGCTGCTAGCCCTCCTACACTTGCGTCAGGCGTAGTAGGGGGGTCATAAGGGGGGCGCAGCCCCACACGGGGTTCGACGCAATGCCCTGAGAAATTTTTTTTGGACCCTATATTAGGTGGGTGGCCCTGCCTATGGTTTTGTGCATGGGTTTGCACATGGTTTTGGGCATGATGATTTTTTTCCCATGGTATTTTTGTAGATCTAGTCAAGGGAACTATGATTATGTTCTAATCCAGCGTTAATGGATTGGGGTTTATGAATTCTTCGGTATGTATATATATTTGTTGTAACATTGAAAGAAATATAATGAAAAATCAAACTCGTAGTCCCAGTTTTGGGATCGAGGGGAAAATATTTGTGTATATATGTTTTATTTTTATGCTCTTGATATTGTTTTATTTTATGTTTTAAGAGTTCATTTGCAGATAATTTCTGTACAGGGTTTTTTGTTGCACATAATGTCTAGGCACCGTGACAACAGATCAGATCGGGGGCTGTCACCCTGATCCCCAATCTCTATTTTTAATTTGTATCCTTGCAGACTAAGGGGGGTAGACCCTAACGAAATGGAATAAAGAGAACTGGTTGGAAACCAACCAATTCAGGAGACATAGTCAAACGACCAAGCACTTGTTAAGATTTAACGAGATTTTACAGATTCGATTAGACTAAAAGTTTAAGAGCAGTGCCTTGTGGAGTCAAATTATCTTGTTACGAAATTAAGATCAAGTAGTTGATAGATAAATGTCGTTAAAGAGGACAATTATCGTGCTAAGAAAATGCCAATCCACCACCACAGTTTTCAATTCTTCGATCAAATGCCCAATTTATCAAACTAGAAGATAAGCCCTTTTCAACAATGCGATTTAACATTCGATTAAACACTTTCATAATCCTTCAATATTATGCATTAACAATGTTCGATCTAGGAAAGAAAGACGTGAAATTTATCACTTGAAAAATTCTCAAAGTTGACTAGGAAATTAACATCAATTTCAAGCAAATTAAAACCACAGTTAGAGATAATTAAACGACCATCAATCCCAATAGATGCTAATTATGAAAAAATATTCGAACCAGGTGCAAGCTTTAAACAATTTAAATTCCGAAAACATATTATCAGGAAAGGACCATCGAATTTAAATGCTAAACATTTCAAATAGTTCTGAATTAAAATGATCTTCTTAGTAATTCCAATCCAGAAATTTGAATTTAGTCTATAGTCAAACTTCAGATAAAAAAATTAAAAGTTCACCTTTAACTATGCAATAATTTAGATTTTAACACCCAAGACCACCTCCGAACAAAATTTTAAAACAAAATTTCCAAAAGTTAAAAGTTAAAAGTTATATATATATATATTCGAGAAATTTTTAAAGTAAAAAAATTCATTAAAGTTTTTGGGCCCCTTCTTTTTTAATTTTTTTCAAAAAAAACTAAGGTTAATGAAAATACCAAACTTGAAAATAAATCTAAAACTATAAAAAAGGGAAAGATGAAAAAATTAAGGAATTTTTTTTTTTTTTTTTGTTATTTTTTATTATTATTATTATTATTATTTTTAAAGTTTTTAAAGTCTAAAGATTAAAAAAATAAAACTAAAGAGTCAGACCTAAAATGTAAATTAAACATGACCTTAAGCAAACTAAACTAATTTCAGAAAATAAATCAAAGATCTAAAGTCTAAAGTTAAATAAAAAGAAAAAAAAAAAATTGTTAGTGTTGTGTGCAGGTCGATGACAACGTTTGGAGAAATGTGAGAGTGAGGGAGTGAGGGAGCAGCAGACTGCAAGCAGGCCAGTGTGGAGGAGATGGCAGAAAGAGTGGTCAGCAGTGTGTGGGAAGAAGAGGAATGGGTTGCGGGAGAAGAGGAGCGATGGAGCTGGCAGCGTAGGGGATGCAGCGTGAGGGAAAAAGGAAGTCGTAGACAAAGGAAAATGCAGTGGATAGGGATGAAGGGACACGTGGAAGGAGGTGGAGACTGCGGGCAAGGTTTAACGCAGCGTGAAGGGAGCAGACAACAAGAGTAGACGGCAACAACGAAGAGGGCAAGCTGCGGAGGCAAATGGAAAGGAATTATAAGTTTCTGGGCAGGAAAAGTGATGGGGAGCCACAGATCTGGCAACAATGGGAAGAATGCGTAGGTGTAGGTGAAGGCAACAAAATGAAGAAAAATTACATAGATGAAGGAAATGGAGAAGGGATGTGGTTCAGGAAAAGTGATAGCGCAGAAGGAAGGAGGGGAGTTAAACAGGATTTGAGTGATGGACATCGTATTGGAGGAAAGCGATGAGCACAACAAAACGCAGCAAGAGAGGGAACTCACAAGTGGGAAACATAGGGTTGGTGTAATATATATATATGAATTTCTCTTTTCACCCAGCAGAATTAAATTCAATTTAAAAGAGATACATCTGCAATTATTTAATCCTTAAAGTGAGACACTACCCAAATCTGTAGCCCAAAATGATCCTGAGGCCAAATCTTATCCTCCAGGGCCTAGATCTGGCTAAGATCTAAAAAAATATATATATGAGAATCTCCCAATAGAACCTGCAAAAAGCCAGAAACAAGGAATCCATACCCAAAAATATGCATAGGAGAGTTAAAATTAACGATATTTACAAATCTACAATGCTATTTTACATATCAAGGCCCTGATGGCCATATTTAAACCATTTAGCACAATTAAAAAAAAAAGAAAAAAAGAAAAATTAAGAGAGAGACACAAGCCCTAAAAATAACCCTGCAAAAAATGGAATTTAAGATAAGCCCGAGGAATTAGATCCAGAGGGCTCGTCAGATCTTATTTCCTTGGGAGTCAGTCGGTCCAGCCAAGGACTTCCCTAAACGCCCAAATCTAAATCCGAGAGATTTATGCACACTTAAAGTTAAACTGTTAAATCAATAGAGAAATAAGACAAATAATAAAATTTTCAAGAGTCAACGATAACTGCTAACTCAATCCAATTAATATTCTCACCCTAAATCCAGTAACCTAAGCAAGATACATGTGCAATAGATTACTCTACAAGGGCCATTAATCAACAATTTGTTAAAATAATCACCAACAGAATATAAAGAACAAGTTTACCATAAAATAATAAAGATGAACACCACCATCAAAATAAACCCCAAAGACTTCGTTTGTATTATTCCAGAAAATATTACAGGAGAGCTTCAAGAGCAAGTACACAATCAAGAGATCAGATGCCCGAAAGATTGACAAAGACCTCTAATTTATAAGATAAAATCTCCAACGGCTAGTTCAGTTGATCCCTGTCAAAGTAATCTAGACCGTCGAAAAAGATTTAATCATCTTTTAATCTGGTCCGTTGAAATTATAAATTTTTGAGGAAATTCGAATTTATCATTTAATTCATTTTTAATTAACTCAAAAATAATATTTTTGAGTTAATTACCTCAAAAATTTGACTTTGACTTAACCACCAAGGCCCAAGGGTCCAAAATTTCTCGAAATTCTCAATATTCCCTTGGACTCGGACCTTTACAAAATTATTTTTTGAGAACCCGAATTTTGCCTTTGAATAATTTTAAATCACCTAGGACTTAAAATTAATTATATTTCTCGCTTAGGATTTTTAATTTAATTGGGACAGAAAATTTAATTAATTGACTGAGAGGGGATTTAATTATGTTTTCAACCTTCTTTACATAAGATAAATACATTTTGACACATGAAAGGGGAAAACCCATTCGTGATAGACCCTCAAATAGCTACCCAATTATGTGACTCAAAACATGATCTAGTAGACCAAGTAGCTTGTAATAAAAGAATCTAGCTAATTAGCTAGGATTATTCCCAAACTACTTTTACAAAGACTCGATAGAAAACACTAGGACCAACCCAATATCTTGATGAAAAAATCCACCCTAGCTTTGGGGTGAGGCTGGAGGGGAAAACTCTGCAGATCACTTGTATCGAGAAACACAAATGAATCAGTGAGACAAAAAACCTCCTACGATAGAAATCATCACCAAAATACTAGGCTTACCTAGGTTGTTACATACATGATGGTCTTACTTAAATCATTTACATCATAAACATGCAGAATTGGTTTACATCATTTATAAAACAGTCGAATGATGATGGAATCTGAATGACGTGAACACCTCGAACATGATGAATCCCATTTGCAAAAATGGGGGTGTACTGCTATGGGGTCGTTAACACAGAGTGGTCAACATCTGGCTCTACTTGGGGACACGTTGCTTCATTGAAGGAATGTGAGTATCTAGAATTTGTATCCAAGCAACACACAAAATTACATAAGTAGCATCCATCTAAATATCATCATATAATATTAAGCACATGAAAATCGAAGCTCTTCATTTATTGACTATTCTACTAACATGAAATGTAAATCTACTCTAACTACAAAATGAAATGCTAAAAGGACAAAGTGTAAGGTTAGAGATACAATACAAAGGATGCCCTATGTCATCATATGTGTTCAATATAGTGCAGGCTTAGCATTTGCCTGCTTTCAGGAAAATCTGTGGGCTGCTTTTCGGATGTGCCATGTGCAATCTTGCATATGGTAGGACTTTGTCTTATCCGAATATCAAGCTGCTCTCAGCCATCAGGTGCATCTAACCACTTCTTCTTTTTTTATTTTTTCTCTTCTTCTTAGTGGGATGTGATGTCAGCAATGAGACGACTGTAGATTTCTTGTCCTTATCTTGAAGATGCTCATACAAAATATATGATGAACCTAGAGTGTGACCAATATTATTCTGAATATACTCTGTCAATGGTGACACATAAGCTTGGTTTTTCTTAACGTCCTTTGTAACCATAATTATTTTTTCCTTAATGGGAAAAGTGACCTCCCTGTGATGAGATGGGAATTGCTTCAGCAAACTGGGAGGCCTATGATCTGTTGACAATTCTGACTTGGGTTGGAAATTCTGCATGTGTGATATTTCTATTTTTTCCAACTTATTCTTAATAACAGTCATTTGATTAGAATGCTTAACCTTTACAACACTGATTTCCTTCACAATACTCTCTTCAACAATCAACAACTTGTGTTGAAGAGACATTTGACTGATTTCCATGTTTTTTATCGCTTTATCATTATCCTCTTTGATGGCCATGAAGCAATTTTTCATATAGTTCATCTCTTTCTCATGATTTTCTTCCATGGTGATCAAATGATTTGAGTGATTAAATTATATAATCGTCATTTCCTTGATATGTTTTTCTTCTAAGGCCAATAACCTGCCCTGCATAGAACCAATTTCCCTGGCGTGATCTGCTATTAATTTTTCTTGATTAAGTTCCATATTCTTAAGGAATTGGGCCTGGTTGGCCTCCATATTCTTGATTACCTGAGATTGATTCAATTGCATATCTTTAACCATCTGAGTTAATTCCTTGATGACATCATTTTCAACTTCTATATTTTCATTTACCTCAACTTTTGCTTTTACCTTTTCTTTATCTCCATATTTATTTTCAAATTCCTTAATGAGTGATTGGAAAGAAACAAAAGTTTTTTTGGGGGAGTCAATAAACCACTCCAAAGCATCACCGGCTAAGGTGAAAATGAAAAGCCACATCTTCACATCTTCATGATCAGAATATGGGCGACACTTGCTTATACAAAGGTTGAAATTCCGAATGTGAGACTTGGCAGTAAAAGAATTATTATCACTAAAAGGGGGCACCTCATCGATATTCAGACTGAACGAAGACGAGAAACCGTGTGGAGCACCCTGAAAGTTAGTAAAATAAAAAGGATCAAAAAAATAATCCATGATGACTTGCTTAAATGGAACAACCAAATGGACGTTAGGGAAATAGATCCTTGTTCAAGAAAAGTCAAGAGGTCCACAAGAATCAAGCTTCTTAGTAGGAGTTATTGTAAGAGATGAAGGAATTGGAGTCGCCACTTGAACATGAATCTAATTCTAAAATTGAAAAAATAGTCGAGAGAAGCAGATGGATATCAGGGAGGGATTCTTTTCTAGGAGTAAATAGATGAAAAATTGAAGTCGCCACCCAAACAAGAAACCAATCGAAATGTCTAGGTGCTAAAGGTGTAAGAGAAAATTAAAGGATTAGTGATATGACGAAAAATATGATGATGAAACGATGAAGAGATGAAATGATTCCAAAAAATGCTATGTTGTGTGACAGGTTAATGAATGACAGAAAAAATATTAGAAGATTAGAACATGTAGTTAAGACCACAGATAGAAAAACTCTATCCTCGACAATGGCACCAAAAAATGTTGTCGCACAGAATGTCTAGGCACCGCGACAACGACTCAGATTGGGTGTTGTCACCCTGATCTCCAATCTCTCTATTTAAGTTGTCTCATTGTAGAATAAGGGTGGTAGACCCTAACGAAATGGAAGAAAGAGAACTGGCTAGAAACCAACCAATTCAGGAGACACAGTGAAACGACCAAGTACTTGTTAAGATTTAACGATATTCTATATATTCGATTAGATTAAAAGTTTAAGAACAGTGCCTTGTGGAGTCAAATAATCCCGTTACGAAATTAAGATCAAGTAGTTGATAGATAACTGTTGCTAAAGAGGACAATTATCCTGATATGAAAATACCAATCCACCACCACAATATTCAATTTTTCAATCAAATGCCCAATTTATCAAACTGGAAGATAAGCCCTTTTCAACAACGTGATTTAGCATTCGATTAAACACTTTCATAATCCTTCAATATTATGCATTAACAATGTTCGATCTAGGAAAGAAAGACATGCAATTTATCAGTTGAAATTTTCTCAAAGTTGACTAGGCAATTAACATCAATTTCAAGCAATTTAAAACCATAGTTAGAGCTAATTAAACTACCATCAATCCCAATAGATGCTAAGTATGAAAAATACTTCGAACCAGGTACAAGCTTTAAACAATTTAAATTCCGAAAAGATATTATCATGAAAGGACCATCGAATTTAAATGTTAAACATTTCAAATAGTTCCGAATTAAAATGATCTTCTTAGTAATTCCAATCGAGAAATTTGAATTTAGTCTATAGTCAAACTTTAGATAAAAAATTAAAATTTCACCTTTGACTATGCAATAATTTAGATTTTAACACCCAAGACCACCACGATAACAAAATTTTAAAACAAAATTTCCGAATGTTAAGAGTTACAATTTTTAAATTTTTTTCGAGAATTTTTTAAAGTTAAAATTTTCATTAAAGTTTTTGGGCCCCTTATTTTTTTAAATTTTTCAAAAAAAAAACCTAAGGTTAATGAAAATACAAAACTTAAAAATAAATTTAAAACTATAAAAAGGGAAAAAAAGAAAATTTTAATTTAAGAAATCTGATTTTTTTTATTTAATATTAATTTTTTTAAAGTCTAAAGATTAAAAAAAGAAAATTAACGAGTCAAACCTAAAATGTAAACTAAAAGTGACCTTAAGCAACCTAAATTAATCTAAGAAAATAAATCAAAAGATCTAAAGTCTAAAGTTAAATAAAAAGAAAAAATTAGATTGCATTATTGTTGTGTGCAGGTCAACGATAGCGTTTGGAGAAATGCGGGAGTGAGGGAACAACGGACATAGAGCAGGGCAGCGTGGAGGAGATGGTAGAAAGAGAAGCCGGAAGTGTACGTGCATCAGAGGAATGGGCTACGGGAGAAGGGAGCGATGGAGCTGGCAGCGTAGGGGATGCAGTGTGAGGGGAAAAGGAAGTCGTAGACAAAGGAAAATGCATTGGATGTGGATGAAGGGACACATGGACGGAGGCAGAGACTGCGGGAAAGGTTTAACACAGAGTGAAGGGAGCAGACAACAAGGGCAGACGGCAACAGATAAGAGGGCAGGACGTGGAGGCAAATGGAAAGGAATGATAAGCTGACGAACAGGAAAAGTGATGGGGAGCCACGGATCTCGCAATGATGGGGAGAATGCATGGGTGCGGGTGAAGGCAGCAAAATGAAGAGAAATTATGCAGATGAAGGAAATGGATAAGGGATGTGGATCAGGAAAAGTGATAGCGCAGAAAGGAAGGAGGGGAGTAAAACAAGAGCTGATCAATGGACAACGTTTTGGAGGAAAGCGATGAACACAGAAAAACACAGAAAGAGAGGCGGCTCATAAGTGGGAAACGCAAGGCTAGTGCCAAAAAAAAAAAAAAAAAAAAATCTGAATTTCTCCTTTCACCCATCATAATTAAATTCAATTTAAAAGAGATACACCTGTAATTATTTAATCCTTAAAGTGAGACACTGCCTAGATCTGCGACCCAAAACAATCCTGAGGCTATATCTTACCCTCCAGGGCCTAGATCTGGCTCATATCTAAATTTTTTTATGAGAATCTCCCAATAGAACCTGCAAAAATCTGGAAACAAGGAACCCAAACCCAAAAATATGCACAGGAAATAAAATCCTTAAACCCAGGTGAGTTAAAAATAATGATATTTACAAATCTACGATGCTATTTTACAGATCAAGGCCATGATGGCTAGATTTAAACCATTTAGCACAATTAAAAAAAAAAGATAAATTAAGAGAGAGGCACAAACCCTAAAAAGAACCCTACAAAAAATGGAATTTAAGATAAGCCCAGGGAATTAGATCCGGAGGGATCTTCAGATCTTATTTCCTTGGGAGTCAACTAGTCCAACCAAGGACTTCCCTCAACGCCCAAATCTAAATCCGAGAGATTTCTGCACACTTCAAGTTAAATTATTAAATCAATAGAGAAATAAGATAAATAATAAAATTTTCAAGAGTTAGAGATATCTTCTAACTCAATCCAATTAATATTCTCACCCTAAATCCAGTAACCTAAGCAAGATACATGTGCAATAGATTACTCTACAAGAGCCATCAATCAACAATTCATTAAAATAATCACGAACAGAATATAAAGAAAAAGTTTACCATAAAATTCTAAAGAGGAACACCACCATCAAAATAAAACCCCAAAGACTTTGTTGGTATTATTCCAGAAAATATTACAGGAGAGCTTCGAGAGAAAGTACACAATCAAGAGATCGGATGCCTGAAAGACTGACAAAGACCTCTAATCTATAAGATAAAATCTCCAACAGCTAGTTCGATTGATCCCTGTCAAAGTAATATCGACCATCGAAAAAGATTTAATCATCTTTTAATCTGGTCCGTCGAAAATATAAATTTTTGAGGAAATTTGAATTTATCATTTAATTCATTTTTAATTAACTTAAAAATAATATTTTTGAGTTAATTACCTCAAAAATTTGACTTTGACTTAACCACCAAGGCCCAAGGGTCCAAAATTTCTCGAAATTCTCAATATTCCCTAAAAATTTATTTTTTAGGGACCAACAAATTTTTCCTTTGAATAATTTTAAATCACCTAGGACTTAAAAATAATTATATTTCTCGCTTAGGATTTTTAATTTAATTTGGCCATAAAATTTTCTTAATTGACTTAGAGGGGATTTAATTATTTTTCCAACCTTCTTTACACAAGATAAATACATTTTGACACATGAAAGGGGAAAACCCATTCGTGATAAACCCTCAAATAGCTACCCAATTCTTTGACTCAAAACATGATCTAGTAAACCAAGTAGCTTGTAATAAAATAATCTAGCTAATTAGCTAGGATTATTCCCAAACTACTTTTACACAGACTCGATAAAAAACACTAGGACTCACTCAGTATCTTGATGAAAAAATCCACCCTAGCTTTGGGGTGAGGCTGGAGGGGAAAACTCTGTCAATAACTTGTGTCGAGAAACACAAATGAATCAGTGAGACAAAAAACCTCCTATGATAGAAATCGTCACCAAAATACTAGGCTTACCTAGGTTGTTACATACATTATGGTCTTATTTAGATCATTTACATCATAAACATGCAGAATGGGTTTGCATCATTTCTAAAATTGTCGACTGATGATGGAATCTGAATGGCATGAACACCCCGAACATGATGAATCCCATTTGCAAAAATGGCAGTGTATTGTTATGGGGTCGTTGACACAGAGTGTTCAACAGGGTTGAAACCTACAACTTGGAAGGTTGTTGTGAGTTTGTGTTTAGTTATGAAATGGATAGTTTTGATGTTTGCAATTCTTGTTCGAGTGGTATTAAACCTTAGGGTATATGGTGTGAATGCCCGATACAAGGGTTGAACATGATGAACCACATGCGATGGGAAAGTCATGCTTGGTAAAATGAAGATTTGGCTAAGTGCATGACATGGCTCATGGAAAGAAGGACAACGATGAACGAAGGGAACTACAATGACGATGAGGGAAGGCAACTAAAGGTTCCACCTAACTGAAGTTGAAGAAGAAGAGCATGAAATACTTCATGTAGGGGAATTTAGAAAGGGCGCTTGCAGAGGATGTCACACAGGGGCATCGAGCAGAAGTTCCAAGCAAGAATGTTGTGTAGGATGATTGTGTCAGTGCCATATGAAGAAGTTATGGAGAAGGACTGATGGGGATGTTGGGCGCATTCATGCAGCAAGGCCATGATCGTTTTGAGGAAAGACATGGGTGACCTATGAGAGCGTTCATACAACAAAGAGGGTAGAGGCGACTTGCAATGGGACTTATGACCTGGACAAGTGTGTTTGCCTAAGTATTGAGATTAAGATGGTTCGAAGGAGTTTGAGAAGACTTGAAGGACCCTAAGAGACTTGTATTCGATGAAGACTTCATGCGATGGTGGTCTTGGAGTATCTAGTTCGTTAGGGAGCTGAGGTCAGTTTTGGACTTGACATTGATGCAATATGGGGCACATACATTGGGCACAATATGGGATGTGTTCGTAAGGAGTGACTTGAAGGATGAGATAGGAGAAATATTCCTTGGATTTGACTGGTTGTTGCAACGACAAAGGTGCCTTGGTGGAAGCACCTAGGCATGGGTTGAGTTTGATGATATTGGTGGGCATGGAGGTTTTTGGTCTATGACCAAGGGTGGCATATGGATGAGACAATGAGGCAAGTGAGACTTGCCCCTCTGAGAGGATTGATGAGCGACATATCCAAGATGAGATAAAGTTTTCTTTATGAACCTGGATATGGCACAATGGTTGAGCATTGGTTGAAGGACTAAAGCATGAATATGGAAATAGTTCTTGATCGAAGTTGAATATGTGAAAAAGTGTTGGAGAAATAAATGACGATGGAATGAGGAGGTGCATTCTCATGGGTTGGTCGTGACCATTGAATTGATCACCTAACTAGTTTGAGTCATGGGGCGCATAAGTGCATGAAGGCATGTTGGAGTTGAGTTGGAATATGGAAGCAGCAGTTCACATGATGATATATGGTGGGTTGGCACGATGAAAATTACGATTGAAGCATGCATCCAAGTTGGAAGGGGAGACCTTGCATGAGTTGACATAGTGTGGAGGATTACGATGAGTTATGGTTGATGAACATAAAATTGAGGAGTCTTTCCCTTATGAAGACTTAAGCCATGACAAAGGTTCATATGAAGTGAAGTGTTCATGAAGCATGGACTTGAGAAACAGGCTAAGTGCAACTAGGAGTTGATGACTTCATAACATTTGGACTTGGTGAAGAAATTAGCCAAGTGCATTTGTTTTCGAGGACGAAAACTATTAGGGACTTGAGAAATAGGCTAAGTGCAACTGGGAGTTGATGACTTCATAACATTTGGACTTGGTGAAGAATTTATCCACGTGGATTTTTTGTCGAGGACATAATGTGGAGTGCACGTAACGAAGGCAAGCACCCTAGGTGTGCACCGATAAAGTCAGGGTGGTTGGGAGGCCATAAGAATATTGCATAAATGGCATGACGACAGGTGGGCGGATAGGGCGAGTCGTGTGGAAGGTGTGAACCGAGCAGTGAGTGAAAGGTGGCACGATGGGCATGGGTGAGTTGGTCAGCACGACATGTGAGCGAAGGAATCGACGGGAGAAGGCATGATGTGTGGAGTAAGGCAAGAAAAAATATGTGCCCTAGGCACACCTACACAAATAAGGGGTGCCTGGGCACCCAAGTGGACCTTGCATGTCGTGCATGTAGACACACATAAATGGCAAGGGCGCCCACATGACCAAACATAGGTCGTGCCAATACTTGAAAGGGGTTCAACTCACAAAAATAACTTGGGTGTGAATGCATATAAGTAGAGGGTGACCACACAAAGATGGAGAACAACCAATGAATTGCAGAGATGTGAGTTCGCATAACCAAAGGAAGAATCGCAGGAAGGGGTGCATAACGCATAAGGGAAAACTCAACAAAAAACAATGTCGCAAAATATGTGCCCTCGCCCAAGTGGGCCAAGTTTCTGGGCATGTTGCATGGTTGGTTTTCTAAGTTGTTGGTACGACAAGTTCAGGGTTTCTGGTTTGGCAAGGTGCTAATCGTAAGGCTGGGCATGCCCTAGGTTGTAGGTCTTGGTGCCTTGGTTAGGCGTGTTGGGTTGGGCCAATGATTGCCTAAGACTTGTTCATTTCTGAAGTTTGTAAAGTGTGTTGGGTTGGGCCAATGAATTCCTATGTTGTAACTCTGTTGTAACATATTCTGAAGTTAATAAAATAAGTAAAGGGGAGAAGTTTTTATTGGGATTTTCCCCCTCACGTCGCACATACTTGTTGAAGTATTATTATTGTTTGTTTATATGGAAGTATTTATTATCGTTTATAATTGAAGTTTTGATATTGCATGATTGTTGAATGTTTATGAAGTAAATGATAGTAGTAAATTGGACTTGAATAATTGGATAAGTGTTGAAGGGTTTGGGCTATTGTGTTGATTCCTTTTAACTTAATTCCGCAAAGTGTAAAAAGTGAATTGACTAAGGCACACAGGCTAGAGGCATAGTCCGTGAGAGAGTAGTTGAGCGCCTTGATATGAAATTTTGTCGGTGTTGCATGCCCACGGTGTTGCGACCATCATTGGGGTCATGAAAATGACCCACTTACAATGATTTTCAATAAAACCCTTCTCATTTATAAATAAAACCTCCAATCTTCAAATTTCCATTTTGTACAAACCACTAGTATACGCTACCCTCAGTTCATACCTCTAATGATATCACTAATATGTAACAGGTCCAAACTTCATTTTTACCATGACTCTTAACTTTTCCTTAATGAGGTTACACATTATGATATGGAACACACTCTGAAAATGAACTATCATCTAGTTAAAAAGAGAATCCTAACTTTACTTCAACAATGATTAGTCTTGTGAAGAAACCTCTTATTAGGGTTGAGACAAAATAAATGTTACTTTAATGATACACTGTCATTTCAAAGCAGAATTGGAATATATAAAAAATTTAACAAAATTGTTCTCAATACAATTATGCCCTAATTGAGTTCTCTAAAAACCTTGGTCAACTAATTAATTTTCAATCCCTCTACAAGTCTAGTGTAGTGTATTCAATACATATCTTGTACCATTTAGATAACACATAGAGATGTTCAATCCAAATTTGCAATTAGAAAATGTACCAAGTAAGTCTTACCAAAAGAGTGTTGTGATCATGCCTCAAATAAACTTGAATGCCTGGCTCAAAGGGTTATAACACAGATGCACATTGGGCTCGTATGTCTCAGTGAGTATTCCTTAGTCATGTCCTTTAACAATGATCATAACTTCAGTATTAAACATGGACCAATAAACATGCCTTCAACTCAAAGTAAACAACCTCAGATTTGTGCTCAGAGACCTTGCCACATCACAATGTACATACATTTCAATATAAGGTTGAATGTTCCCTATGGTTAGGGCCAATTTATGGGCCTCGGGGTCTGTGTTTTAATAATCAGGTCAGCCTCAAATAAGGTCAAATTTTAGCCTATTAGGTCAACCTCAAAAGTTTAAACAAATAAAAATATGACCGATTTGCTTTAATACAAAAATGCAGTCATACTTCAAAGCTTATAGAGGGCATAATTTTTCAATGATCATGCCTAAGAATGCAAGCCCTGGTCTCCTTTAAATATTCTATAAATTTTCAAAAATAAATGATTGGAAAATGCCTCGGGAATTTCCATGAATTCAAATTATATTTTTAGTTCAGACAAGCCCTAATATAGGGGGTTGAAACTACTCCACCTGAATGCATTAGGTTTGACTTTGAAATAGGTTTTAATGTGCCCAAAACTACCCTACCATAGGGCCGAAAATCATTCACAAAATTTCAAGTCTGTGTGTTTAAAAGAGTGCCAAAATCTTATCATAAAGGGAGTTGCACCAGTCACCTAGATCAAATTCAAGAGACACTTCAAATTAGCCTTGAGTAAGCCCAAAAAATCAAGCGAATATCCATACCTCAAAGATAAAATGTTAATCTCAAGAAAACTTCAGAACTTCGACCTTCCAAAATTGATTTTCAAGACTATACAGGCCATAAATATATATCACTTCAGATCGACATTCAAATAATGTGTTTGAGGAGAGACAAGTGCCCCTTTTTATAGGTCTTGAGTGGTGCCATTTGAGGGAGCCAACTTGAATGATTTGGAGGGAAATAATTTAAATTTTATTTTATTTTTGGAGTAAAAAACCCACATTTAATTTGGGGCCGACTTGCACTTTTGATGGGAACATTTTTTAATTTAATTTTGAAACTTCGCAATCAATAGGACCATAAAATATTTGATTTAATTCTCCAATGAGGGTCCTTCTTGGCCTCATGACTTGAGTAATTTTCTAGATAATAATAAACTACCACATCATCTAGCTTATGGGGACATTGACCACAATAAGGGGATTTGATTTTCCGAAGGGCATAACTTTCAAACCATGTGGAACCTCATGGCATGCGATATACCGTTGGAATCATCATGACAAGGATAATCTAATGATAGTGATATTGACCCTAGAAATCACAATTTTCCATGTCATCTTGGTCAAAAAAAAATATGGGCTTCCTGTGGTGCTGCTTGGGTTGACATCAATGACAAACACTTTTCAACAAAGACATTATTTTCTTTTGGGGATTTAAATTTCCAATTTATGATATTTTTTGTTTTAATGTAGCGGGTGTCAATTTACTACTACACGATTATATATATATAAGGGAATGACAATAAATTCATATCCATGTCTTAATTTTTAAAGAAAAGATTGGTCATTTTAGGTGATGTTATATGTTCTTAGTTTATGTTACAAGTTTAAGTTATTTACTTTTTTACTTTTTCTTTTTTCCTATCTCAATAGATTCTTCGTCTAGTTATCACTAGTTTTTATATTTATTGTGTTAATTTTTTTCCCTTCGAAATATTGAGGTTGTTAGAAATCTTAAAAATGAGATATCTGTTAATAAATATTAAAATATATATTTTTATAATTGATAATCTCTACATTTTTCCATAATCATATAATCAAGTAGAGCTTTACTTAGGTGAACCAAATGCATCTCTTTGTAAAGATGATGATTCTCTTTGCAACTTGTTAAAGTCAATTATATGAAATTTATTGAGAAGATTTCTCATTGCCTTTGAAATTTTAGTTTGCCACAACTAGACAAGAATATTTGGTAGTGCCACCCAAATTGGTATTATAAAGGTAAACATTCTAATCTAGACAAACAATGGAAATAAGGGCTTGAGGAAAAAATTAGTGACGCCCTAAAACCATGGTTTTGTTTTCTATGGTTGGTGTTTCTTCTTTAATATTTGAAAAAGTGACAACATAGAAACCTCCAAATGAAGGTTTTAAATTACCTTAATTTTTTTTGACCTACTAGATAGTAATTTAGTTGCAAATATCAAAACAAATTAGACAAAAGCCATTAAATTTAAAAATTAGAACATTCTCTAATTGTAACATCCCTCCTAGTTTTAACCTCTTAATTTAGACGATTGCTCAAAATGTATAATAAATCAAAGTTGTGTGTATGTTTAATTAACCTTCACAAAATGCACAATGTTGCGCAAATTGTGTAAAGGTTCTAAAAGATCTTAATGTTTTAAAATATCCATAATGTAATAATACTTTGTCCCAATCATATAAATTTAGCATTACATGTCTTTCTATTCTTGTGAGACTTTCTATTGAAATTTATCTTTTCCCATTAAGAAATTCTAATCCAAAATTTAGGGATAATAAATGGATATTTGAAAATGTATACTCATAAAAGGTGAAATTTATAACAAAGACAAATTGTTTTGAGTGCCTATGAGCACTCATTCATTGTATTAAACATGTTGATATGAGCAAGATAGGATTATTCATTGATCTTAACACCTCCCATTTATGTTGTTGGTTTCTTCTGATGTATCACTTTTTTTGTTTCATATATAATATTTTGAAGGTTGTTGTCTTCTTTCTTGTTATAATTTTTTTTTTTTTTGTCGATAAAAAAACTTATATTATATTATCAGGAATATAAAGATTGCAAAATGTTTCTCAACAACTCCCTTGGCTTCACTCCGATCAGATTTGTTAGCTAGGAGAGTTGGAGTATGCAAAAAATGTTCTCATTGAACCTTTATTTCAGACAGGATGAAGAGCCTTACAAGAAAAAAAGGAGACAAAAATAACAGACAACCTGTGAGCATCCTATCATTGAGGTGGTTGAGAGGGGTGCAAAGGAGGCATTGCAAATAGATCGAATCTCTCATGCATGTGGAAATCAATGTGGTTGACCTTGGCCTCCAACTCATGCAAGAAATAATTAGTCTGATGCTGGCTCTAATGGATGTTATCCAGTTGCTCCAGAATCTCATAATGACTGAACTAGATGTCGTTCATGTATGCCACGAGGTCATTCCTATCCTCATATCTATGCGCCTTGAGGATATCCAGGTTGGCATGCATTCCTCTCAGCTGCTCCAAAATTTACTCCAAAGTGATTTCATAACCACACAACTTGGGGAGTGGCCTGTTCCTGAGCTAACTCCCCCGTGCACTCCATGCTTGCAGAAGTTGTAGTCGATGAAATATGGTTGCTTTCCCACCCCTGATGACCATCGCTTCTATAAGGATGACCCCACTAGAAAGGCATAATAGAATTCACGCTAAAACCAAGACCTTAAATCCATATATGACAACAAACTCCACTAAGACACCACCCTCAAGAACCCAAATATGACACACACGGACCAAACAACAAGGCGAGGGTAAAAACACTACAACACGACAGATCCGATAGAACATAGGGCAATAGTCTTAGCCAACCCCAGGAAACTCGCCCATTCAACAAAGTAATATTTAGAAGGAGAATTACATATCCACCCCACCTAGATGATTTTTACAGTCTGCACAAAGCTTCCAAAGAGGGACCATTGCAAGGTAGCCTTAGCCCTCAGAAAAAACCAGTCTAGGGCCAAGTCCAATGGAGGGCTATACTGAAGACACCATATACTCTTGAGCAAAAGAAAGAGACAATTCCCCCAAGACACAGAGGAATTCCCACCTGAAATTTGTCGTGCACACTGCCTCCTACACAACCTAGAAAGACCACATAAATATTTTACAATATGCACGACCTACAGGGTTGGGTACCAACCATACACCAAAAACCTATAGCCATGATAAGCATACATCTGCAACCATAATTGCCACACCTCCAAAATGAAGGTCGCATAACAAAACCACAACCTAATAACGACAGATACGTAAAAGCCACAGAATGTCATTTCAAGTGAGGGTCTGCTCCATTGGCAGGAGCTAGAGTTTCCACCGCCAAGCCCAAGCCTGAGAGGGAGGTCTGAAGGACAATTCAAGTGCACTCCAGGTTCCTAGATGAAGGCTTGAGAGCTAGCCAAGGTAAAAACTACTGCGCTAAGGGTTTTTGTCGCTTTGCATTGGTTGTTCAACTTCTAAGGCGAGATCGCATGGCCACCCTCATTCAACCTCACTACCATACACACACCGCTCATCATCCAATTCTCATAAACCTTCCCAAAATGCCCAAGAGACAATATAACAATAACCGTGACATCTAGAATGATCAAAGGACATCTTGTACCATATGGCCAATCATTATGTGGAGCATGCTCGCCGTGTAATATTCCCAATTTTCCACAAGATAATTGGAATATTAGAAAAATGAGAGGGTGGAGGGACCCAAAAACCCCATAGATGAATAAAATCCACTTTTGATGTGTGTATGTGGATATTTCAGCTCTAGATCTACATTATGGAGTAGTGGAGCAGCTTCTTAATGTGAAAGGAGTGGAGATCATGTCTCATTTATGAGAAAGATCATGGGGGTTGAAGCAGTCAAAGAAGATCATGGGGGGAATCAAATGTAAGATCATAGAGCATTCATGATGAGATAATGGAGAAAGTGGTGCATTTAATGCACACATGATGGGGAGAGTGATCATTACATGCATACATGATGGAGATCATGGAGAGACAACACAATCAACATGGAGACCTATGTCCGCATGTACAACGCAGTTATGAGGTGGGCCAAGGCATGGGAAGGTTCAAAAAATATATAATTAAGATGAAGGAAACATTGGAGGAGGCTTTAGATTATTATTTTTTATCTGTTTAGATCTGGATTTGTCATTTGACATTTCTATGCACGCTTATGTTGTTTAGCTAAGTCTGAAGTGCTGCTTAGCACAGGGTGTTTCCGAGCGGAAATACCACCCTTACCCACGGGGTACTTTGACTGCCTACTATGGGAAGGTTATTCTAAGTTTTCATTCATCATCAGGAATTGGTGCCATATTGTTCCTACTTTCTGCATCCCACACATATTCAGAAATAACACATTTTTGCATCAGGGTTTTAGAGGAGGAGGTTGTCCTTCAGTATTTCAGTTGAGGAACCAGTGGAGGATTAATCCTATCACCTTGAGCTTCAAGTTCAACATTCCAATGCTTCATATCTATATCAGGCATCAGGCCATCCATCATACATCTCCCAACAATAGTAGTTCCATCAGGAATTGCATAGTCCAGTCTTGCAGATCCAAGGGAGAGGGGAAGTTTCTAGCATTTCAGCTAGGAATCCTGTGAGAGATCATCCCCTCACTTTGGTATCACTGTTTACATTAGCCTTGAGCTTATTTCTACATTTTACAACAGGCTTGAGCCTCTCCCTCTTATTCAGCGTAGTTTTCCGAGTTGTTGTGTTTTACAGCAGTTGCATCTTGAAGAGGAGGAGGAAGAAGAAAGATCCCAAGCTTCTAGCTTGGAGATATAGTGAAGCGATCAAACATTCGTTCATAGATATGATTGTGTGACATATTTCAGCCTTCTATTTGTCATATCTAGCTTCAGATCTGCATACCCAACAGTTGTATAGTGAAGCACCAAGAGGGTGATTTTCCTAGATTCATAGATCTGGAAAATCCTTTCTGGGTTATCTTGGGTTTCCATCATAGTGCCCAGATCTAGAATCTTGGCATCATCAGAGCTCCAGAGCTCCATAGATCTTCATTTCCATTTCATCCATCAGTCATATGTACATCATCTGCTGAAGGGACAACACAGTATTTTCTCCAGCATCTCTCTAGTTACACAGTGCCTCCTTTGAGGGAATTCTAGGGTCATTCTAGGCCACTTGTTTGGCTTGAGTGCATCATACTTGAGCACTGTTGTAATTGTAATCGATCTCCAATAATAATAAACGGCTCACCTATTCTGTATATTCCTGTGTTGTTAAATCTTTATGTGTACATAATCTGTGTTTCAAATATTGTGTTTGTGTATCAATGCATTATTCCATTTTGGGATACTACACGCCACATGCCAGGGGGGAAATCCTTGAGGCTAGTTGGCCCAACGTATGTACACCCCCATAAGGGATCTTTATTATTAAAATTATTCCTATTAGTGATGTCCATTTTCCATGTTCCTAGCTACATAAAATTCTTTTGTGAAAAGTATATTTATTTTTATTAATGTCTAAAAAATAAAAAGATAAAAAAAACATATAAAATACATACATGTTTGATACAATTACGTTATTATTAGATTCAAGTAGTTATCAGTTCATAGATGATCCGTGGCATAATTTCTAGGTTTACTTTCTTTTTAAATTAATCCTTTAGTTCATAAACCTCCTAGTATAGCGGTTGAATCAAGGATTGACAAGTCCTTACTATGGAGCTTCTTCAATGGTGTCTGCAATGATTCATTAAGTGTTTGTGATTTATCTTGCATCTATTTGACCAAGACTATTATCATTTTATGGAAAATGTCGAAAGGGGAAGAAATATTTTAGTGATTTTATGGTTCTTTTCCTACTTTTGAAGTTTTCTCATCATCTTGGAATTAATTCTTATGGGTATTCCATGACTCCGATCTTGTTATTAATTATCTATATAGATCTATTCAATTTCATAGCATTTCACTCATGACATTGTTTGATGAAATCTAAAAAAATTTTGTTCTCTTCTATGAAATTTTAAATCCTGTTGCAGTTACTCGTTATCATTTTCCTATCTCTTTAGATTATTTGGAAACTGCAAAATACTTGCAACAAATACTGAATAAAACACAACTACAAATTCACTGAAAAAATAAACCACGGGATCTAAGAAGATTATGCACACACACACACACAAATAATGTACACGCGTATTTTCAGAAAAATGTACCTGTAAAAACCCCAAAGGGAAAACCAATTCAGTAGATGAGGGTTTTTTTATTATTAATAT
This sequence comes from Pinus albicaulis, assembly GCA_034641835.2. Classification (NCBI taxonomy): domain Eukaryota; kingdom Viridiplantae; phylum Streptophyta; class Pinopsida; order Pinales; family Pinaceae; genus Pinus; species Pinus albicaulis. The sequence continues at coordinate 275,697,840 of CM076569.1, forward strand.
TCAACAATTTGAGAGTACATCGACTTCTTTCCAGACACTGGAAAATATCCGAGAAATTTCTCCACTACTCGAACTAGAAAATCAATTTGGAAACACAAAGCTTCCTTTGCAAAAACAAATTTGGCCTCCTCCAACAAACTCACACCCTCTACATGCAACTTTCACTGGAAACTGAAAATGCTTCCATAAAATTTTTCTGGAAAATATACTGCCTCCCTTTGTCTACTACAGTTACTCACACATCCTTCGGTAATTATTCCAGCAACTGGAAATGGAATTACTGCTCCAACAAATCGCATTGGGTAAACTGGCTATTCTCATGGCTTTCTCAACCCTATTTCTACTGATAAATTTGGATTCTCTCTATCTCTGAGAATGCTGGAAATATATATGGAAATATCCTCCATAAATATTCTCCCATAATTCTCTGTTGAAACGCCACTACTAGTATCCCTACACTACCTCTGCACCCTTGCTTTCTCTGCAATTTTGTGTCCCCTTTGATGCTCTCCAAATGCCCATCGATTTCCTCTTATAATCACTCCTTGACAAATCAATAATCATGATCTAATCACAATCGATGGCTAAGATCATCTTGACTCCATTAAGTGAATTTTTTGGAAGTGTCTAGGGAAATTTCTACACTACTCCAATTGGAAAATTGATATGGAAACACAAAATTTCCTCTACAAAAACAAACTCGACTTCCTCTAGCAAACCTGCACCCTCTACCTGCAACTCGCACTAGATCCTGTAACACATTAGAAACAAAAAATGCTTCCAAAAATTCGTTCTGGCAAATATGATGCCTCCCTTTGTCCACTAAATCTATTTGCACATCCTCTGGTTATTATTTTGACAACTAGAAATGGAATTATTGATCCAACAACTCGGATTGGGTAAACTGACTATTTGCACTACTTGCTCGACCCTCTTTCTACATATCAATCTGGCCTCTCTCTAACTTTAAGAATACTAGAAATATCTCTGGAAATATCCTCTAGAAATCTTCTCTCAAATTCTTAGTTGAAACCCCACTGCTAGTATCCCTACACTGCCTTTGCGCCCTTGCTTTCTCTACAATTTTGTGCCCCCTTCGATGCTCTCAAATGCCCATCGATTTCCTCTTATCATCTCTCATTGACAAATCAACATCCACGATCCAATCACAACCGATGGCTAATACTATCTTTACTCCATCAAGTGACTTTTTTGGAAGTCTCTAGAGGAAAATCGATTTACCCCAATTAATATTGATTAATTAAACTTATTTCCTTAAGTTAGGCCTAGGAAAATTAATCAATTGCTTAATTAAATCTAATCAAGGCCTTTTCTCACGAAACCTTTTTTGGGTATTGGAGAAAATGTGTTCTGCAGCCTCATAAACACAATTCGAGACTAGAACAAATGTCTGAGCTACAAAAACTAACATCTTCACTCAAAATTATTTCTCGTGTGTCTTCAGAGAGCTAAACTTAATAGTGAACAAACTTTCTAAAAATTACCTTAAATTACATGAGAATCATTACATTTTTACTAAATTGGAGAACTCTCTTTGAATTATCGTCTCAATTTTTGTATTAAAAACAATAATATTATACATGTTTTTGCACCAAAAATTTGCATTTGTTTTTATCTTAGATATAAGTATAATTTGTCCTAAGGAAAAAAAATCCTAAATAACTTTCATAAAAATATTAATATCATCATGTTATACTTTATTTGCATGTCCTTACAAAAATTCTAATACACAAAGTCTTCTAGTGCATTCAATTGACAAATATCTGTTATTCTTTATTTTGGACCCGAGATCAAGTTACAAATCACAAAATTAAATACTAAGGAAAAAAATAAAACTTATTTTAAACATAGTATCAAGTACTAGAGAAAAAAGATATGAAGTTTTTTTACAACCCAACAAATTTAGACCTGATAAGCCAATTAATTTACACTACGTAAGTTTTTCTTAAAAATAAAATTACATTTTTTAAAATAAAGCTCAAAGTCAATTTCAAATAAATATAAGTTTTAACGTTAAAGTAACGTGTGGCCCCTCTGTAATTTCCTACGCGTTGCTCTAAGAATTTATTGAACTAAGGACAAAGATTTGTGATCCCAATATATATGATGCATGTAAAATATGTGCATTCACGTGGCTCCACCTCAAACACATTAGAAGAAGGAAAATCGTGTACTCGTCAAAATGAAGAGACAAAGTGGACATTAAAAAAACAAAAAAAATTAAAAACAGAACCGAATTTAGTAACGCTAAATCTAGAAATAGGACAAGCATCAATGCCAAGACTTGAATACAACTTAAATAGTTTTAATATTTTCAACATTAAACACGTCTTCATTTTTTTATAACATGTAGTAAAGTCAAAGCTCGGATAGCATTAAGAAAATATATTATCCAAACTATTTTATGTTTAGATAGAATATTTTTGGAAAATCACATTTCGATTTTAGTTGCCTAAGAGTTCAAGTGCTGAGTGGGTTTATCATTAAGATTTGGAAAAAAAGGATTGATGCAAAACTATCCTTTGAGGCTTTATATATATATATATATATATGTATAACTTTGAATTATTAGTGTTTTGACCTAATATTATTATTTTGATATACTAATAACAATTTCAAAATAAATAAGTAAATAAATAACTAAATACAATAATTATAAATTACTAAATCAAGTCTTAGGATATAATCTTATAAATATTACTTAATTTAATATTATTATATTAACTAATATTAATACTTCGATATAATAATAATGATTTCATAAAAAATACTTTTATGCATAAATAATACTAATTAAATAATTTGGAATATTATTAATAATAGTAATATGAATAAATTAATTATAATTAAGGACATTCAAATAAGACTAAATAGAAATGGAAAAAAAAGAGAAAGGGAAAGGAACTAACTTAGGGAAATAAGATACATGATCCAACAACTACTAATCTTTCATCCATCATCCCTATTCAGTGTGATATATCTTTTTTTTTTCAATTTTGATAGCCTCCCTAAACTTTGGGTGATGGAAGTGGTTGATCCTTGCAATGACACGAGAATCTTCAAAACAAACATGGCGTTTAGTTTTGTTAGCATGTTCCGCCAAGGATGAGGAGCATGTCCTACAATGCATGATATCATCTGCATGTTCACAAATCCTTTGATTTATAAAGCGACCTGTTTCACTAATGTAGGGGGCCCCACAAGAAAATGGGGTTAAATAAACACCCTTCATGTCTTTTGGATCCATAGGTTCTTTGACAGATCTGAGAGAGCTACGAATAATGTTCAAGGGTCTAATAGTGGAAGAGATCTCGTAATTCCTTAAAAAATGAGCAATCTTGTAATTGGTACCTTTGACAAAGGGAAGTTGAACATTGGTAACCAACTCTCTTTGATCTTTCCTTAATTTAGGACCTTTGCTAGCATTCAAGAAAGCTCTGAGACCCTGGGACCAACTATAACCCTTATTCTTAAAAACTTTAAGGAGATGGATCTTCTCCTCTTCCAAGTGATCTTTATCAGAGACCCTAAGAGCTTGAGTGGCCAAAGTGTTGAGAACACCAACCTTTTGAGTTAGAAAATGATGGGAGCTAGCATGAAGGTATTGCTCCATGTGGGTTTTCTTCCGAAAGACTTGGTGAGATAAAGAGCCATCATTTCTCTTGGAGATGAGAACATCAAGGAAGGGAAGGCTGCCATTAATTTCAGTTTCCATGGTGAATTTAATGGGCTTGAAATATTATTTAGATGTTGGAGGAATAAATCCAATTTCTCACAATCACGAGGCTAGTTGATGAAGGTATCATCAAGAACCTCTTCCAAATCTTAGTCTTGAATGGAGCAGAAGCCAAGGCTTTGGAATCGAAATCTTCCATGAAAAGGTTGGAAACAACAAGGGAGAGCAGGGAACCCATGGCAACACTGCAAGTTTGTTCATAGAACTCACTTTCAAAGCTAAAAAAGGTAGAGGTGAGGAAGATCTCCACCAATTTGGATGTATCTAGATTAGTGATGTGCTTGATCTCTTCAACCAATTCATTGATAGAGATATTAGTGTAGAGAGAGACAACATCAAATATGGCAAGGATGTCCCGTGGATCAAACTTTAAACCTTTTAACTCAACGATAAATGAGGAAGAATCCTTGACAAAAGATTCAGAAAGGCCAACTAGAGGTTTAGGTTTCCAAGCTAATTTTTTAGCTAGGAGGTAGATATTTAGCGTTGTATATAATAGTACAATATTAATCAATTATTATACTATGGATTCGAAATGTTGAAATTACCAAGAATGGACCTCGTTGGCTGGGTTCGAAATGCTGAAATTACCAAGAATGGATGCGACTGATTCGGAAAACTTCTCTACACAAAATACTCATCGCAAAAGCCTCAAATCTATAATTATTTATATTTTATTAAATTAGCAGTGATATTTATTTTCAAAAGTTAGTATAGACTTTATTATCAACTTTTCAAAATTTCATTTAAAATTTTGAATTTTTCTTTGTATCAGTTAGTTAATTATTGGAAAGTTTAATGATTGACCACCTTAATAATATCTAATGGGTACTCTCTTTTCTTAAGAATCTTGAAGTTTTAAAAGTGTCCTAAAAAAGTATAACATTAGCAACTAAGAAGAGAATGCAACCATCAAGCTTACAAGGAAACCTCTCCTCGAGTACACTATTTAATTGACCAAACTCAACAAAAATTCACCAATCGAAAATTTCCATTACAACAACCATCAAATGTTAAGGAGAAAAAAGTTTCTTAATTCTCTAGTTACGCTAATAAGCATCCCCTATTGAACATTTGTAGATTAATCTTTCTTTTAATCCAAATATTTTTTTATGGTCATGTTGTAGTACTCAACAACCCCCCCATTATGGTAAAAAATAGGGTTAATAAATAATGGGGACCATTTAGAATTTTAGTTGAGATCATTTTAGTTAATAAAATAGGAAATTTTCAGTTTTTTATTGATTTCAACGAGAAATAAGCCTATGAGGACTCAATGTTGAAGCAGTGACTCAAATGGTAAAAAACGCTCTTAAAAGGTTTGATTCACAATCTCAAATTACAACTTTGATATGTACCGCCCCTCCAAGAGAAAACCCTGATGTGAATTCCCCGATTAAGTAACACGGGAAAGGTCTAAATGCCTTAAATAAGGTGAAAAAAGGCTTCCACACATATTATACTTAAGGTCGGTCCCACCGCTACGTCACGTCATGTATCACAATTTCATATCGACAATTTCCAATCAACAATATCTCTGCTCCTCTAATAAAGCATCCCTCCCGATATCGTAACACCTGATATCAGATCCCTTCATCGCATCGCTTTATCATGTTTCTCATATCACATCGCTCATATCACTACTGTCAATTGGAAGTTCCTCTTAAGATTCCCCGATATAAAATCCTCCAATAAAGCCTTAATGCCTTTAGAAATGTGACCGTTATGCGCATATAAAAAAAATTGATATCGCAAGTTTAAAGTTGTGCATCCAAAAGAAACTTGCGATGCAAAATCTCCAATAGATGCTGACCCAGATAAGAGCCACGTGAATTCACTTTTATCCATTAATTTCCAAGTATAATGAATTCACTCTTGTCAAAGTCACAAATGATTCAATCACTGCAATTTATTGTTAAATGATTTCGTTCATAAAACCATGGATCGTTATCGTGTGTATCCTTTCCATAACAATTTCTCTAAATTCGTAAAGTTTGTTGCTCATTCTCTAATTTTTCCTCACAAGCTTGTCTCGACAAACAAAATTCAAGTGAAATGTCTAAGGCCACTAGGAAGAAGAAGAAGCCCATGACGCAACTGCAGCCGGTTCCACCTACTTCAGAAGTGAATGAAATGCTTCCACTATTCTGAGGTAGTACATGCATACCAAACGCCAGAATCTCCTCTTGGGAGGCTATGTATAAAAAATTTGAAGAGGAAGAACCTAGAATCGTTGAAAGAAAAGCCACGACATATGACTCTACATCTACTTCTGAAATTATCTAGAACAATGTCGCTAATTACCATCTACATCGAATTGTCGCTTGAATAAAGATCCTGCCTTACACAAACATGGTCAAATGGATCATTGATAACCTAAATATATGAGAGAGGAATTTTCTAACCCCAAAGAAAACAATAATCGGTTCATTCATGAGCTAAGACTTGAAGGAAATGTACCACCAGCCAGAACCATAGAAGATATATGACAAACAATTTGTTCAAAAGTTTGCAACAAAAAATGAAGTCAAGTCAGAACCAATTAGACAGTGGAGAAGAGACAAAATAAGCACAAGTATGAGGACAAGGGGTATATATTCTATTACCTCCCTTGTTGTCCCATATTATCACATTGTTGCTATGATGTGTAGATTATATGAGTATCCCAATACCCAAAAACTTTCAGTTGAATGGGTACCTTTGATTGATGCCACTTCAGAAGCTTATATAATGGATTGGTAAACTATTTTATCCAATAATATAGCCACCCAAATTATTGCTTACAAAAGTAAACACAAATTTTCTACTAAAACCATGCCCCATTTATACATGAGTGCATACGTTATGGACGTTGTCTGCTTCACTTCTGATTTCCCATCAATGGGTTCGAAATTTACCCTACAAGACCCCAATCCTGTTCAAATTTACCATGATATACTCCAGGAGTCCAATTTCCAACCACATTTCTATAAAATCTTCCATGGGGTTATGCTACCGATATTCCAAGATGTTTTTAATGAAAAATCCCCCTGACTTTCCAAGGAAGCCAACAATGATTTTAAAGCTATAGGAAAATGGTTCGGGGAAGAGTCTTTTACCTATGTTCGAGTTTTTGGAAGTTTCTCCAACCCACATGTTCTTCCACTATATGTCCCCGATAAGCTTTTAGCTTAGGATATTGCTTACTATATTTTTGGGGACGGCCTAACCAAAGCCCTTAAAGAAGCTAAGAAATCCATTTGGCCACCTTTTCCTATTCAATGTGGAGTTTATGCCCCAAGCAGACAATATGATCCAAATGAAACAACGAATAATTTCACTGCACATGTCAAAGTAAGAAAATTCACACATGAACCAAATGTTTTTGACGATTTATTGGAATCGGCCTAGACTTATTCGCAGGTGGAAAGGTTAGAAATTGCCCGACTGAGTCCAGAAGAATTAAACAAGTTCATATATTATAGAAATAAAAGGTTAGAAAACCTGCCTCTGGATTAGTTGAGGATTCCTCAATAGTATACTCAACAAGACAAAGCTTTGATGATATCGTCAAAAGAAAGCGATACAACACAGGTAAAAGAAAAAGTCTCATCATCAACTGATAAGGCCAAAGAATCACAATTGGGCAGTGAGCTAGATGAGATCTGGAATCAGTTTGATCAGGACATCAATAATACAAGATCCCAGGAGTTAAAAACTCCGCTTCATAAAGAAATAAATCATACTCCTGACACTACTAGGAAGACCTTTCTCACTATTGGGGCTTCCGAAAAAGTAGTCAATACTGATGATTTAGAAATAATCTTGTCATTCCCAAATTCTCAAGTTGTTATCAAAATTGAAGAGATACACCCTCTCGATTTATTTTACAGTCCCAAACATAGGGCCGTCATGAGCATACAAAGAAAAAGGATAAGGGTAGAACAATCCCAATGATCTAAATATGGGAAAACTAGTTTTGTTGTGCTAGCTCCCTCATCAGTTAAATATAAATGTGATTAGGATTGTCGCAAGTTAGCCAATTGTGAAGGGGTTTATGTGTCAAGTTTTAAGTGCCTTTGATGAGAAATTTATGAGTTAATTATCTTTTAAAAACTCATGTATAACAAATAAAATGCAAATAAATAACACACAACAAACACATTACATAATAGATGATAACGGAGTTCACCCCTCCTGGGATACATCTCCATGGACCTGCTTTAACTAGCTAGGCCCTCTTGGGATTAATGGTAAATTTTTTGATTAAATGCACCTACAGTGCTCCAATAGCTTTGCAACCTGCTCCATTGGCATAAAAATACCCAAAAATCTCAAAATAGGCTCTTCAATCTCTGAAAATGGTCTTCAGCTCATCTAGGCATGACCTCCTCTCTTGGTGGCCTTAGGCTTCTTTAATCTTCAAAGTGGAAAAACACTTTCAGAAGTGCTCCAATGCCTCTGCAACTTGTACCATCATGCTGAGAGCATCAAACTCATCTAGGAATGACTCTTCTTGAGCCAAAATTGGTCAAATATGCTCTAGTTATGCCTCATTCAATTATGGCCTACGAAACCCCACTAAAACTGGAGAAACTCTAGTTAAGTCTGCCAAATTTGGAAGTGGCGTTGAAATTGGGGGCTTCGCCAAACATGTCGCCAAGTTAAATGCAGTTTAATTAAATGTTATGCGCATTTTAACATGTACTTAGGCGTTAATTGCACAATTAAAAAAATCTGAATTTAAGAATCGAATTAGCACGTTAGGATGGGATTATGAGTAATTAAACCATGTTTAAATATTTAAACACACCATTAGTATTAAGCCCCGCCTTTGGTTTTGGGGCATGGTCTCGTGGACCAAGGGTTGGCCCTCTAAACCCTCGCCCAAATCATTTACAAACTTCAAATATGTTTTTTGCGCTATGTCTGTTAAGTCACAACCTGTGGGCGTAATGGTATGCGGGTGCGCTAGTGCAGGGGAGGTCGTGGGGTTGAGCCTCGACCTCCACCCGTTATAAATTTTGCACCAATATATATTCAATCCAACCTTTGATATATCATATCAACTGACCTTTGGATTTTAATAAAAAATTCCGCCCATATAATATAAATTTTGAACTTTGGTATTTATTAAAAATTTCGATCATTGTTAATAAAAATTCGACCCACCGTATAAATTTGGAATTTGGACTATAAGGAAAGTTAGAATTTGGACCTTGGGAGGGGACACATGGCGGCCTCTGGGCTAGCCATGTGTCCTAATGACATGGGTTCTTAAAACCTCCAATAAAATTGAAACAAGTCACCCCCCTAGCAACCATCCATAGTATGACACTTGGCATGGTGTCATTGGGTGAAATGGAGGAAAAACCAAACTTTTGGCCTTTGAACCTGTTTGACCCTTTTATTTTTATTTTAAAATTCGCATGTTTGGCACGATGATCAACGGGCTCTAACTTCCTCATATGGAGTCCGTTTTGAGTGAAACAAATTGCGATGGATTCCTGGTGATGGGCCCGATCCGATCCGTTCTGGTTTGGTGCGATTATGAGCATTTTGAAAGTTTTGGTAAAAAATTTCCCCTAATGTAGATTCCGATCACTCCTTCCCACTGATAGGCTTTTGGACCCACAAAATCTAGTTATCTCATGAGAGTTGAATATTCATCTATTTCCCAAGTTCTATCAACCTGATTCTACTTGGAAAAATTTCCATGACAACCACTTGGGTTCACTGACATACCTTGCCTTGCATATGGCTTGGCGCTTCAACTAATGTCCTCCTTTTGCTGCTGACCCAATCCAACACTTGTTGGATGCTTGCTGACTGATAAAACACTTTGCTATACCAAAGTGATCCCTCGGTGCCTAGAAAACTATATGATGGCCTTCCCACTGAGAATCTTGTTCCTCCTTTGCACAAACATGCATTCGATGCAAGTTTCTCCTTGGAAACGACTTTCCCAAGTTAATCCCCTCTGAGTGAAATATAAAAATGAGTTCCAACATCAGTAATAACAAGAAAATAAATTACCATTCCTTTTACCTCCACAGTTCCAAATTCCACATATGGAAGAATGCATTCGCCACCTCTTTCGCTTCTTGGCGTCAACACATCAAATGGTCTACAATGGTTATTGTTTTGGCTGCAATATTTTTTGCATATTGTCCCACTTTCCATCATCCTCTAGTATTGACATGCTGCTCATGCCATGATTTGAGAGTGAGAGCTAATCATGAGCCTCTTGCTCAAGAGTGGACCTTCCCAAAATCCTGCGACATCTTGTCACAAACACAACCATCAATCTGAAAAACACATCATGCAAGAAACATAACTTGACGACATATCCTTTTGCTCCTTCAAAGCAACAAATTTCACATCATGTAACATCACCATGTACTCTCACATTTTTGTGTAAAAACTCATTGACCAAACACAAGTCGACAAAACATGCCTCTTCAAAAAACTGAATCTTAAATCAAACACAAACATGTACAATCTTTATGTGTACATAATCTGTGTTTCAAAGATTGTGTTTTTGTATCAATGCATTATTCCATTTTGGGATACTACACGCCGCATGCCAGGGGGGAAATCCTTGAGGCTAGTTGGCCCAACGTGTGTACACCCCCATAAGGGATATTTATTATTATAATTATTCCTATTAGTGATGCTCCATTTTTCATGTTCCTAGCTACATAAAATTCTTTTGTGAAAATTATATTTATTTTTATTAATGTCTAAAAAATAAAAAGATAAAAAAGCATATAAAATACATACATGTTTGATACAATTACGTTATTATTAGATTCAAGTAGTTATCAGTTCATAGATGATCTGTGGTATAATTTCTAGGTTTACTTTCTTTTTAAATTACTCCTTTAGTTCATAAACCTCCTAGTATAGCGGTTGAAGCAAGGATTGACAGGTCCTTACTATGGAGTTTCTTCAATGGTGTCTGCAATGATTCATTAAGTGTTTGTGATTTATCTTGCATCTATTTGACCAAGACTATTATCATTTTATGGAAAATGTCGAAAGGGGAAGAAATATTTTAGTGATTTTATGGTTCTTTTCCTACTTTTGAAGTTTTCTCATCATCTTGGAATTGATTCTTATGGGTATTCAATGACTCTAATCTTGTTATTAATTATCTATATAGATCTATTCAATTTCATAGCATTTCACTCATGACATTGTTTGATGAAATCTAAAAAAACTTTGTTCTCTTCTATGAAATTTTAAATCCTGTTGCAGTTACTCGTTATCATTTTCCTATCTGTTTAGATTATTTGGAAACTGCAAAATACTTGCAACAAATACTGAATAAAACACAAATACAACTTCACTGAAAAAATAAACCACAGGATCTAAGAAGATTATGCACACACACACACACAAATAATGTACACGAGTATTTTCAGACAAATGTACTTGTAAAAACCCCAAAGGGAAAACCAATTCAGTAGATGAGGGTTTTTTTATTATTAATATTCAACAATTTGAGAGTACATCAACTTCTTTCCAGACACTGGCAAATATCCAAGAAATTTCTCCACTACTCGAACTGGAAAATCAATTTGGGAACACAAAGCTTCCTTTGCAAAAACAAATTTGGCCTCCTCCAACAAACTCACACCCTCTACATGCCACTTTCACTCGAAACTGAAAATGCTTCCATAATTTTTTTATTTTTTAATTTTAATTTTAATTTTTTTTATTTTAATTTTTTTATTTTTTATTTTAATTTTAATTTTAATTTTAATTTTTTTTAATTTTTTTAATTTTTATTTATTTTATTTTTATTTTTATTTTTATTTTTATTTAATTTTTTTTATTATTTATTTATTTATTTATTTATTTTTATTTTTATTTTTATTTTTTTTTTTTTTTTTTATTTATTTATTTTTTTTTTTTTCTGGAAAATATACTGCCTCCCTTTGTCTACTACAGTTTTTTTTTTGACTTTAACGGTTATTTTGATTAAGGGCGGCAAAACTGCTGCCGCGTACAAGAACAATACAGCTCTGTTTGACCCTTACAATCCTGTTACACATACGAGGGTTTCTCCCTTTGAAACTTCAGAAGATGTCGCCTATGGATTCGGCTACGAGCTTGCTAGATCTATGAGACGAGGTACTTTTGAAAATGCAGTTGTCGAGTCGGCCCTTTGAATGCGATTTTCTACCTATTTGCCGGATTGGGTGTTGCTTTGACCGTTTTGCTACATAGCAATTATTCCTCGTCCTTCACGCTAATTCCCTGGACAATGGTATAACATACCTACTTACGGATGAACCATGGAAGCCGCCGACGGGAAGAATAGCCATGAGCGATCTCGCCGGCTGAAAGGAGGTGAGATTATGAGGTAAAAATGTAATCAAACACCCAGTTGCTTTGTCACGCTGCTACGGCATCGAAATCAAGGAGAAGCTGTAGATGAAACAATGATGGCCGGTGCCCAGCATCTGACCATAGGAGCCACCATTCCGGCCATTTGTCCAACTTAGGCTGAAAGGAAACCTTTGGTGCTCTTACCGACATTGACGACAACTTTAGAGCGCACTTAATAATGAACCAATCATGCAATTTGCTCAAACACTGGAACTTGATATCAACGAGTTCTTCGAACTTTCACTTTCTCGCCATATGCATCTAGTTTAGTACGAGCTTCCTATGCAATGTAGATGTATAGTAATGTCAATAATCATTTACTGTTTGAAATGCCTACCGAAAGTAACAGCTCATTTGGGCAAGCATGACAGAATAGCAATCCAACGAGTGCGGAATAGTGAACAGAGTGTCGAGAGTGCTTGAACATTACGGAATTATGCGAGCGATTCTTCAAAATTAATTGAAAGAGATCTTTGGCTACGAGTGAACCAAGATTGGCTTCCGAGTCAGCTAGTAATTCGGATGCCTCGAGTATATGATAAAGGATATTTTCCGAATTTAGTCGGCATGTACCTAATTTTCTTGAGAATGAGGACTAAGTGGATGCTGTGATGGTGCAGTGGGAGTTCGGTGCTTGAATGACAAGTTTGGAGTCACCGAAGAGCGTCGATGAGTGAATGTTCCGATTGAGAGCCGGTGAGAGCCCTCGCCATAGAGCCAGAGCCTCGGCTACGTTGTTTGATTACGAGCCCCGGACCCCAACGAAACACGAGCAAAGTAGAGCCATCGGGGATTCAGGGAAGGATTCCACCCCCCACCCGCAGCCCCAAGGTTGCCTTTAGAGCCCCGTCGAAGAAGAGACAATGATCCTCCGAGAAGCGACACGCCACTTTATAAACTCTCGTTCTTCCGAGTCGAATTTCCCAAGAAGCGTGGGGAGAGGCGGGGGAAATAGGATTGATTTGATAATTTGGAGCAATATCTTTCGAGCCAAAGCTCCTCTTCAGCTGTCCCGAAGCGCTTCATTCCTTAGAGCCGGATTAGCATCCAAAGTCTCTCCCAAGAATGCTTTAATTTTGGAAATAATGTTGTTTGTAGTGCGAGCTTTTCATTCTCGAACAATCGTGTTATTTCTTTCCAACCATAACTTCCGGCGGATGTATTTAGGGATCCACATCCAAGCGGTCTTGAGAAGGTTTTTTGTTTTTGAGGTTGAACAGAGGAAAACTTGATCCACTCGTGAAGGAGATTGGGAATGTTTTTTAGCGACTCTACTCTGTCGGCTCTTGAATTAGAACCCCCTTCCAAACATCTTTGGCAAAGGGGGCACAACAACATCATGTGAGTAGTTTGTTTCTTCCTCGACTTACACAAAGGGCATCCGGAAGGCCCTTCCATTCCACGCTTTCTCGGATTGTCTTGAGTAAGGATCTCGTTGTGAGCCATCGTCCGGCGAGAAGAAGTCTATTTTTTGGAAGCGATGGGAAGGCCCAAATAAACTTCCATTGTGTTGGGTCGGGGGGGTACATTAGGAACGGCACTCAAGCTTTTGTAACCTTCGAGAGACCGTGAAAGAGCCAACATGGGAGCCCTACCCTCTTTTGTCCTTAGCTTTTTGTCTGAAGTGGGGGATTTTCCTTGGAGCATCGTCTATCGGTAACTTAGCTTCATTTTGCATTTGATGAGGAACCTCTCCCAAGTTCCGAGTCGACCCACATTCTACCGGAATCCTCCGTCCAGGGTGGATATGTCCCAAAGGGTTTCAGTTGTTGGTACACGGCCAAGATTTAATATTTGCAAGGCCTTCAATGTGTTTCAATGGGCGATCTCCAAGTATACTGGTCTTCCCCGGATTCGATTTTTTTTCCCATTACCAGGGGATCCGGTAGAGATCGGATGCGAAATGCTCCGAGCACGACTAGACAAAGCTTGAAAAGCGGGAGCCTTTGGTGGTTTTTGGGGGCTGATCCAAACATCTCAAACGGCGGCCTTGAAAATATTTCTTCCACGAGGACTTTCTTACTCCGGCTAGCTTTCCCGGCTACAATATTCCACGGGATTTTGGAGCCAAGAGCGAGATTTTTGTGCAGCCAAATCTCTCAATTGAAGACCTCCTTCCGGGGGAAAGGTTTCTTAATGGTGACCCAATTAACTAAATGAAGTCTTCTTTCATTATTTTTCCCCCCCCTTCCCATAGGAATCTCCTCGGGATACTATCCATTTTGCGAGGAAGGATTTGGGAGCAAGCGGAATGGAGTCTGAAACGAGAGGCATACTTGTAAGAACATATTTCATTAGAATTATTTTCCCCGACGGTGTTCGACGGGGAGGCTCCCCGAGGCTTGTATTCACGAGCTTAAGCTTGTCTAAGAGGGGTATCCGATGGGCCACTTTAGGAATGGATTTGAAGATTGGAATCCCAAGATATTTGAAGGACTCCCGAGTCTGGCAAACTTTCATTTCAAGGAGCCTAGCTATGTCGGCCGGATCTTTTCTTGAGCGGTTCAGCCGTATATTGTACTTTTTAAATAGTTTATTTTCTTTGCACTGAGACTTCCTTATAAGTGTCCAACTCTTGCTTAAAAGATGCGGCCGAGTTGATGCTCGCTCCTCCAAGCGACGAGTATCATCGGCAAATTGGGCATGGTTTATATCTTTAACATTGTGCACCATTCGAGGCCTGGTAGTGCATGGGCTTGTTGACAAAAGTCTAGGCTGAAGCGAACACCCTGAGGCTTGGATAGCATAGAGTAGAGGGGACGGCGGACAACCTTGTCTCAAACCCCTAGATGCTTGGAAAAAAATCGGTAGATCGGCCATTCACCAACGGCGCAATCCAAGGAGAGGCAATGCGGGCTTTCACCCAATTTATGAAGGATGTTGAGAAGCCCATTTTCTTCATAACGGTGAACGGGAAGTCATGTCTCACCCTGTCAAAAGCATTGGCCGGATCGAGTTTTATCACCATTCCTTTCTCTTTTCGATGGCAACTTGAGTGAAATGCCTCTTGAACCAACACAATATTATCCAGAATCTTTCTCCCTTTGATGAATCCTCCTTGGTTCTCGGGAATGATGTCCGTGAGAATATTCTTGAGTCGGATGGATATGATTTTGGTAATCGGTTTATAGCTAGTATTACACGACGAAATGGGACGAAATCTGCTGAAATACGAAGCTCCTTTCTCTTTCGGAAGCAAAGCAAGGAAGGTCGAATTGGTGCGCCTCCTATCTTTGAGCAATATTGAGATTTCCCGATCATTCTCGGGAGGTCTTTATTGATAATGGACCAGAAATGCGATAAAACCTTGCTTTGTGAACCCATCGGGCCCATGCGCCTTATCCGGCTCCATGCAATCCAAGGCTTTCTTGAGCTCTTCCATGCTAATTGGTGCGAGACGAGCATATTGTTGACAAAATCTTGGACACGAGAGGGGGATAAGATCAATCGGATAGGGGCTGGGGGATCAATAGGAGTATCGGCGGTACTTTGTATAAAGCTCTTTAAAAAAAAGAGAAGGTCTGCTCTCTTGATGCCTTCAAAATCTTTGACCACGAGTATCTTGGGAGCGGATTTCGGATACATTTTTGAATTGCTTGCGAGCTTCGGCATGCTTATGGAAAAAAGCTGGTGTTTTTGTCTCCGGCTTTGTAACCATAAGTTTACTGGATTTTTGTCTCCAATACTCCTCTTCGTCCCTACTAGCTTTATGGAGGGCTTTTTGTAACTCGACTTCTTTTTGAAGCAGACTTTGAGTAACGGCGAGAATCCTCCATTGTCGATTTGAAGGGTAGCAAGGTTTTCTAAGGACTCTTTTCTCTTGGCAGCTGGAGTTTTCAAAGATTTAGCCCACTCCTTGAGCCTTCTCTTAAGAATCCGTAACTTTTCTTCCCACACAAAGAAAGGGGATCCCAATACTTGCTGGTTCCGAGGCTTCGAAACCACCTCATGAAAACCCTCTTCTTTGCTGACCACAAAGAGCTAAATCTAAAGGGAATGGGGCCAAGAAAACCATCCACGGAGAGCTCGAGACTAATGGGTTTATGATCGGAAGTGCGGTTAGGAAGGATCTTGGAAGAGGCCATTAGTCCACTAGTAAGGAAGGAGTTTTGGACGAGGAATGCTATCCAAACGAGCGACTATGTGGTTGGGACCCAACCTTTTGTTAGACCAAGTGTATTTTCCAGTCGAGGGCTTGATATCCTCCGGATCCCGGCCCGATCATGATGTCTTCTACCCATTCTCTAGCTGGGTCCCTTACGGAGAACCCCCCTTTTTTCTCTTCGGTGGCAAGTGTAACGTTTTAGATCCCCCTACAATAATGATGTTTCTACGGATTGTGCAACAAAAGAAAAGGAGTGGAGCGAGTCCCGACAAGTTTTTTCTCCGTTGGAGATCTTTGGAGCATAAAGGTTGAACATACTTACTTGTTGACCGAGTCTTTGTGGAGGAGCTGAGTGAAAATCCCGGTAATGGCAAATTTCTTCACGAGTAAGGTCATATTTGGAGTTGTCCCCGAGAAGAGGCAATCCCACCGAGATGCTCCTCTAGCAACGACAGCTATACTGGGGCCTTTGCGCCAAAAAATTTTTCTTGGATTGGAGGAGAAGAGTGTCCTCCGACTTTGTCTCTGGATGAGAAGGATTTCGGGTGTATGCAACCTCACAATGTCTTTCAGGGGCATCTTCTTTCGACTGCTACCTAATCCTCTGCAATTCCGAGAGACGTACTTCATTATTCTTTGGATTGGGAAGGATCGGCTTCTTTTGGAGCCACTGTTTTGCTTGCGCCCGGATACTGGTGTTCATCATTCCTTTGAGAGTTTTTACGGGAGCCTTGGAGAACATCCGGATAGGTTTTCTCCTCTCTCTGTTTCTTCTTGGATTTCCGGCCCCTGGTCGATTTGATAGGAGTAATTTGTGAGGTTGTCGATTCGGAGTCTCTTTCTTACGATTCTCCCCACGAGTCGGAGGCAAGACTAATGTGCTTGGTCATTGCCTTCGGATCCCCCTTGACCCGAGCCTCGGTTAGTGGGACGGTTGTTTCTTCTTCGGTTTCTTTCACTTTCTTCGGCGATCTTCGATTTCTTCATGGTTCTACGAGGCATCCTCCTTTTCGCACCGAGGAGGGGCCTTCATTTGAATACGGGTATGGTCTTGGGCCCAGTGCAGGGGTTTCCCCATTGGCCCCGATTTTTTACTGCTCGTTGGGCTTTGAGACTACCTTGCCCTTTTTTATTTCTTTCCATCCTTCTTCTTCCACCTTGTCCCACGATGGGGCTTTGAGGGCGATTCGTTGAAAGTGACCGTGTTCGTGACGATTCGCACTTAAAGGGCGAGTTGCTCGTAGTCAAGCTTACGGAAGTGGTGCCGGTCTCCAACTTTAAGTTTGATGGCCTCGGCGGTGTCGACTTCAAGTCAACTTCCACGCGATTCTTGCGCGAGTGTATTGGCCCTTGTTATCGGCTTTGTCGATGAATACGCGATGCGTTTCCTATCTTTTGCATGGATTGGTAGCTCCCGGCGAGTGTATTGGAAGATTGGGGAGAGGGACCCAAGCGGGAACCTCCTTTGGGACATCTGCTGAAGGGTCGAAATCGGGGGTCCATTTATTCGAGGAAGAGACCTTGATTTCCCATGAAATAAGGACCGTTTACGAACACCGGATCTCGGTCCTCCTTGGTAGTGAATTCGAAAATGAAAAAAACCTCTACCTACGACATAACTTATCACGTTGTTGGGCGGCGGGGGGCCTCCGGTTTCGTTGAACCCATTCATCGGTCGCTTTTGATGTTGGCCATCGACCCATAAATTGCCCCACTAGACCTCCGTCGGCTAAAGCTAGAGCGATTTTGATCGGTTGGTCTTCGAGCGGTGAAATTTACGGAATTTCATCAAGCTTTTTGATGAACTTCGGCACTTCGGGATGGGCACGTTTTTTTCCTTTACGAGAAGCGAGGCATCGAAAGGCCTCTGCTGAAGAAGAAGGAGGGGGTGGGAGAGGGCTCCACACCCCCAGCGCTCCCATGGCGGCGGAACAGACGGGCGGCGTTCGGGCCCGGCCTAGCAGGTGGCACGCAGAGGAGCGAGAGCGCACGCGCGCGCGCGAAAAAGGTCGTGGGCTTGGCCGAGAAACGGTTAATCTCTCGCGGCGAGCCACGCCCTCGCTCGAGATTGAGCACGGGACCTCTCCGTCTTTACGAGAGCGACCTTACCACTACGCGCCTCCACGGACCTTAAAAGGTCGTGGGCTTGGCCCGAAAAGCGGTTAATCTCTCGCGGCGAGCCACGCCCTCGCTCGGGATTGAGCACGGGACCTCTCCGTCTTTACAAGAGCGACCTTACCACTACGCCGCCTCCACGGACCTTTAAAGGTCGTGGGCTTGGCCGAGCGGTTAATCTCTCGCGGCGAGCCACGCCCTCGCTCGGGATTGAGCACGGGACTCGTCCGTCTTTACGAGAGCGACCTTACCACTACGCCGCCTCCACGAGACCTTCCCTTTGTCTACTACGATTACTCACACATCCTTCGGTAATTATTCCGACAGCGGAAATGGAATT
Organism: Pinus albicaulis; assembly: GCA_034641835.2. Lineage (NCBI taxonomy): Eukaryota > Viridiplantae > Streptophyta > Pinopsida > Pinales > Pinaceae > Pinus > Pinus albicaulis. The sequence goes on from CM076569.1 coordinate 275,716,533, forward strand.
CTTTGCTCCAATAAATCGCATTGGGTAAAGCTGGCTATTCTCATGGATTTCTCAACCCTATTTCTATTGATAAATTTGGATTCTCTCTAACTCTAAGAATGCTGGAAATATATATGGAAATATCCTCCATAAATATTCTCCCGGGAATTCTCTGTGAAACCCCACTACTAGTATCCCTACACTCGCCTCTGCACCCTTGCTTTCTCCGCAATTTTGTGTCCCCTTTGATGCTCTCCAAATGCCCATCGATTTCCTCTTATAATCACTCCTTGACAAATCAATAATCATGATCTAATCACAATCGATGGCTAAGATCATCTTGACTCCATTAAGTGAATTTTACGGAAGTGTCTAGGGAAATTTCTACACTACTCCAATTGGAAAATTGATATGGAAACACAAAATTTCCTCTACAAAAAACAAACTCGACTTCCTTTAGCAAACCTACACCCTCTACCCGCAACTCGCACTAGATCTGTAACACATTAGAAACAAAAAAATGCTTCCAAAAATTACGTTACGGCAAATATGATGCCTCCCTTTGTCCACTAAATCTATTTGCACCTCCTCTGGGTTATTATTTTGACAACTAGAAATGGAATTATTGATCCAACAACTCGGATTGGGTAAAGCGACTATTTGCACTACTTGCTCGACCCTCTTTCTATAGATCAATACGGCCTCTCTCTAACTTTAAGAATACTAGAAATATCTCCGGAAATATCCTCTAGAAATCTTCTCCCAAATTCTTAGTTGAAACCCCGTTGCTAGTATCAGTACACTACCTTTGCGCCCTTGCTTTCACTACAATTTTGTGCCCCCCTTCGATGCTCTCAAATGGCCATCAATTTCCTCTTATCATCTCTCATTGACAAATCAACATCCACGATCCAATCACAACTAGATGGCTAATACTATCTTTACTCCATCAAGTGACTTTTACGGGAAGTCTCTAGAGGAAAATCGATTTACCCCAATTAATATTGATTAATTAAACTTATTTCCTTAAGTTAGGCCTAGGAAAAATTAATCAATTACTTAATTAAATCTAATCAAGGCCTTTTCTCACGAAACCTTTTTTTGGGTATTGGAGAAAATGTGTTCTGCGACCTCATAAACACAATTCGAGACTAGAACAAATGTCCGAGCTACAAAAACTAACATCTTCACTCAAAATTATTTATCGTGTGTCTTCGAGAGAGCTAAACTTAATAGTGAACAAACTTTCTAAAAATTACCTTAAATTACATGAGAATCATTACATTTTTTACTAAATTGGAGAACTCTCTTTGAATTATGGTCTCAATTTTTTTATTAAAAACAATAATATTATACATGTTTTTTGCACCATAATTTTGTATTTGTTTTTTATCTTAGATATAAGTATAATTTGTCTTAAGGAAAAAAAAATCCTAAATAACTTTCATAAAAATATTAATATCATCATATTATACTTTATTTGCATGTCCTTACAAAAAATTCTAATACACAAAGTCTTCTAGTGCATTCAATTGACAAATATCTGTTATTCTTTATTTTGGACCCGAGATCAAGTTACAAATCACAAAATTAAATACTAAGGAAAAAAAATAAAACTTATTTTAAACATAGTATCAAGTACTAGAGAAAAAAAGATATGAAGTTTTTTTTACAACCCAACTAATTTAGACCTTATAAGCCAATTAATTTACACTACGTAAGTTTTTTCTTAAAAATAAAATTACATTTTTTTAAAATAAAGCTCAAAATCAATTTCAAATAAATATAAGTTTTGACGTTAAAGTAACGTGTGGCCCCTCTGTAATTTCCTACGCGTTGCTCTAAGAATTTATTGAACTAAGAACAAAGATTTGTGATCCCAATATATATGATGCATGTAAAATATGTGCATTCACGTGGCTCCACCTCAAATACATTAGAAGAAGGAAAATCGTGTACTCGTCAAAATGAAGAGACAAAGTGGACATTAAAAAAACAACAAAAAAAATTAAAAAACAGAACCGAATTTAGTAACGCTAAATCTAGAAATAGGCCAAGCATCAATGCCAAGACTTGAATACAACTTAAATAGTTTTAATATTTTCAACATTAAACACGTCTTCATTTTTTTTATAACATGTAGTAAAGTCAAAGCTCGGATAGCATTAAGAAAATATATTATCCAAACTATTTTATGTTTAGATAGAATATTTTTGGAAAATCACATTTCGATTTTAGTTGCCTAAGAGTTCAAGTGCTGAGTGGGTTTATCATTAAGATTTGGAAAAAAAAGGATTGATGCAAAACTATCCTTTGAGGCTTTATATATATATATATATATATATATATATAACTTTGAATTATTAGTGTTTTGACCTAATATTATTATTTTGATATACTAATAACAATTTCAAAATAAATAAGTAAATAAATAACTAAATACAATAATTATAAATTACTAAATCAAGTCTTAGGATATAATCTTATAAATATTACTTAATTTAATATTATTATATTAACTAATATTAATACTTCGATATAATAATAATGATTTCATAAAAAAAATACTTCTATGCATAAATAATACTAATTAAATAATTTGGAATATTATTAATAATAGTAATATGAATAAATTAATTATAATTAAGGACATTCAAATAAGACTAAATAGAAATGGAAAAAAAAAGAGAAAGGGAAAGGAACTAACTTAGGGAAATAAGATACATGATCCAACAACTACTAATCTTTCATCCATCATCCCTATTCGATGTGATATATCTTTTTTTTCAATTTTGATAGCCTCCCTAAACTTTGGGTGATGGAAGTGGTTGATCCTTGCAATGACACGAGAATCTTCAAAACAAACATGGCGTTTAGTTTTGTTAGCATGTTCGCCAAGGATGAGGAGCATGTCCTACAATGCATGATATCATCTGCATGTTCACAAATCCTTTGATTTATAAAGCGACTGTTTCACTAATGTAGGGGGGCCCCACAAGAAAATGGGGTTAAATAAACACCCTTCATGTCTTTTGGATCCATAGGTTCTTTGATGGGATACGAGAGAGCTACGAATAATGTTCAAGGGTCTAATAGTGGAAGAGATCTCGTAATTCCTTAAAAAAATGAGCAATCTTGTAATTGGTACCTTTGACAAAGGGAAGTTGAACATTGGTAACCAACTCTCTTTGATCTTTCCTTAATTTAGGACCTTTGCTAGCATTCAAGAAAGCTACGAGACCACGGGACCAACTATAACCCTTATTCTTAAAAACTTTAAGGAGATGGATCTTCTCCTCTTCCAAGTGATCTTTATCGAGAGACCCTAAGAGCTTGAGTGGCCAAAGTGTTGAGAACACCAACCTTTTGAGTTAGAAAATGATGGGAGCTAGCATGAAGGTATTGCTCCATGTGGGTTTTCTTCAGAAAGACTTGGTGAGATAAAGAGCCATCATTTCTCTTGGAGATGAGAACATCAAGGAAGGGAAGGGTCTGCCATTAATTTCGATTTCCATGGTGAATTTAATGGGCTTGAAATATTATTTAGATGTTGGAGGAATAAATCCAATTTCTCACAATCACGAGGCTAGTTGATGAAGGTATCATCAAGAACCTCTTCCAAATCTTAGTCTTGAATGGAGCGAAGCCAAGGCTTTGGAATCGAAATCTTCCATGAAAAGGTTGGAAACAACAAGGGAGAGCGAGGGAACCCATGGCAACAGCTGCAAGTTTGTTCATAGAACTCACTTTCAAAGCTAAAAAAGGTAGAGGTGAGGAAGATCTCCACCAATTTGGATGTATCTAGATTAGTGATGCGCTTGATCACTTCAACCAATTCATTGATAGAGATATTAGTGTAGAGAGAGACAACATCAAATATGGCAAGGATGTCCCAGTGGATCAAACTTTAAACCTTTTAACTCAACGATAAATGAGGAAGAATCCTTGACAAAAGATTCGGGAAAGGCCAACTAGAGGTTTAGGTTTCCAAGCTAATTTTTTTAGCTAGGAGGTAGATATTTAGCGTTGTATATAATAGTACAATATTAATCAATTATTATACTATGGATTCGAAATGTTGAAATTACCAAGAATGGACCTCGTTGGTTTGGGTTCGAAATGCTTTGAAATTACCAAGAATGGATGCGGGCGATTCGGAAAACTTCTCTACACAAAATACTCATCGCAAAAGCCTCAAATCTATAATTATTTATATTTTATTAAATTAGCGGTGATATTTATTTTTCAAAAGTTAGTATAGACTTTATTATCAACTTTTCAAAATTTCATTTAAAATTTTGAATTTTTTCTTTGTATCGAGTTAGTTAATTATTGGAAAGTTTAATGATTGACCACCTTAATAATATCTAATGGGTACTCTCTTTTCTTAAGAATCTTGAAGTTTTAAAAGTGTCCTAAAAAAAGTATAACATTAGCAACTAAGAAGAGAATGCAACCATCAAGCTTACAAGGAAACCTCTCCTCGAGTACACTATTTAATTGACCAAACTCAACAAAAAATTCACCAATCGAAAATTTCCATTACAACAACCATCAAATGTTAAGGAGAAAAAAAGTTTCTTAATTCTCTAGTTACGCTAATAAGCATCCCCTATTGAACATTTGTAGATTAATCTTTCTTTTTAATCCAAATATTTTTTTTATGGTCATGTTGTAGTACTCAACAACCCCCCCCCCATTATGGTAAAAAAATAGGGTTAATAAATAATGGGGACCATTTAGAATTTTAGTTGAGATCATTTTAGTTAATAAAATAGGAAATTTTCAGTTTTTTTTATTGATTTCAACGAGAAATAAGCCTATGAGGACTCAATGTTGAAGCGAGTGACTCAAATGGTAAAAAACGCTCTTAAAAGGTTTGATTCACAATCTCAAATTACAACTTTGATATGTACCGCCCCTCCAAGAGAAAAACCACTGATGTGAATTCCCCGATTAAGTAACACGGGAAAGGTCTAAATGCCTTAAATAAGGTGAAAAAAAGGCTTCCACACATATTATACTTAAGGTCGGTCCCACCGCTACGTCACGTCATGTATCACAATTTCATATCGACAATTTCCAATCAACAATATCTACTGCTCCTCTAATAAAGCATCCCTCTCGATATCGTAACACGATATCAGATCCCTTCATCGCATCGCTTTATCATGTTTCTCATATCACATCGCTCATATCACTACTGTCAATTGGAAGTTCCTCTTAAGAGTCCCCGATATAAAATCCTCCAATAAAGCCTTACTTGCCTTTAGAAATGTGACCGTTATGCGCATATAAAAAAAATTTGATATCGCAAGTTTAAAGTTGTGCATCCAAAAGAAACTTGCGATGCAAAATCTCCAATAGATGCTTGACCCGAGATAAGAGCCACGTGAATTCACTTTTATCCATTAATTTCCAAGTATAATGAATTCACTCTTGTCAAAGTCACAAATGATTCAATCACTGCAATTTATTGTTAAATGATTTCGTTCATAAAACCATGGATCGTTATCGTGTGTATCCTTTCCATAACAATTTCTCTAAATTCGTAAAGTTTGTTGCTCATTCTCTAATTTTTTCCTCACAAGCTTGTCTCGACAAACAAAATTCAAGTGAAATGTCTAAGGCCACTAGGAAGAAGAAGAAGCCCATGGCGCAAGCTGCAGCCGGTTCCACCTACTTCGAAGTGAATGAAATGCTTCCACTATTACGAGGTAGTACATGCATACCAAACGCCATAATCTCCTCTTGGGAGGCTATGTATAAAATTTTTGAAGAGGAAGAACCTAGAATCGTTGAAAGAAAAGCCACGACATATGACTCTACATCTACTTCGAAATTATCTAGAACAATGTCGCTAATTACCATCTACATCGAATTGTCGCTTGAATAAAGATCCTGCCTTACACAAACATGGTCAAATGGATCATTGATAACCTAAATATATGAGAGAGGAATTTTCTAACCCCAAAGAAAACAATAATCGGTTCATTCATGAGCTAAGACTTGAAGGAAATGTACCACCAACGAGAACCATAGAAGATATATGACAAACAATTTGTTCAAAAGTTTGCAACAAAAAAATGAAGTCAAGTCGGAACCAATTAGGCGAGTGGAGAAGAGACAAAATAAGCACAAGTATGAGGACAAGGGGTATATATTCTATTACCTCCCTTGTTGTCCCATATTATCACATTGTTGCTATGATGTGTAGATTATACGAGTATCCCAATACCCAAAAACTTTCGATTGAATGGGTACCTTTGATTGATGCCACTTGGAAGCTTATATAATGGATTGGTAAACTATTTTATCCAATAATATAGCCACCCAAATTCTTGCTTACAAAAGTAAACACAAATTTTCTACTAAAACCATGCCCCATTTATACATGAGTGCATACGTTATGGACGTTGTACGCTTCACTTCGATTTCCCATCAATGGGTTCGAAATTTACCCTAGAAGACCCCAATCCTGTTCAAATTTACCATGATATACTCCCGGGAGTCCAATTTCCAACCACATTTCTATAAAATCTTCCATGGGGTTATGCTACCGATATTCCAAGATGTTTTTAATGAAAAAATCCCCCCGACTTTCCAAGGAAGCCAACAATGATTTTAAAGCTATAGGAAAATGGTTCGGGGGAAGAGTCTTTTACCTATGTTCGAGTTTTTGGAAGTTTCTCCAACCCACATGTTCTTCCACTATATGTCCCCGATAAGCTTTTAGCTTAGGATATTGCTTACTATATTTTTGGGGACGTCCTAACCAAAGCCCTTAAAGAAGCTAAGAAATCCATTTGGCCACCTTTTCCTATTCAATGTGGAGTTTATGCCCCAAGCGAGACAATATGATCCAAATGAAACAACGAATAATTTCAACGCACATGTCAAAGTAAGAAAATTCACACATGAACCAAATGTTTTTGACGATTTATTGGAATCGGCCTAGACTTATTCGCAGGTGGAAAGGTTAGCAATTGCCCGTCGAGTCCGGAAGAATTAAACAAGTTCATATATTATAGAAATAAAAGGTTAGAAAATGCTGCCTCCCGGATTAGTTGAGGATTCCTCAATAGTATACTCAACAAGACAAAGCTTTGATGATATCGTCAAAAGAAAGCAATACAACACGGGTAAAAGAAAAAGTCTCATCATCAGCGATAAGGCCAAATAATCACAATTGGGCGGTGAGCTAGATGAGATGCGGAATCGGTTGATCGGGACATCAATAATACAAGATCCCGGGAGTTAAAAACTCCCGCTTCATAAAGAAATAAATCATACTCCCGACACTACTAGGAAGACCTTGCTCACTATTGGGGCTTCCGAAAAAGTAGTCAATACTGATGATTTAGAAATAATCTTGTCATTCCCAAATTCTCAAGTTGTTATCAAAATTGAAGAGATACACCCTCTCGATTTATTTTACGAGTCCCAAACATAGGGCCGTCATGAGCATACAAAGAAAAAAGGATAAGGGTAGAACAATCCCAATGATCTAAATATGGGAAAACTAGTTTTGTTGTGCTAGCTCCCTCATCGATTAAATATAAATGTGATTAGGATTGTCGCAAGTTAGCCAATTGTGAAGGGGGTTTATGTGTCAAGTTTTAAGTGCCTTTGATGAGAAATTTATGAGTTAATTATCTTTTAAAAAACTCATGTATAACAAATAAAATGCAAATAAATAACACACAACAAACACATTACATAATAGATGATAACGGAGTTCACCCCTCACGGGATACATCTCCATGGACACTGCTTTAACTAGCTAGGCCCTCTTGGGATTAATGGTAAATTTTTTGATTAAATGCACCTACGAGTGCTCCAATAGCTTTGAAACCTGCTCCATTGGCATACAAATACCCAAAAATCTCAAAATAGGCTCTTCAATCTCCGAAAATGGTCTTCGAGATCATCTAGGCATGACCTCCTCGCTCTGGTGGCCTTAGGCTTCTTTAATCTTCAAAGTGGAAAAAACACTTTCGAAGTGCTCCAATGCCTCGCGCAACTTGTACCATCATGCTTTGAGAGCATCAAACTCATCTAGGAATGACTCTTCTTGAGCCAAAATTGGTCAAATATGCTCTAGTTATGCCTCATTCAATTATGGCCTACGAAACCCCACTAAAGCTGGAGAAACTCTAGTTAAGTACGCCAAATTTGGAAGTGGCGTTGAAATTGGGGGGCTTCGCCAAACATGTCGCCAAGTTAGCTGCAGTTTAATTAAATGTTATGCGCATTTTAACATGTACTTAGGCGTTAATTGCACAATTAAAAAAAATCTGAATTTAAGAATCGAATTAGCACGTTATGAGTAATTAAACCATGTTTAAATATTTAAACACACCATTAGTATTAAGCCCGCCTTTGGTTTTGGGGCATGGTCTCGTGGACCAAGGGTTGGCCCTCTAAACCCTCGCCCAAATCATTTACAAACTTCAAATATGTTTTTTGCGCTATGTCTGTTAAGTCACAACTTTGTGGGCGTAATGGTATGCGGGTGCGCTAGTGCGGGGGGAGGTCGTGGGGTTGAGCCTCGACCTCCACCCGTTATAAATTTTGCACCAATATATATTCAATCCAACCTTTGATATATCATATCAGCGACCTTTGGATTTTAATAAAAAAATTCCACCCATATAATATAAATTTTGAACTTTGGTATTTATTAAAAATTTCGATCATTGTTAATAAAAAATTCGACCCACCGTATAAATTTGGAATTTGGACTATAAGGAAAGTTAGAATTTGGACCTTGGGAGGGGACACATGGCGGCCTACGGGCTAGCCATGTGTCCTAATGACATGGGTTCTTAAAACCTCCAATAAAATTGAAACAAGTCACCCCCCCTAGCAACCATCCATAGTATGACACTTGGCATGGTGTCATTGGGTGAAATGGAGGAAAAAACCAAACTTTTGGCCTTTGAACCCGTTTGACCCTTTTTATTTTTATTTTAAAATTCGCATGTTTGGCACGATGATCAACGGGCTCTAACTTCCTCATATGGAGTCCGTTTTGAGTGAAACAAATTGCGACAGATTCTCGGTGATGGGCCCGATCCGATCCGTTACGGGTTTGGTGCGATTATGAGCATTTTGAAAGTTTTGGTAAAAAATTTCCCCTAATGTAGATTCAGATCACTCCTTCCCATCGATAGGCTTTTGGACCCACAAAATCTAGTTATCTCATGAGAGTTGAATATTCATCTATTTCCCAAGTTCTATCAACTTTGATTCTACTTGGAAAAATTTCCATGACAACCACTTGGGTTCAGCGACATACCTTGCCTTGCAAATGGCTTGGCGCTTCAACTAATGTCCTCCTTTTCTTTGCTTGACCCAATCCAACACTTGTTGGATGCTTGCTGACTGATAAAACACTTTGCTATACCAAAGTGATCCCTCGGTGCCTAGAAAACTATATGATGGCCTTCCCATGAGAATCTTGTTCCTCCTTTGCACAAACATGCATTCGATGCAAGTTTCTCCTTGGAAACGACTTTCCCAAGTTAATCCCCTACGAGTGAAATATAAAAATGAGTTCCAACATCGGTAATAACAAGAAAATAAATTACCATTCCTTTTACCTCCACGAGTTCCAAATTCCACATATGGAAGAATGCATTCGCCACCTCTTTCGCTTCTTGGCGTCAACACATCAAATGGTCTACAATGGTTATTGTTTTTGGCTGCAATATTTTTGCATATTGTCCCACTTTCCATCATCCTCTAGTATTGACATGCTTGCTCATGCCATGATTTGAGAGTGAGAGCTAATCATGAGCCTCTTGCTCAAGAGTGGACCTTCCCAAAATCCTGCGACATCTTGTCACAAACACAACCATCAATGCGAAAAACACATCATGCAAGAAACATAACTTGACGACATATCCTTTTGCTCCTTCAAAGCAACAAATTTCACATCATGTAACATCACCATGTACTCTCACATTTTTGTGTAAAAACTCATTGACCAAACACAAGTCGACAAAACATGCCTCTTCAAAAAACTGAATCTTAAATCAAACACAAACATGTACAAATTTCCATCTTTGCTGCATCTAAGTGAGTCAACATAACTCTACTTTTCAAACCCGTTCCTTGCGTAAACATGCAACATGCATTCAATTGGCAAAGAAATGCATCAAATAAGAAATATTTGCATCAATCATCAAAATACATGCACAGACTTAATAGGATAAGAAATATAACCATCTCTTACCAAACCATTTCAATGGTGCTTCTTTTAGTTACACATCATCATGCAAATAATCTTGACCCAGATTGATTATGGAATCCTCTTTTCCATTCCTATCAATATATCTTTCCACCTTCTTCAAATTTCATGGATGACTTGCTGGATACAAAGTCCAAGACTTGTCTACAAGATGACCTTGCTTATGGCAATGAGTGCAAAACAGTTACATCTTCTTGTCAACATGGTTTTCCCTGTCAAATGTGTTGAAGTTTGCAACAAGAAACAGTGTAATTGGCATCCAGAAACAACAAGTAGCACCTACACTAAGTGTGGGATCAGGAGGTCCAAGCAGCACCTACACTAGTGTGGGACCATAGGTCTTAGCAACACCTACACTGGTGTGGGCTAAATTTGGTACATGTCTATTTTTGTAATCCTTTATTAAGATGGAAAATAAAATGTAATCTAATCCCAAAATAGCTTGTAATAGTTAAATGAGTGTGATAAACTCAGTTAACTCATGAATTTCGAGTTGAGGGTAGTTAGCGAGGCATGCATAGTAATTCTAGTTGTAATAGAGTTCAAAGTGCAGTGGTGCATTAGTTTAATGCATGTTGTAATCAGTTTAACACAGTTAAGTGAGTTAAAGTCAGTTGTGCTAGTTGTAACTGTTTGATACAATAGTGAGAGATCAAGTGAATTAAATATTATTTAATTCACAATTAGTGATATAACATGCAACTAATGATTTACTATTATTAGCTGCATGCATGTCAGTTCCAGTGGTGACCCAGTTGAGACAAAGGTTAGATGGAAGTTAACTATTAGTTGTGGTATTAGAAGACTGCCCAGATGTAGTTAAAACACCACAGGATGCCCATGATACTCAACGCAATGTAGGAAGGATGGAATTCCTTGTGAATAAGGATTGCATTCCTCATGAACTATGTGAGCAAGACAGGTTGAAGATAGGTTGAGTATTGGCCCAATTTTGTCTGGATTAGTGTGAGACAATTAGTTGAATACATGAGGGCTCTTGTGAGAAGAGTTGTATGTTATTGTTTCATGATTCCTTGTGGAATATACAATAGAAGATATTGGGGTTTTGAGCAGCAAGCTTTCCCCGGGAAATTATATGTGTTGTGGCTTGATTGATTCTTCTTTACTTCCTATGATTGGAGATTGTGTTTTTTAATTCTGCAATTGATTTGTAGAAGCGATTCAATATTTAACTTTATTAAATTGTTAGATCGGATTGAATCCATGATATACATGCTTTTTGTATAATTTCTACATGGTATCAGAGCCGTGTTATAAATTTTCTACATGGTATGAGAGCAAGAATCATTTGGGTGCGAGATTTTGTAGAGAATATTTGAATATTTTGATGCAAAATTTTCAAGAACAAATAGCATATTTTGATTCCTTACAAAAAAAATACCCAAATTGAAAGAAAAAAAAATAGTCGAATCAAAGCTCGGATGAGGGAGATATGGTCGATTTAAAATCAACTCTTTTGTTATAAAATTTTGCGATGGTGGGACAATTACAATGTGCGCGAGTACGAAAAGGGAAGTATGAGAAAGCCATGCAATTGTCCCTTGAGAGGGAGCTTTCTTTGCATGCAAATGAGGAACTCTTGGTTCCAAAGGATGAACCTCATGATGTGAAGCAGCCACAAGATGAGGATCATGGAGTGGCAGAAAACACTCATGTAGAGAAATTTCGAGCCAGAAGGCCAGAGGGAGTACATGCAACTGTACCTGCAGGTGTAAGGTGGGGCGATGTGTAGAATTAATCCCAAGAAGAAATTGGGCAGGGTTCATTAAGATGGTGCGTCTGATGGATCGAAATTGGTTACGAGGAGCCCATAGAGAAGCAGTAGCAGGATCAGTTAGACTGATGCAGTGAGATTTCAGGAGGACAGAAATCAGAGTGACAAGTGTCAGATACTGGAAAGCAGATCAGATTTGGCAGCAGTGCAGAGTGCATGGATGCAGATGTCAGCAGCGCATATAATCTGTTAGAAAATTATATATTATAGAGCAATGAAACACATAAAATATGCGGAAAACACAAGCACACAAAACACATAAAACCAGAGAGACACAGATATGCGCGGTTCACCTAGTTTGGGCTATGTCCACCCTGAACATCCAGTCCTTCCTTTCTATTATCCAACAAAAATGAAGAGACATAACCTACAATAGATCCGCTGTAATATCCTCTGTTCTCTCTCACAGTCTCCCTATCTGTTTCCCGCTCCGAGAATACACATATCATACACATCCGCAATAAAATACCCTCATACCAAGAGAGGGGTTGCCTTCTAGGGAAAAAAACCCTAAACTAAACATAACTTCTACCGTCAGATCATTCGCCTAATGAATGGCCCAGATTGACAAGAAATTACTATACTTTTACAAAGCAATTTTACATTTGTTTTTAGCTTTGGGGGCGCTACCCCCGAAACCCCTTGCTTGGGGGGGGGGCGCACTCCATAAAGTCGCAGCCACCCCCCTGGACCCCCCTAGGTAGCGTTTAATTTCGGGCGGCATTGCCGCCCCATTAAGGTATAGGGGTCCAACGTTGTGATACAAAATAAACAAGATAATCAGGCTCCACACCCAACAATCTCCCACTTGGAGATTGATTGTAGCGACTCCACCACTGCTTCATTCGCTGAACAATGACTCCTCTTTGGACCTGGCTATTTCTCATCTTCATCGTCATCCTTGAAGACCAATTGAAACTGAGCACGTTCTCAGTTTATCCTTGGTTACAACTTTTGTTAGCATATCTGCAGGATTCTGGCTAGTGTGTATCTTTTCCAGCTTCAACTGTCCATCTTCCAATGCTGACCTTATGAAATGGTACTTGAGCTGTATGTGTTTAGTCCTGGAATGAAATGCTGAGTTCTTTGCAAGATTAATGGCACTTTGGATATCACTGTATAACGTGCCCATATCATGCTTCTTACCCAATTCATTCATAAACCTTTGTAACCAAATCATTTCCTTACTAGCCTCTGTAGCAGCAACATATTCTGCTTTTGTTGTTAAAACTGCAACAACACTTTGGATTTTTGAAACCCAACTAACAGTTGTTCCACCTACAGTAAATACATATCGTGCAGTGCTCCTCCTGTTATCTCTGTCACCTGCCATATCTGCATCAAAATTTCCCTGTAGAGCAATGTTTGAACCACCAAAGCATAATGCTTGATTTGTCGTACCTCTCAAATATCTGAGAATCCATTTTACTGCCATCCAATGTTCTTTTCCTGGATTGTTCATGTACCTTCTTACAACTCCCACCGCATGTGCAATATCAAGCCTTGTGCAGAACATTGCATACATTAAGCTTCCAACTGCTGATGCATATGGAACTATAGACATATAGTCCATTTCTTCTTGGGTCTTGGGGCACATCTCCTTACTAAGTTTGAAATGGCTAGCAAAAGGTGTACTAACTAGTTTTGCATTCTGCATATTAAATCTTTTCAACACCTTTTGTATGCACTCATTATGAGACAATGTTAATTTGCGATTTTCCCTGTCTCTAGTTATTCTCATACCAAGGATTTGTTTTGGAGCTCCCAAATCCTTCATTGCAAATGAATTTGCCAATTTTCTTTTGAGCACATTTATTTCCTGCATGTTAGACCCTGCAACAAGCATGTCATCTACATACAATAATAATATAATATAGCTGCCATCATTTTTATTTTTCATATAAACACAATGATCAGAGTGACATCTAGTATAACCTTGTCCAGACATAAACTTGTCAAATTTTAGATACCACTACCTTGGAGCCTGTTTTAAGCCACACAAGCTCTTCTTTAACCTGCACACTAATTTTTCCTTCCCTTTGACCTCAAATCCTTTTCGTTGCTCCATATAGATCTCTTCCTCCAAATCTCCATGGAGAAATGTTATCTTTACATCTAACTGTTCAAGATGTAAATCTTCCGTTGCTACAAGACTTAAAATAGTTTTGATTGAAGTCATCTTAACAACAGGAGAAAATATTTCATCAAAATCAATACCTTTCTTCTGTGCAAACCCCTTCACCACACGTCTAGCTTTGTACCTCTGTTTTCCTCCATCTTCTTCCTTCAGCCTGTAAACCCATTTATTCTGCAATGTAGTTTTACTTGCAAGCAACCTGACTAAGTACCAAGTCTGGTTATGCATTAAGGATTCCATCTCTTCTTCCATGGCTAGCTCCCACTTCTTCTTTCTTTCAACCTGTATTGCTTCTTCATAACATTCAGGTTCACCAGAATCAATCAACAATAAATAATATAATGAAGGAGAGTATTGTTCAGGGGGTCTACTTATCCTAGTAGATCTTCTAACACCAATTTCAGGTGTTTGAGGTGCCTGTTGCTGTTGTGGTGGTTGTTGTTGTTGTGGCTCTTGATTATTATTATTTTCAGGCACCTTTACCTTTTTTGTGATCTCATCAAGAACTGTGTATTTTTTGTTTTCTTTTTCCTTTTTCTTTTCCTACAATTGATTCTTATACAATACCTTTTCATTGAATATTACATCTCTGCTCCTAATGATTTTGTGATTTTCATAATCATATAAGCGATAACCAAAATAATTAACACCATATCCAATAAAGGTACATTTCTTTGATTTTGCCTCAAGCTTTGTTCTGTTTTCTTTATTAATATGGACAAAGGCCTCACAACCAAAAGGCTTTAAAAAGGGGTAGTTTAACTTTTTACCTGTCCATGATTTCTCTGGAATACCACCATCCAAGGAACTTGAAGGCCCTCTGTTTATTAGATAAACAACAGTATCTACAACATCTGTCCAAAATTGTAAGGGCAATCCTGCATGCAATCTCATGCACCTTGCACGCTCCATGATTGTTCTGTTCATCCTTTCTGACACACCATTTTCTTGTGGTGTTCTTGGAACTGTCTTCTCTCTCGAATTCCATACTCTGAATAGTACCTATCAAACTCTTTGATGCAATATTCACCTCCATTGTTTGATCTGAGACACTTCAACTTCTTTCCTGTCTCAATCTCAACCAAATCTTTCCATTTCTTGAAAGTATCAAATGCATCAGATTTATTTTGAATACAATAAATCCAAGTTTTTCTAGTTGCATCATCAATAAAAGTAACATAATAACGAGAGCCACCAAGAGACGATACCTGAGAAGGTCCCCATACATCTGTATGCACAATCTCTAATTTTTCGCTCTTCTTTTCTTTCCTAACTCTGAGAAATCTGACTCTCTTCTGTTTTCCATAAATGCAATTCTCACAGAAATCGAAATCAACATTCTTCAAACCCGGCAACAAATTTCTTGAGTGAAGAATATTCATCCCCTTCCCACTCATGTGTCCGAGCCTATGATGCCATAATGTTGCATCTACTCCTTTGGAAGTTAAATCATTAACAAAGTTAGAAATACCATTGCATAAATGCAATGTACCGACCTTTTCTCCTTTTGCTATTACCAGGGCTCCTTTGGTGACCTTCCAAGTTTTATCTGTGAAATTTGTCACACAACCTTCACCGCCTAACTACCTTGTTGAAATCAGATTTTTCTTCAGATCTGGAACATGCCTTACCTCCTTTAATAGCCATTGGTTTCCATTCTGTTGTTTTACAAGAACTTTACCCATTCCAACAATTTTATAGGGTTTATCATCACCAAAATGGACTTGTCCAAAATCTCCTTGAACATAGTCATGAAAATATTTCTTATCAGGTGTGGCATGGAATGAGGCCCCTGAATCTACAACCCAAGAATCAATAACATTTTCGAAAGAAATAATCAAAGCATCTTGTAACACATCATCTGTCACATTTGCTTCATGATTGTTTTCTTGTTGTGCGTCTCCTTCTTTTCCCTTCCGAGATCTACAGTCTTTCTTCAGGTGTCCTTTCTTTTCGCATTTCCAGCACACTATCCCCGATTTGGACTTAGATCTGCCTTTCCTTGATTTACTGCGATATCCTGAGCTCTTTCCTCTTTCCATTTTTCTTACCCTAGAATCTGCACTCAAATCATTACCCGATGTCTCACTAGAGCTTTTCCGTCGCATTTCCTCGCTAAGGATAGCACCGACAACATCCTCAAACTTTAAAGTACTAGATCCAGAGACAGAGTTACTAATGGCCATAAATAAACCGTTCCAACTTTCTGGCAATGAGAACAGAAATAAAAGAGCCCTAACTTCATCATCAAATTTTACCCCTACATAACTCAACTGACTGGTAACTGTATTAAAATCATTTAAATGGTCTGCAACAGATCCACCTTCCGACATCTTCATATTAAATAAACGTTTCATGAGAAATACCTTGTTTGAGGCCGAAGGTTTTTCATATAATTTCGCCAACGCCTTAATCAAACCCTTTCTTGTTGTTTCCTTCGAAATATTGAAGGCTACCGACGCCGCGAGGCACAACCGTACTGTTTCGAGTGCCTTTCTGTCGAGAATCTCCCATTCTACATCTGTCATAGCTGTCAGCTTCTTTGTTTTTCTGCTAAATGGTAGGTACAGATCTTTCTGATACAGATAATCTTCCATCTGCATCTTCCACAACAGGAAGTTTTTGCCATTAAATTTCTCGACCCTAAAGTTACCATCTTTCGCCATTGTTCCCACTCGAACCAAGAACCCTTCTTTCCTGCGATTTAATCAGCCAAATAGACCTTCGACTCTAATACCAGTTGTTAGAAAATTATATATTATAGAGCAATTAAACACATAAATATGCGGAAAACACAAGCACACAAAAGACATAAAACCAAAGAGACACATATATACATGGTTCATCCAGTTTGGGCTACATACACCTCGAACAGCCAGTCCTTCCTTTCTATTATCCAGAAAAATGAAGAGACACAACCTACAATAGATCCGCTGTAATATCCTCTGTTCTCTCTCATTGTCTCCCTATTTGTTTCTCGCTCCGAGAATACACATACCATACACAATAGCAATACAATACCCTCATACCAAGAGAGGGGTTTCCTTCTAGGGAAAAAAACCCTAAACTGAACATAAATTCTACTGTCAGATCATCCGCCTAATGAATGGCCTAGATTGACTAGAAATTACTATACTTTTACAAGGCAATTTTACATCTGTTTTTAGCTTTAGGAGCACTGCCACCGAAACCCCCCGCCAGGGGGGACTCCATAAAGTCGCAACCGCCCCCCCTGGACCCCCCCAGGCAGCGTTTAATATCAGGTGGCATTTCCGCCCCATTAAGGTACAAGGGTCCAATGTTGTGATACAGAATAAACAAGATAATCAAGCTCCACACCCAACAGAATCCAGTAGACATGTGCAGCAGCTAGCAACAGTCATAAGACTCTGATGATAGATGCATCATATTGATTCAGTTGTTTGGAGGCTATTCAATTTCAGAAGTGTTGCATGCAAAGGTTGCATGTGTGAGAAACACTAGAGAAATGTTGCATGTGCGAGAAACACTAGAGAAGTGATGCATGCAAGAGTTGCATGTCACATGCAAGGGTTGCATGTCGCATGCAAGAGGTTCATGTCACATGCAAGGACATTCCTTTCTTGTTGAGAGGGAGTGTTGAATTTTGCAACAAGAAACATTGAAATTGGCATCCGAAAACAACAAGCAACACCTACACTGAGTGTGGGACTAGGAGGTCCAAGCAACACCTACACTAGTGTGGGACCACTGGTCTTAGCAGCACCTACACTGGTGTGGGCTAAATTTGGTGCATGTCTATTTTAGTTATCCCTTAATTAAGATGGACAACAAAATGTAATCTAATCTCAAAATAACTTGTAATAGTTAATTGAGTGTGATAAACTCAGTTAACTCATGAATTTCGAGTTAAGGGTAGTTGGTGAGGCATGCAGAGTAATTATAGTTGTAACAAAGTTCAAAGTGCAGTGGTGCATTAGTTTAATGCATGATGTAATCAGTTTAACTCAGTTAAGTGAGTTAAAGTTAGTTGTGCTAGTTGTAACTGTTTGATACACTAGTGAGAGATCAAGTGAATTAAATATTATTTAATTCAAAATTAGTGATCTAACATGCAACTGATGATTTACTATTATTAGCTGCATGAATGTCAGTTCCAATGGAGACCTAGTTGAGACAAATGTTAAAGGGAAGTTAACTATCAGTTGTGATATTAGCAAACTGCCTAGATGCAGTTAAAACACCACAGGATGCCCATGATACTCAGTGTAGTGTAGGAAGACTAGAATTCCTTGTGAATAAGGATTGCATTCCCCATGAACTGCGTGAGCAAGGTAGGCTGAGGACAGGCTGAGAATTGGTTGAGTATTGGCCCGATTTTGTCTGGATCAGTGTCAGACAATTAGCTGAATACATGAGTGCTCTTGTGAGAAGAGTTGTATGTAATTGTTTCATGATTCCTTTGTGGAATATACAATATAATATAATGGGGTTTTGACCTTCTATTCACACACATAAACTTGCACACAGTTAAATTCTCCTTACACAAATATAAAACCAATAGCTAATTCTTCTAGCTAACCTTGGATAAAATGAGCTAAACCGTGCTTTGATACCATCTTGATCTGAATATGGGAAAACTAGTTTTGCTGTGCTAGCTCCCTCATTAGTTAAATATAAATGTGTTTAGGATAGTCTCAAGTTAATCAATTGTGAAGGGGTTTATGTGTTAAGTTTTAAGTGTCTTTGATGATAAATTTATGAGTTAATTAGCTTTTAAAAACTCATACACAACAAATAAAATGTAGATAAATAACACACATCAAACACATTACAAAATAACTGATAATGGAGTTCACCCATCCTGGGCTACATCTCCATGGACCTGCTTCAACTCCCTAGGCCCTCTTGCAATTAATGGTAAATTTTCTGATTACATGCACCTACAGTGCTCCAATGGCTTTGCAACCTACTCCATTGGCTTCACAAGACCCAAAAAACTCAAAATAGACTCTTCAATATCTAAATATGGTCTTTAGCTGATCTAGGCATGACCTTCTCTCCTAGTGGACTTAGGATTCTTTAATCTTTAAAGTGGAAAAAAAAACTTTCATAATTGCTCCAACACCTATGCAACCTGCACCATCATGCTCAGAGCATCAAAATCATCTAGGAATGACTCTTCTTGAGCCAAAATTGGTCGAAATATGCTCCAATTATGGCTCATTCAATTATGGCATAGGAAACCCCATTAAAACTGGAGAAACTCCAGTTAAGTCCACCAAATATGGAAGTGGCACTGAAATTGGGGGATCCGCCAAACATCCCACCAAGTTAACTGTGGTTTAATTAAGTTTTAAGCGTATTTTAAATGGTACTTAGGTGTTAATTGCGGAATTAACAAAATCCGAATTAAATAATCAGATTAGCACATTAAGATGGGATTAAGGGTAATTAAACAATGTTTAAATATTTAAACGCACCATTAGTATTAAGCCCTACCTTTTGTTTTGGGGCATGGTCCTATGGACCAAAGGCTGGACCCTCGGGGCTGGCCCTTTAAACCCTCGCCCAAATAATTTACAAACTTCAAATACGATTTGTGCGCTATGATTGTTAAGTCACAACTTGTGGGTGTAATGGTATGCAGGTGCGTTGATGCGGGGGAGGTCGCAGGGTCAAGCCGCGACCTCCGCCCTTCCACCCGCTATAAATTTTGCACAATATATATTCAATCCAACTTTTGATATATCATATCAACCGACCTTTGGACTTTAATACAAATTTCCGACCATATAATATAAAGTTTGACATTTGGTTTTTAATAAAAATTTCGATCAGTGTTAGTAAAAATTCGACCCACCATATAAATTTGGAATTTGGACTATAACCAAAGTTATAATTTGGACCTTGGAAGGGGGCACGTAGTGGCCTCCGGGCTAGCCACTTGTCCTCATGCCATTGGTTCTAAAAACCTCCAATAAAATTGAAACAAGTCACCCCCCTAGAAACCATCCAAATTCTGACACTTGGCATGGTTTCATTGGGGGAAATGGAGGGAAACCCAAAATTTTTGCCTTTGACCCTGTTTGACCCTCTTTTTTTTTTGAAAATTTGCCTATTTGCCACGACGATCAACAGGCTCTAACTTCCTCATACGAAGTCCGTTTTGAGTGAAGTGAATTGTGCCGAATTCATGGCGATGTGCCTGATCCGGTCATTCTAGTTTGGTGCGATTTTGAGCACTTTGAATTTTTGGCAATTTATTTTTTCCCAATCTAGATTCTAATCACCCAAGCCTTAGTCCCTTGAAATGTGTTAGTATGAAATATTAACGCAAGTGTACGAAAATAGATCACTTTAGCTGCACATGACAAAAAACCTTAACAACAAGGATGGTTGTCTAAATTCTTTAGATCTATAATAGATAGTCGAAACAAATACAAAACAAACCCATATCTAAGCAAATAAAGCAGCTAAATAGAAAAACGAAATAAGAGTTTGTCCAAAATATCCAATGGACAAGACAAGAATTATAAATAATTTTTTGTATTATGTAACACCTGGGAAGAGAACTCATATAGTCCCCCTCAATTGGATGGGTTCTTGGTTGTCCTCAAACTCTTCAGCTTCAGAGTTTTTCTCTCAATGGTGTAGAATACCCAAGATGTGTAGAACTCAAAGGGAGCTCAATAAGCAGAAAAAAAATTAAAATAATCAAAGATACAAAATGATAATAGGATCACAGCTTGACCATGACAAAAGGATCAAAGGTAAGAAATGAATGGAAAAACCTTCTATTTATAAAAAAATATTGAGTTGTCCTTGATAATGGTGCATAATAAAATATTATTAACCAAAATATAGATCTAAGTGCTTGGAGTATTTTATTATATTTTTTTGGAGGAAAAAGGAATTTAAATTGGTTAAATCATTTTATTTAGAAATAATAAACAAACAAAGTTTTTATTTATCATTTCGAGGATGGGATCAAGGGATAATTAAACAAATAATGATTATCTTATTATTCCTAAACGATTTAGTCAAATTTAACAAGGAATATTAATTAAATAATGATTTAATTAATTATTCCTAGAGAATAATAAGATAAATAATGATTTATCTAATTATTTCTCATTAATTGGGTTAAAATTGAGCAGGAATATAATTAAACAGGGGTTTAATTAATTATTCCTAGAGGAAAATCAAATAAATAAGGATTTATTTAACTATTCCTCACGGGGTTTTCTATTTTGGACCATATTTAACTTAATAAACTATGGTTTATTAAATTATTTCTTAATGAAAGCAATTTTACTATTGTAAAATTGGTTTTAGATGGTGTATTTCGATCCATCTAATTATGCATGGTTAGATTACCAAAAATTGGTGTAACAAAATGTATCTCTTAATATTGTTTGGAAAGATCCCCAAATAGATCCTTCTGGAGATCTCACTAGGCTATCACAGTTTGCAGGGGAATACACCAAATCCACAATTGATAAAGCCTCATAGGTGCAACAGTGGATTAAAGTAAAAAATGAAATAATCCTATAGTTAGAGTAGAGAGTACAAAATGAGAAACAAAGCATTGAATAGAAATGGAAGTCCGAGCTAGCAGAGCTGCAAAAGAGCTTCGATGACTTGAAGCTTTAATATGAAGCTGATATGAGAAATAAAGACAACCAGACACATGAACTACAACACAAGATTGATCAACTGAAAGACAATCCAGAAATTGAATAATTCGGGAAAGAAGCAGGAGAACTCAATACTCTCCTTTCTCAACAACAAGGAATCTTTTGCAAAAAGTTGGCAACAATTAATGATATGTGTCAATCAAGTGATTCACTTATGAATCCGTTGTTCAATCTGAGGACATACTTTGATGATATTGAGGATAAATTTTTTGATTATATTACTTGGAAGTAGAACTCAAAGAGGAGATCAACCAATCTCCCAAGAATAGAAGAGTCACAAAAGGAAATCCTTTTCAAAAACTGGGATATGAAGCTTAAACAAGTAGAGATGGTCGTCTTTAGTGATAGGAACATTGTAAATGACCTCACTGAGTCTATCAGTGAGAATCTGTTAAATTCTAATTTGATTCAAGAATGCCTAGAAGGAGCCTTACCTGATGTCAAACTGTTAATGAAGTCCTGGCAAGATTGGTCCAAGAAGAAAGTTGATAACATAAATTTTTTATCAAAGGTAAATCTGGAAAATCATTGGCAATACTTGGTAAAACCTCATAGCCATGTTGAGATGTCTTGCCAATTTTACTACACATATTATTCCAACACTCTCGGATGTTGTTTTCAGGGGACATATGCACATCAAGCCAACACATCCTCCTGAATTAAAGCCAATGTTGGATATATGTGAACTACAAGAGCAAATGGAAGAACACTCAACTTCTAGTTCTTGAGGACATTGTTAAAATAAATGCTATTATTGTCTTTTAGTTTTGTTTTAAGCCTGGTTTGATTAAACCACCTTAGTGTTTTATGCATTTACTATTATTGTAGTTCAATTTGCAACTATAAAATCCTCTTCATGTCAATGAAGAATGGGTTCTGAATTTTTGTAAGGAAAGCTTTGGAAATTTTGCGCTACTGTAACTCTCAAGACTTCTGAATAGAAAAGATAAACTAAAGCTATTTTTATCATGAGCAGATTTTTGATATATCAGGTACTAATATCTCTATATTGTTGTTGTGCTTAAATGTGATTAATGGTCATTTTAAATTGTTTTTCACTATATGTTTTCTTACATACAGTCAAGCATTTATTCACTATTGATGTGTGAGATTGTTATCTTTCAAGATATATGAGAAACAAAGAAATATTTTATGTATGTTTTAATCAATTAATTTAATTAACTATTTAATTAAATTAATTATTCTTACTAGTTTTCACTTCATGAGTACTTGATAATCCATATTTTCTTGTATTTGATGAAATATTTAAAAATCACATATAAAGAAAGAGCTTGTCCCGAGATATACATACTTAAGTTTACTTTATTATTTATTTCCATTTAGACTATCCACATCAATACTCTTATACTTCATACCCATCCACTTATATATTTTCAAAGGGAAATTGGTCCCATTATCTCCAGTTGGAGCCACCATTCCAAATGGAAACAGAGTTGTCTTATGTTCCCGACCGGGTGGTTATCCCCGTTGTTGAGGTAGAGATTTCCGAGCCTTAAAGAGGTCATAAAAGAAATATATGGACATATTCTCATCTTCTCCTCCATATCTGTGAATGAAATTTCAAATATTAACTACCTTGCATCTTTAAATCCATGTTTACCTTTCCACATTTACCTAACACAATTAAAAATTACCATGCAAATTATCAAATGACAAATGACATCATGTACATGAACCAAATACATTCAAATAAAAAATAACAAACTAGCACAACCATATAATTTAAATGTTTAGTAAATATTGATAGGCATCAATCTATAATAAACATCAAAGTACTTACTTCATAATATGTGTCACATTGCTAAAATTAAAACGATCATAAAACTAACTAAATTATAATTTTATTTTAAAGTATTATTTTTATTAATTATAAAAATAATTAATAGACATATGCGAGTGGTCGCGGCTCTGCTAGGTCTGGAAGGCCGAACTACTGGTTTCTTCGGTTGCGGCTCGTTGTGGGCTAGTTGCGGCGCTCTCGCCGGCCGCAACGCACAGTGCTGCCCTCCCCTGCGTTCCTTGGTCTAGTGCGGTGTTCTCCTCTGGCGCGGTGCTCTGGTTTTTGAGTGAGGCGCTTTGGCCCATGTCCTCTGGCTGCTCCATCTGTCTCACGCCTCCGCCCCTTCATGGCTTTGGCCCGTGCTCCCTCTGCACGCCCGCCCTAGCTTCTTCTTCCTAATCCTCGTGTTCGCTGACCTGCCATGGCCTCTCCGGGCGGTGCTTCGGAGGGGGCTGATGCTCAATCAGCATTCTCTGCCCTTGTTAAATCTCTTCCTACCCAGCGCCCTCGACCTTCCCTATCAAAGTTTGTCAAGAAGCTGGATGGCCTGCAAGAGGTCGTTTTGCCCCCTGCATTGCCAAGAATGGCCACTCTTTCCCTTGCTGAGCGAGGGCTCATTGGGAAATTTACTGGCCTTTGGCCATCTCCCAAAACGGTTCAGCGTTGGACTGAGAAAAACTGGGCAGACAAAGTCAGCGGTAAAATCTCCATTTGTTTTTGTGGGAAAGGCTACTTTAAATTTCACTTCGAATCAAAAGCTGACAAGGACTTAATCTTCAGAAACGACCCTTATTTCATGGACTCCAGAGGGTTGTACCTGAACAAATGCACTCCAGACTTCGATCCCGAGCTGGATGTTCCCAATGCTGTTCCGGTCTGGGTCCGGCTCCCGCACCTCCCGCTCCATTGTTGGGGAGATGACTCAGTTCGCGCCATTGGAAATGCTGTGGGGAAGTACATCGATAGGAGTGAGCCCAAGGACAATATGCAAGCCTGCGCGCGTATCTGCGTTGAAGTTGACCTCGGTAAAGGTCTCTCGGAGGCAATCAAACTGAAGGTGGATGACTGGACACACATACAACAGTTGGACTACGAACAAATCCCGTTTAAATGCAAGGTATGTCACGAGTACGGCCACTTTGCTAATCGTTGCTCTAAAAATGTTAACATTGAAAATGAATAGACTGAGAACCAATGGGAAACAGTTAAGAGGAAAAAGACTGCTGCTACCCCGCATGCTGGAGCTCCTCCCAAATCAGCTCCCAAATCTGCTCCCATCTCTACTCCCCTCATTCCTAATCCTTCCTCTTCTCCGTCTCCCCCGCCCTCCCCTCCCATGAAATCCTTGGAATCTTCCAATCCCTTCTCCTCCATCTCCCTCGATGATGACCCTCCCATCTCTCTTCACCCTTCCCAAGAGGAATATCTTGTCTCCACTCCCCCCTCAAAACCTTCTGCCTCCCTTTCATGTGACCCTCCTCCTCCCAGATCAACCAGAAGCTCTTCCAAAGAGCATGGGGCCAACCTGGACGTTCATAAGAAGCATGGCCCTGGCAGGAGATCGACCAAACAACACAGAGAATAAAACACCCAAAAAGACATCGCCATGGGCACTCAAAATCCCATAGAAACTTACATCTTGGGACAAAACAGTAAGGAGGCGGCATTCAAAGATCAAGGAGGGCGAGCAAATCTCCGTACCTCGCTCACCCAATGATGAAAGTCCTCTCTTGGAACAGTAGGGGATTAGGGCACCCCTCAAAAATCTCAGCCCTGAAAGATTTAATAAATCAGGAAAAACCAGGAATACTACTGTTACAAGAAACAAAGCAAGGACACCAAGAAATGAGAGGGATTATTGATCGATTCAAGCAATATGAAGGGAGCATCTGTGATTCTAGGGGAGCCTCAGGGGGAATCGCCACTCTTTGGAACCACACTGCCTGGAGGCACCAAACTGACACAATCAGCCAATTCTGGATCAAAGTCACTTTAGAGGATCTAACAAGTAATCAAAAAATAGTCATCTACAATGTCTATGCTCCCAACCACTACAGGGACAAAGCACATTGCTGGTCTTCTCTTCAAACCGACATAGATGCAGAAGACAGAAACAACCTCATTCTCGGAGGAGATCTCAACTTAATACTCCACGCAAATGAAAAGAGGGGGGGCTGTTTCACTCAAGACCCCTGCAGAACGCAGCTGGAATTCATAATGCAGGACCACGACCTTGTTGATGTTGTGCCCAAGAACAGAAGGTTCACATGGAGCAACCGCAGGTTAGGCAAAGATAACATTATGGAACAACTGGACAGAATATTGGTTAATGTCACCCTTCTCACCTCATACACCACGGCTTATTCTGTTATACATCCATTTTCAGCATCCGATCATTATCCCACAGCGCTTGTGCTTGAAGCACACAACTCTCTTGGTCCCATCCCTTTTAAGTACAGCCCTTTGTGGAGTAATGATCCCACTGTCGACCAGATTGTCAAGCATACTTGGAGCCAGCACATCGAAGGTTCACCGGGGTTTATTTGGGAAAGCAAACTCAAAGGGACCAAAAGCGCCTTGAAAGATTGGGCACGAAACCATTATAAAGAGCCGGAAACAATCATAACAGAAATCAAAAACTGTTTGGAGCAAGTTCACATTACGATAGAGAGAAAGGGAATGTCCCAAGAAACTAAAGCTAGAGAAAGTGACCTTTACTTCCAGCTTTACCATGCCAACCGAATGGAGGAACAGAAATGGAGAATTAAATCTCGGCTGTTGTGGCTGCAAGGAGGGGATAAAAACTCAAATTTTTTCCATAAGCAGACTACTGTCAAACAAGTCAGAAACAATGTCACTTTCATCACCGATGACGAGGGTCAACTCCAAACATCTCAAGAAGCAATTAAAAAGGTAGCTTCAAAACATTACAGTGAGCTATTAACTGAAACCAAAGAAGCTGAAGATTACTCCAATCTGCTCCAATTTCTACCCTCAGAAATCAGTGATGAAGTCAATACTGCTCTCACCAAGGATATAGAAGAAAAAGAAATACAAAGAGCCATTTGGGCACTCCAACCAGACAAGGCCCCTGGCCCTGATGGCTTTCCCATAAGCTTCTACAGATCTTACTGGGGGACAATAAAAAAGGACCTTGTCAAAATGATCAAATGGGCCCAACGCAAGAACAAAATCGGAGGCTATACCAATGCCACCCATCTTGCCCTCCTCCCTAAAGAAAAACGTGCCTCTTCCTTCTCTCGTTTTCAGCCCATTTCTCTCTGCAACTCTTCGTACAAAATCTTGACTAAATTCATAGCTACTCGCCTCAAACCTATCCTTCCCTCTATCATCTCTGAAAACCAAGGAGGTTTTTTAGCAAATAGACAAATTTCTGATTCCATTCTGCTTGTGCAAGAGGCTATTCATTCCAGCCAAGTTAGAAAAGAA
This sequence comes from Pinus albicaulis, assembly GCA_034641835.2. NCBI lineage: Eukaryota > Viridiplantae > Streptophyta > Pinopsida > Pinales > Pinaceae > Pinus > Pinus albicaulis. The sequence goes on from CM076569.1 coordinate 275,743,629, forward strand.
AAAGGTTTCATTTTAAAACTGGATTTAGCCAATGCTTTCGACCGTGTTAGACATTCTTTTCTCCTCGCTGTCCTAAAGAAAATGGGATTTGCCCCATCTTTCATCAATCTTGTCCAAACTTGCATCTCCGGCCCTTGGATCTCTCCCCTTATCAACGGCAGGCCAGGGCCTTCCTTCCAATCTTCCCGTGGTTTGCGCCAAGGCTGCCCCCTCTCTCCCTATCTCTTCATCTTGATGGCAGAGTCTTTCAGCAGGGCCCTTGATCACAAACGTCGCACTGGCCTCATAACCGGCATTAAATTTGGGAATGGAGTCAAAAACATTAATCATTCCCAATTTGCCGACGACACCTTGTTAATGGGAGGAGCCTCCAACATTATTGCTCGCCGCTTCAAAACGATTTTAGACAGATATATGTGTTACTCTGGAGGCATGATCAATTTCCTCAAAAGCTACATCTATGGGTGGAACACAACTGCACACACTCTCCAAAGCATTGCCAGCATCTTTGGGGTTCCTTGCAAATTAGATTGGGGGCACTTTACATACCTGGGCATGTCTGTCAGTGTGGGCCCTCTGGAAGCTGAAGTCTGGGACACCATTATCGACAAAATGAAAAGGAAAGTGCAGCATTGGGGCTCTTTATGGCTTAACCCAGCTGGACGCCTAATCCTCTTGAAATCTGGCCTCTCCTCTCTGCCCCTGTACCAATTCACCCTCTTGCAAGCTCCTGCCAGCTTTCATCACAAAGTAGAGGCCATCCTTCGCCATTTTCTCTGGCAAGGGGGAAAAAATGAAAAAAAGAAATACAATCTTATAAATTGGAAGCAGGTTATACAACCTCACGATTATGGAGGGCTGGGGATCATATCTCCACAGCTTCTTAACTTGGTCTTTGGTGGCAAGATAATCTGGAGACTTATTAGTGGTGAAACTGTTTGGTGGAAGGAGGTGCTGGAAACCAAATACCTAAATACACAGAGGCAACTTTTATTAGACCATGATATACCTCTCAGAGCCTGCACCAAAATCTGGGGCCTATGTAAAAAAGCAATCCCCTTCTTAACTTCCAACATCTCTAAGGTCCCCAAGGGAGGTAACAACATTAGAATAGGGGCTGATAAAATTATGGAGCAGCCTCCTATCAATAGCAAGCCTGGAACCCACCAGATTCTCACTTTCCTTGACAACAAAGGAATTCATAGCTTGAGCCAGATAGCCAAGTGGGACACTCACACTCATCTCTAGTCTGGTTGGCATTTTCCTGTCATCCCTGATGTGCTTCTCTCAAGTCTGGATACTCTGCAGACTTAGCTTCATGGCATCGCTCCCACCAAGCAAAACGAAGAGGATTGCTTCTGTTGGGACCCCTCAGGCACCAATTACACAGTCAAAACTGCCTACCATCAGCTCTGTTTCAGTGATCGGCCCATGCCTATCTGGACTCAGTGGAAAACTGTTTGGAAATCAGAGGCTCTCCCAAAAATAAAATTCTTCATTTGGGTTCTTCTGAAAGGGAAAGTTTTAACCTCTGATAATTTGAAAAAGCGAGGCATTATTGGCCCCTCCCGCTGCCCAAACTGCCAAGCAGCTGAAGAAACTATCCATCACTTATTCATAAATTGTTCCTTCGCCTCTGAATGTTGGAAAGAAGCCTTCCCGAAGAACCAGCTCCCCTGGAATTCCCATAACACCGTTGCCGATCTCCTTTACCTATGGAAAAAGCACTACCCCTGGCAGCGCAAGAAGAACAACGTCGCCAGACGTGTTTGGAACGCACTCCCTTACACTCTGTTATGGCGCATATGGCTTGCACGCAATCAAATTACCTTCAGAGATAAAAAAATTGATAGCAGGAAGCTTTATAATAAGGAAAAAAGGCTCGCCTTGGACACCATCGCTGTCAAGTGCCAAAGAAGCATTGATGCTGCTGATCTCTTCGTTGAAGAACGAAATTACATCAGATGTCTGCTTGATCAAAGCTACAGGGGTCAAATCTATGGTCAAACCAGATGCAACACCAGCAGTAAAAAAATCCACAACAGCAGCTGGAAAATTAGAATGAGGGACAAAGATTTTTCAGATTGGGCTAGAAGATGTAATACGCATCTCCTATATTTTGATGGCGCCTCCAAGTCTAACCCTGGTAAGGCTGGAGCGGGTGGAATCATCTGCAATGCCAACGGTGATACTATCCTATCATTCGAATGGGGATTGGGCACTCTGTCCAACAACAAGGCTGAAGCACTCACACTTTACCAAGGCCTCCTCCAGCTCCAAGTTCTCGGCATACGCACAGCAACAGTGATAGGAGACTCAACTATCATCATCAGTTTAATGGTTCATAAACGGACTGCCACCAATTTAGCTCTCCAGCAATTAATAATCCGATGCCACGCTCTCATCCAGCAAATGAATGAAACTCATTTTATACATGTTTTACGCTCCCTCAATAAGGAGGCCGACGCTCATGCAAACAACGCCTGTTACAAACCTCTAGGCAGCCTCAAATGCAACGCTTATGAGACTTTATGTTTTTTACCATGAACAGGTACCACTTTAATAAATTGTCAGCGGTTTCATGCTCAAGTGTTCGTTTGCAATCAGGAAACATTGAGCTCTCTTTCTGCACAGCGAAGGCGGGATCTACAGGTCTTGATGGCAAACCTTAGTAGGATCTATAGGCTCTAAAAAAAACCTCTCTTTATCATGTTTTTTAAATGTCTTCTCTTACTGTCACAGTATGTTCGAATCTACACCAGAACAACCCACGCTACAGTCAAGCATTGTAGAAGCGCAGGGGGCACTGCTCTCACTGTTGTAACAGCAATTTCGCCCCTCTCTCATACATTCTGCCTTGTACCAATGGAGCTTTGACTCCCATTTTCATCTTTTCGAATATAAACAACAACCGATTATGTCAAAAAAAAAAAATTAATAATTAATATATAAGTTAAACATATATACATTTAAAAAACATGGAACAAGATTCTTAAAGAAGGAGTTTTACCCTCACTTTATCATGGAGATTCTTAATGTGTAAATAGGATTTGTTACAATACCATGGATTACAATACCACACACCCAAAAAACCATCACTCACTTCATATGACATTTCCAAAAAACCATAACTCACTTCATATGCCATTTTTTTTATTTACTACTTTGAAGGTAAATCTGAACATTTGATTCGTATATACTACTATGAATATTTTAGAATATTCTGAGAAGGTTAAATCCCTACCATCCACCTAATAATTATTGATGATTAAATTAAAATTTTGAAAACCCTATTCCAAAATACACATGCCTATAGGGCGTAGTTATCACATTATCAAATAACATAAATTCTAGAAATATCACATAACAAATTATGCAAATGTTGTGAATGATCATTATGCAGATTATTAAATAATAAATGATGGCAACTATATTTTCTAATGTTGTTGTGCTAGTTTAAGCCTTCTTTTATAAGGTTTGTGGCTCAAACCATCTGTGTATTTTATGTGCCAAAAATAAATAAATTGTAATTACTAATTATTTATCATTTTCCCATCCATGTGTCGTTCACATACACAAGTGCACAATTAATTCCTCCTTTAAAAATATAATAATGATTTTTCATCACCTCACAATTACTTTCCCATTTTTACTCATAGATGTTATTTTGATCTTTCACTTCTTTCCTATTAAAGTGGGTGCACATGTATTCCTTGATTTTTTAAAATTACATCATCCATTAACATTTCACAAATATAGAAAAGCAAAGACGTTGTTGCTCAGGCCCGCTACGACGGCGTTGCTGCTGCCCATGAAGACCTCGCACGCCTGGAGCAAGGGCTCCTTCTTACAGCCATGGAGGATCTGGGTTCACCCCAGGCTCCTTCGCCTCCCCCCCTCCTCCATCCGCCGATGAAGCCTTCAGATCGCTACTGGCTTCGCTTACGAAAAAGAAGAAAACTGAAGCTGCCAAGTTCGTGAAGAAGCTAGATGACATTCCAGAGATCTCCCTTCCTCCTGAGGGACCAATCCAGGTGGCCTTGTCTCTGGAAGATTGTGCCCTTGTGGGTCAGTTTACTGGGCTTTGGCTCTCTCCAAAAACAACAGAGACTTGGGTCATCAAAAATTGGGTTCCTTTGATCAAGAACAATGTAACCTCATATTTCTTGGGGAGGGGATATTTCCTATTTGAATTCATATCAAAAGAGGATAAATATCTGATATTTAGGAATGGTCCTTACTTCATGGGCCCTCAGGGCTTGTATCTCAACAAGTGGACGCCGGACTTCAATCCAGTAGTGGATGTCCCGATGGCTGTTCCAGTCTGGGTAAGGCTTCTGAATCTTCCAGTGCATTGCTGGAACTGGGATTTGCTGAAAGACATAGGTAACACTCTGGGAAAATTTATTGACGGGGCAAATAACAAGGATCAATATGACTATGCCCGAATCTATGTTGAGGTCAATCTAGAGGTGGGTCTACCAAAGGCAATAAAAATCAATGTCGGCAGTTGGTCCCATGTGCAAAAGCTTGACTATGAGTAGCTTCCTTTCAAATTTCGAAAATGTCACGAATACAGATACTTTTCTAGGGGTTGCCTGAGTAATGGAGAGGCGGAGAAAGGAAAAGAGGAGGGTTGGAACCAGGTTAAGCGGTCAAAGACTTCTCACAAAATCCCAAAAGCTGTTGGGGCTCCAAAAGGCAAAGGTTCTTAGGAAGATTCTAATCAGCAAAACCCTAACCCTAAAGGGCAAGAAAATAAGTTTGGGCCTCTCAGTTCAGCTTCAGTAGAGGTCCAGGAGGTCGAGACACAAAAGAAAGGGATCTTGAACAAAGGGAATCCCTCAAGCTCGAGTCAAGGTGAAAGCGCCTCAGAAAGACTTAAGGAAAAGCATGCAGAAGTTGAAGAGGAGGAACAAGACTCAGAGGAATCTGAGGAGGAAGGAGAAATAGGGGAATACAAAAACTCGGCTAGAAGATCGACAAGAGGTCGAATGCCTGCTCGGGAAAAGAGAGAGAAAGAAACATACAAAGATAAACTCCAGGGCAGCCAACCAACCCTTGAGAAATTATTGGGAAAAACTCCCAAGATGACAAGAAACCAGACACAGGGCTCCAAGGGAGCTCATCACACTCAAAAAAGTAAGTGATGAAGGTTGTCTCCTGGAATTGCAGAGGATTAGGGAGTAAAGTGAAAGAATAAGCCATGAGAAGCATGCTTCAGATAGAAACCCCATATATTCTTCTAATCCAGGAGACAAAAATGGAGGACAAAGTTTTCCTCCATACAAGCAAGAAATTTTGGAATAAAGGTGGAGGACAGGCTGTCTCTGCTCGAGGAGCTTCGGGCAAACTGGGCACTCTATGAAATATAAAGAAATACTCGATGGTCACTAAGATCCTAAATACCCACTGGCTGTATTTGAAACTTTAGCATCTTGAAACAAAGGAGGTCTTTAGCCTCTTCAATGTGTATGTCCTAGTAAACGCATGAGAGAAGAAGGCCTGCTGGGACTCTATTAGAAATCTGGCAGAAATAGAGAACCTGGAAAACATAATCATGGCTGGCGATCTCAACCTCACCTTGCTTATGGCTGAGAAGTGAGGAGGTAGCATTGTTAGAGACCCGACAAGGGAAAGGGTGGAGGACCTCATGCGAGATTGGGAATTGCTCGACATCAAGCCCTTCAACGGTAAGTACACTTGGTCAAACAAAAGAGTCGGTCCTAGTCATATTGCAGCTAGAATAGACACATTTCTTGTTCAAAGCTCTTTTCTCCTTCTAGGTATAGAGGCTAGAATGCAAATTCTTCCTTGCAGCGTCTCAGATCATAAGCCAATCAAGCTTGAGCTGTTGGCCCAAAAGGATCTTGGCCCTATTCCATTTAGATTTAGCCCTTTATGGATTAAAAACCCGGACTTCATGGATAAGGTCAAGGAAAGTTGGAACTGTCCTATCAAGGGCTCACCTTTCTTTGTTTGGGAGGAAAAGCTCAGAAGAGTGAAAGCAACTTTAAAAATTTGGGCCAAAACCCTCCCTAATATAGCAACAGAAAGGAAGCATGCTCAAGTTAGTCTTGAGATGCATCATTTACAAATGGAAGATACAGTCATTACTAAATAAGTTCTAGACAGGGAGGCAGATTTACAACATAAGTTCCATAAGGCATGTCTGTCAAAGGAAGAGTTTTGGAGACAAAAGTATCGCAGTATTTGGCTTAAGGCGGGAGACAAGAATACTTCGTTCTTTCACAAACAAGCCTAAGCGAGAAGAAGCTTCAACTCCATCTCAGAAATCAAGGAGGAGTCCATTACCCAAAATGATTTTATGAGTATTAAAAGGGCTACTATCTCTCATTTTAAAAATCTTTACAGTGAAGAAGGTGTGTGGAACCATAACTATAAATTTCTAGATGTGGTTCCCACAAAGATTACCTCCAATATGAATCAGTCCCTAAAGGCAAAGGTCACTAGAGAGGAAATAAAGGCTTCTCTCTTTGCTATAGAGCCCGACAAAACCCCTGGACTAGATGGCTTCATAGCAATATTTCTCCAATCTTGTTGGCATATAGTGGAAAAGGATTTGCACAAAATGGTATTGAAATCCCAAGCCTGTTAGAAAATTGGGGGCAACACAAATTCTGCCTTTCTTGCCCTCATCCCGAAGGAAAAGGGAGCCAGTGCTTTTAAAATATTTCGATCTATTTCGCTATGCTACCGTGGCTACAAATTAATAACCAAGGTGATAGCCAACTGATTGAAAGGTATCCTTCCTAATATTATTCCGGAGAATCAAGGTGGTTTTGTTCATGGGAGGCAGATTATTGATAATTTTATTCTAGTGCAAGAGGCGATCCATTCAAGCCTGCAATAAAAAGAAAAGGGAATGGTTGTCAAACTGGATCTATCTAATGCATTTGATCGAGTTAGGCACAAATTCCTCCTTGGTGTTTTGCACAAGTTTGGGTTTGGGCGTGAATTCATCAATGAGATCCGTGCTTGTATCTCTAAGCCTTGGATAGCTCCATTGGTGAATGGGCGAGCTACGGGCTTCTTCAAAGCTACAATAGGGCTTAGGCAGGGATGTCCTCTTTCTCCCCTCCTTTTTGTTCTCCAAGCCTTTGTTCTAAGTTTATATTTGAACAAGAAGCAACTCGATCAAGAGATTCTGGGCCTCAACATAGCCAGAGGAGTTAAAAATATTAACCATGCATTGTTTGCTGACGACTGTCTATTGCTGGGCGCAACCTCTTTTCTTTCCGCTACAAAGTTCAAAGAAGTGTTGGATGATTACTGTGATGCCACGGGAAGCAAACTAAATAAGGGGAAGTGTTATATTTATTGTTGGAAAATTTCAATCAGTGCTCTCAGTGCTATTTCCAGGTGTCTGGGTTTTGTTGGCTCTTCCAATTGGACTTCATTCAAGTATCTGGGCCTCCCAATCTTCCAAAAAACCGCCTTCAACAGAGATTGGCTCCCTCTGATCGATAAATTCAAACTTAGGATCCAGGCATGGGGTTTCTCTTGGCTAAACATTGCTAGTAAGATGGTGCTGATTAAGGCCGTCCTCAACAGTCTTCCTATCTTTCAATTTTCAATTCTATTGGATCCAATCTGCATCCTCAAGAATATGGAGGAGCTCATTTGCAGATTTTTTCTGGAAAGGAGACAAACAAAATGAAAATAGAATCCCTCTTGTTAGCTGGGATAAAGTCACCAAACCTCTTATGGAAGGTGGACTGAATTTTAAAGATCTTCGCTTTCAAAAAATTTCTATGGGAGCTAAAATTGTTTGGAGGCTCATGGCTTCCAAGAGAGGTTGGGCGCAGAAAGAAATATGGAGGAAATACCTCAGAGGACAAAGGAAACACTGCCTTTACATCCCCCTCCCAAAATCAGGTTCGCACTTGCTCAAAATCTGTGCGCTGGCTTCCCCATTGATCCAATCTCATGCTTACTGGATCCCGGGCAATGGAAAACACATTAATATTTTGAAGGACAACATCATGAACAAGCATCCATTAGCTGATGACCATTCTCTGCATATGCTGCGTATTTGGATGGAAAACGCTAGTCTAAACACATTGTGGGATATCTCCTGTTGGGACGGAAATTACAGGTCAATATGGAAGCAAATTCAGGTTCGTGTGGAGTTAACGACAACCTTCGATTCTCTGCTCGCCCTTATTCATGGCATGGCATCGATTCATGAAAGGAAACTGGATAAACGTGGCTAGGGCCAATCTAGCTCTTATTCTGTAGCTATGGGCTACGCAAAATAGTTGGAGCTGCCTCACGTCCCTCCAAACCCAATGACTTGGAAGGGGCTATGGAGCCACAAAACCATTCCAAAAATTGAACTTTTTTGCTGGCTCATGTTCCACAACAGAAATTTAACCGATGATAGATTAAGAAAAAGAGGCTTCCATGGACCGTCAAGATGCCGAATGTGCTGCGAAAACGAAGAGAATGTTTTCCATCTTATGCTGGAATGTAAATTCACTACAGAGGTTTGGCATGAGGCTCTGGCTCCTTGGGGGAACAACTTCACTCTCCCTTCTTCCATATCTGCTTTGTTTGCTAATTGGCCTCACATATATCCAGGTGGGCTCCCTAAGAATGATAGTTTTAAAGCCTTCTAGCTTTCCTTGCCAAAGATAATCTGTTGGAAAATTTGGCTTGAAAGGAATAAGATAATTTTTAGAGACAAAGAGCAGAATGGAAAAAAAATCATAGTCAAGATCAAAAGTCAATTGAAAGAAAGCTTGGGCGATCAAATTGAAGCAACAAATTTAAGACAACGGGATTTGGAATGGGGTGACATGATGGGCCTTCAATTCTTCGTGGCAGCAAGGAAAAATAAGATAAGTAAAGAATGGAAAATCAGACTCAATGAGAAAGACTTCTCAGAATGGATTATTAAGCAGTCCAACCATTCCTTATTTTTTGACGGGGCTACAAAAGGCAATTCCCGGAAAGCTGGTGCAAGAGGTGTCATTAAGAATCTAGAGGGAAGAATTGAGCACAGTTATGCCTGGGGCGTGGGGCATAACACTAGCATCCAAGCAGAAGCGCTTGTTCTTCTCCAAGGCCTGAAGCAAGTCAAAAAATTCGGCATGAAAGAGGTAACTGTTATAGGTGACTCTCAATCCATCATAAAAAATATTGTGGATAAATATGTCCCTAAAGATCTCAGATTTGCAAGATTGGTGATGAGAATCAAAACAATAACAAAAACACTTTAAAGTGTGAACTTCTTCCATGTATTGTGGGAGAACAATAAGGATGCAAATATGGAAGCCAACAAAGCTGTTCTTCTTTCCGCCGAAACCCTTTCAAGTGACAATGAAGAAGAATGGGATCCTATCCCTTAATTTCTAGTTTTCATGTTTTATTGCATATTATTGCATCAGTTCGTTTGTATCCACAAGTTAGGGAAAATTTCGGAGATTGAATTGATAGCTAGTTGTAAGAAATACCGACACATAAGTATCCGGGTCATAGATTTCATGATAGGTGAGGAAAATTGGGAACTGCTCCCAAATTTTGTAATATGTTTCGAGACATTCATGCCAGATTTCTAATACAAATCCATAACCGTTCCTGTAAAAAAAAAAAAAAAAAAAAAAAAAACATTTCACAAATATACTCTTCTTTTTCCACTGTCCATTTATTTTTTAATTAATTTTTCCTTTTTCTTCTCCTTATTTTATGGGTGCACTGGTAGTTTTTTTTTGGGTTTATCAAGTTGTCTGTGATCCTCTAGGCTTGACCTGTGGTGTCAGGAGCCGCGGCCCAGGGGCATCTAATCCGTCAAATTCACCCAGGGATTGCACTCGTCCTGGGCCACACCAACCCTAAGTTGACTCGATTTTTTTAGCATGTCTCCCCCTCCTAACATAGGGCACAACCACCCCTAGTGGGGTTTGATCTTTGGTCGCCTTGATAATGAGGCCCATCCTCAACTGGTTGTGATATTGAGACTTGACAGGTGCAGTGGAAGTTTTAATTAAAATTAATTCTCTTTTATTTCACGTACAATTTTAATACATTCATTTTCCTAATAATTTTTATAATATATATATAATTTTATTTTATTTTAATTTTTAATTTTAATGGCCAAATATCATATGACATAATGGAGAACCTCCAAAAATTTTCTTTGGTTAAAAGCATTAATTGCAACAACAACGAACTTGACAAAGGGTTGATGGCCAAAGGCCAAAATTGGAAAATGATGCTTTGATACCAATGTAAAAAACAAGGTTCATATACGCAATCAAATATTAATAATATCTGAAATATGTAATTATCCATTATAGGATAGTGATATATTTATAAGAAAATTTAAATGTACAAGAGATATGATATGACATGGTTACAAATGAGAGTCCTACTTATATACTAGGCAAGTTGCTCCTGCACGAATAGTCATGTCTCAAACAACAGACATGTCCTTTCATAATTTATTATTTTATACTTATTAATTATTATTATATCTGCCGGAGGCAGTGTATATCCCATTACATTTGCTATCGATTTGATATTAATTTATGTTTGATTCAAAAAAATTTAAAAGTTATCTATGTTAAACTTTATAAATCAAAATTCATGATTTTTTAATAATATTTTAATATATTTATCTGAAATTCTATATTGATTTATATCTTTAACATGTTATTGCAAAATACATGGTTCTTCCTGCCTGGGGGATTTTGTCAATCCCCCGATTATTTTCACTATTGAACAATGCGTCATGTCATTTGGTAGGCACCATTAATGAATTTCCTTACCTGTTCTTTATCCAACACTGAAATGGTCACTTCATATTAAGTCATTAATGCAGATTGATTTTGTCAATCCCCTGATTCTTTTAACTATTGAACAATGTGTCATGTCATTTGGCAAGCACCATTAATGAATTTCCTTACCTGTTCTTTATCGACCATTGAAATGGTCACTTCGTATTAAGTCGTTAATGCATTGGAGTTTTGATGGTGGAGATTTTCAATCAAGGGTTGAGACTACTCCGCATTCCCCATTTCACTCTTCAGGCATTTGGGCTTCTAGCGAAATTTCTCCCCTGTCCATCCATGCACAGAGCTTTTACCATTTTCTGCAATTGTGTCGGTAATTTTTCTGAAAGATGAGTGCATATTCAATTTAATTTCTGTAAAGAAGGTTATTCTCTTCAATAATGAAAGTTATGCCCTTCAAATTCGTGACTAGAGATTAACATTTTAGTTGCATTTCTCTTCGGCTTCTGCAAAGACTCTGGATCATGGAAGGAAAGGTTCATACGATACTCAGGTAGTGATTCACCATCCTTATCATCTCTTTACAGGAATTTGTCACTACATTCCAGCAAAGACAAAATACCAACCTCAAATGAAGCAAAGAAAAAAATTCCAGGATTTCCGGAAAGTTCAGCCAGATTGGCTAGAATTTCCATTGGTTTCTAGAATTTCCATTTTTTTGCAGAATTTCTATTTTTTTTGTGAAATTGTGACACTGAGCACATGCAATTTTTGATTGATTGTGGCACTAACAGTAAATGAGATTTAATTTTACAAAATATTTTCCGAAATGTTTTTGGGTTTTTTAGACTACGACGGAAAATATTCAGGAAAAAATCCACAACATCAAGATCTCAAGTCAATAGATACACGAGACTGATGGAAATAGAAGACCTTTGTTACATTATTTTTCCAAAGTGGAACCTTTCTTCCATAGAATGCAAGATACAGGCCGGAAAGATTAGGTTCGTTAATTTGAGGCATTTGCTAGCAAAACGGCGAAATTGCTGTCAATGATCCAGAGACTGGAACTTCCACTCAAAGATAGGTTCCAACCCTTCAGTAAAATAATGCCCATCCAACAGTTAGAAAATACCTGCAAATTGAAATATAATTAATACTGAAGGAAACCTTAGTTAATTGCATCCATTATAGTTAGAGTCATCAACATCACATGCCTGGCATAATTTGATAAAAAAAAAAAACCAACACGCCTTCGAAACCATCACAGTCCAAAAACAAGCCCCGAGTTATAGTTCAATTACTTGAAATAGAAATGCCTAAAAAACCAGAAAATACATTCATTAAAATGCAAAAAAAAACCCGTGGGAAACAAAATAGATAGATCATGTAACAGGGCAAGAGTAACACTTCTACTTACGACCTCTGAGGCTCAAATTTCAGACACAATGCTCACAAAAACCTCTACCTAGGATTTCAGTCAGTGTCAAACTTAGAAAAATACACCATAATCTGTAAAATCATGGAAATATAAGGCCGAAAGAAATTTCTTATCAACAACTCCATTAATACGAAACTATTTATTAGAAATCGGAAGAAACAAGACAGTGGAGCAATGGCGATCCAAGATTATAAAAAAGGTAAAATAAGATGCTAAAATAAATAACAGAACTCAAAGATTCAGCAACATAAGTAAAAATAGGCATAAATCACTGTCAATGAAGTAAATACATACATAGGTGGCCTCTGTCACACAGTTTAACCTGCTGCTCGCAGATTGTAAAGAAAAACTGAATATCTCCAGAGTCACAATGCAAGGCGACGAAGGGGGGAAGCAGCGTATTGAACGAGATGCAGTGGGTCGACGTCCGAATAGAACAACACCGGTGTAGGACATGCACAAAGAAACATGGCAGGCATTATGAAATTAATATAATCAAGAAAAGAGCAATATGTATCTGCTGGCAATCTAAAGGATTTTGGCGGTGGGTCAGGGTGTTACTCAACATTGAGATTTGCAATTTATAAATTAATTGAAACCTAAATCGACCTGCATCTCTCAAAGGTTAGTTTAACAAGTCAAATGAGTTTAAACATTTAACAAATTACTCTTACAACATTATTGATCATTTCATACCTTTGATGAAGTTTCAGTTCTGCTATTGATAAGAGGGGTTCTCTATTTCGGAGCATAGAATTAATTTGGATTAAACCCTTTTATTATTAGATCTATATATTCGTTTTTTTTATCAGTAATAACTATGACCTATAAAGATTGGCTCTTAAACTTCTTTTTTTTTCAACCAAAAAAATCGTGTCTGGAGTAGATCTCAGGCATACATAGCCCTACCTGAGTAGATCTGATTCAAATTATCTATTCTTGTACAGTGTGTAGAATTAATCACTGTAATAATCAACATCAACATAAGATAAAATATGATAAAATGAATTGATCTGTTACTTTTCCCGGTATTTTTTTATCAGGGATTATTGTGATAAAATGTAATATTATTTGCATCAATGAAAAAAAGGGCAAATTACGATTAACGGCTCGGTGTCTCTCCAATGCACACGACCTCAATCTACAATGGCGCTTTCCTAGATTCGTACTACAAGGTAGCACTATAATTAAATAGGTAAAAATAAGGTATTACCTTAATTTAATCACTTATTATATTAAATAATCGCTATTAACCGGCAGGTAATCGCTACTCACATCTTGATTTCATGTGCTTCATTTATGCCTCATTCATATAGTATTTTGACCGATCATTCTATCTTGTAGCATTTGTCTACAATGTGTAAATTGTGTTGGACATATTTTCTTTGTTGGCAAGCTATCATGATTTTGCATGTTCTATAATGATACGAAACAAACCGTTATTGAGTTTTGTGCTTTTGGCGTCGCTCAACAGATCACCCTGGACTGTATATGTGACTCTGCATTTGATTTTCATTTAATAATTTACAGACATACATGTTGTTTCTATGTTTATGGAGTTAAGAATCTTTTTTCTTGTCTTTTGATAGCTTAAAAAAGAGGGAAGGAGAAATGAGTATGAGATGCATAAACTTCAAGCTTTAAATCAACGTCAGAAGATGGTAAGACTGTTAAAACTAGGATTTTTTAAAGAAACTGTACTCAGTGTGCAAAATTGTAACCCTTTTCCCATATTTCCTAGGTTCTTCAACGGAAAACTGAAGAGGCTGCCATGTCTACTACAAGGTTGAAGCAGCTATTGGAATCTCGCAAAGTTCCATCTCGTGATGCTGGTAAGATGGTACCTGTGGAAAGGTTATTATCTAGTAATACAAATCATACGAATACAACATTACTTTTTCCGACATATTAAACGACTTTATTTCAGGGAGTGCAAGTGGTAATGGATCTATTCAGGGGCTTCTCCTTCCTTTTTAAGTTGTAAATATAATTTTATGTCATGGGTTCATATTTTACAACCTGCTTATAAATAGTGGAATGGAAACTTTGACTTTGTGCTTAAGATGATGCAATACATACTAACTTGCCTTTGCTATTCCAGAGTAACGAGAAAGCTTTGCAACAGTTTCTTGAACATGAACTAGAAGTAGTTGTACATTTTTCACATTTTTCACTGCTCCCCTAAACGAAAACAAATTGTGCACACATTTACATAGTTTGATGAAATTTATTATTAAAGGATAATAAATAATAAATGTATTTTTTTTTGCGTAAATGCAATTCTGTGCAATTGTTGAGATATATACAATTGTAATTTTTTATTTCTTTTTATTTAAAATTGACTATATTTAAACTAACCGACAGGTAATAGCTACCATGTAGCCCTTGTTAATATTATATATTTATGTTTGTTACATTTTGTAGCATTGCCCCACCAAAGAAAATTGGATGCTTGAGGGCAAGCATGAACATTATGCCTTTGGTACTTACTGAAAGGTAGATTTTGAAGGACATAAAGAAGCATGACACCCTTGGTATCAATCATAGTTATTACGCATAGATAAAAAAAATATTTGTCTAGTGTGTGTATTCTATTTAAATTGGTAAAGTTAAATATATTCATGAGAGATTGATTCAACATATAGGTTATTGAAAATTTCATAAAAAAAGTTTGTTTATTTAAAAAATATGCAATCTAATGGTTCTACATTTTGGATTTTTTTTTGTCAAATCTGACAATACAATTTTTGGTGAGATTTTTATTTTTGTTCTTTAAATGCATTTTTAATACATAAAATATTTGAACACCCTGAAAAACCCTTGGGGCACTAATATTGTAGAGTCTACATGATTCAAACTTGCATTTCCAACAAATTTCTATCATATGTTAGGCAAAATTAACAAAAAAAAACACGAAAAAGAGCCAAAATGTAGAAGATATGGACTATATATATATATATATATATATATATCTTAAGGGTGCTTCATGGAAACTATGACGCAACGAAGCCGAAAGTCAGCCCCCAATGGAGGGATGGTCAACTGTAGTCGTGGCTCGGTCAGCTTTTGCCTTTGTGATCCCGTTCTTTCTCCACGTGGTCTACTCTCTCTTTTATTGAAGTTTATTTATCAAATTCGTGGAATTTGATAATTAAACGTTATAACACAACATTGAGCTTTAAATTATATTCCCGAACCCTTTATGGTCAAAGTTCAAACTCTCGCACTTTATATTAATACTCTGCGCTTTTTATTAAACAAATGACTTTATTATAGACCGTGGTTTCGGCCCCACACATATATGTCAATCGTCCAATCAATCAAATGCTCGTACCTCAGTTAACCTCCGGGTTCCTTTATTAACCTCCGCCCATCTTTGTCAGGTTACCATCGTCCGATGACCTCTTTCCAAATCAATGGCTCGTATGCATTCTGCTCGGCATCCGGCGTCGGTTTTTAACGCGCGAAGGCGCACTTTAAGGGGCGGTTTTGGAACAGTAGCCTAAGCCACGTGTTGAACGCTAAATGGAATCGCTCCTCGACAAATACCACCGAGCGCTGACGGTGCGAAAAAATCGGCTTGGCGTGGTTTGCTACGGTGGTTAACAGTTTGCACGGGTTGTGCTGTCAGCTTTGCTTATGCTTTTGCTACGGGCGACTCGGTTTGAGGTTCAATTAACAATGAATAAACGTAATTCCTTTATTACGCGGGATGTCTATTATCACAAAACAGAGTTCCACAACTAGGATTCTCTACACAGACCTTACATGTGGTTGGGTAAATTCACAGGTTATTCAAACAGTTCACGGAAATGCACAGACAAAACCGGAACTACCAATACATAATCGCCTCAAAATCAAACGAATTTTCTCACAATTAACATTTCAAGACAATGGATAGACAACAGAAATTGAAATTCATTCAACTGGGAGCAATTGTTCATACACAGATTTTATTGCAGAAATTCTCTTCTCCTTCCCTTCTTCTCCCTCTCTTTTTTTTTTCATACTTCCGAGGGTTACAATTATATACATAAACCTATGACTCTTCAGCTCCTCTGAGAGGACCATTTTAGAAAATCAACAGTCTAATTAAAACAATTCAATTAACTGAAATATGACAGCTAGGCTAACTGAGCTATTCGACTTCTATGACTCTAACTGAAATAATAATACAATCAGCTAAGGTATTGACACCTAGCTGTGATAATTCAACTATTTTTAAACCCTCCTAGCCACAACATGTGGACAAAACTCCTACATTGCTGGCTAGTGTCTAATGCCCCTGCATCAGACTCCCGAGGGAAATTTTCTTCATGGGCTCCTGTCCATGAGCTCTTCCACTGATCTGCCTATCTTCTGCAACATTTCTTCAGTCATCCAAGTGGCATCTTCTTCTGGCTTATCCTTCCATTTGATCAAGTACTGAAAGTACTCTCGTCCTCTGGTCCTTCTGAATGGTCTTTTATCCAATATCTTCTCTGGTTGCAATGGTTATGCTGGAGGTAGCTGCTCTTTCCACTCAATCTGTTCCTTGTCTGCTGATCCTTCTTCTGCACCATCATCTTCATACTTGTACAAATCTGCGACATTAAAAATGGGAGATATTCCAACATCAGGTGGCAATTCAATCTCATAAGCATTTGCATAAAACTTCCTAAGTATCTTGCACGGCCCAATCTTTTTGAACTTCAGTTTATTATACTGCTTCTTTGGGAACCTCTCCTTTCTCAAGTGTGCCAAAACCTGATCTCCTACTTCAAAATGAACTTCCTTTCTGCTCAAGTCTGCTCTGCTTTTGTATTTGATGCTACTGCCTTGTAATTGCTGCTTCACTTGTTCATGTATGGCCTGGATCTCTGAAGCAAATTCCTCACCATCTGCACTCCTTATCTCTGCCTTTCCCAGATCTCTTAACTCTGATACTCCTCTGGGGTGCATTCCATAAACAATGTGGAATGGGCTCTGCCCTGTGCTCCTATTTGGTGAGTCATTATATGCATATTCTACGTGGGGAAAAATATGATCCGACTGCTTGGGATGCTCTCCTGGTGGACTTCTCAATAAATTTACCAGACTTCTATTCACTACCTCAGTCTGTCCATCAGTCTGGGGATGATAAGCTGAGCTGAAACTTAGTTTGGTGCAAAGTTTCTTCCACAATGTCCTCCAAAAGTGCCCCACAAATCTGGTGTCTCTGTCTGAAACAATGCTCCTGGGTAACCCATGCAATCTAACAACTTCTTTGAAAAACAAGTTAGCAACATGGGTGGCATCACTAGTTTTATAACATGGAATAAAATGTGCCATCTTGGAGAATCTATCCACCACCAAAAAGACTGCATCATTCCCTCTCTGAGTCTTGGGCAATCCTAGAACAAAATCCATACTCACCATGTCCCAAGGCCTGTCTGGAATAGGCAAGGGAGTGCACAATCCTGCATTCTGGCTCCTTCCTTTAGCATATTGACAAATCTTGCAGTTCTTCACAAACTTATCCACTTCTGTTCTCATCTTGGGCCAGAAATAAAAGTGACTCAGCTGCTCATAAGTCTTGTCAGTACCAAAGTGTCCAGCAAGTCCACCACTATGCTTCGCCTTGATCAAATTTTCTCTCATGGAACATTTTGGTACACACAGTTGGCTTCTTTTGAATAGTAAGTCCTCATGCAGGAAATAATCCAGCCACTGGCTTCTATCTGTTAAGACAGGGTTGCTACATGCCTCAAATGCTTCTTTAAAATCTGGATTTGTTTTATACAATTCCCTGAGAAAATCAAATCCTGCAACTTCAAAATTAGTTTCTTGCACAAGCATGTGTCTCCTGCTCAAAGCATCAGCTACTTTATTGGCTTGGCCACTTATATGTTTCAAAACAAAATCAAAACTTTGGAGATACTCAACCCATTTAGCATGCTTATGTTTCAACTTGGGCTGCTGTACAATATACTGCAAAGCATGATTGTCAGAATACAATACAAATTCCCTGGACATCAAGTAATGTCTCCATTTCTTCAGCGCCTGAACAATTGCATAGAATTCCTTCTCATAAGAGGAATACTTTCTTCTGGTGTCATTCAGCTTCTCACTTAAATATGCCACAGGGCTATCATCCTGACTCAACACAGCTCCAATGGCCTCTCCACTGGCATCACATTTTACTTGAAATGGTTTAGTAAAATCAGGAAGAATCAAAATAGGCTTCTCTGTTATCTTTTGTTTCAGCAACTTAAAATTTCTTTCTGCTTCAGCAGTCCACTTAAATGGTTGTTTGCTCTTCTTTATTGTTTCAATTATGGGTGCATTAATCTTACTAAAGTTTCTTATAAACTTCCTATAAAAACTAGCAAGTCCATGGAAACTTCTCACCTCAAAAATATTCCTAGGTGAAGGCCACTCCACAATTTCCTTAACCTTTTCTGGGTCCATCTTCAATCCTTCTGCAGAAAAAACAAACCCCAAATACACCAACTCTTCCTTCATGAATGAGCATTTATTCAAATTTATCAGCAGCTTCTCTTGGTGCAACTTCTTCAAGACATGATTAAGATGCCTTAAATGTTCTTCTCTAGTTCTGCTGAAAACTAATATGTCATCTAAATATACTATCACAAATTTCCCAATAAATTCTTTCAATACTTCATTCATAAGTCTCATAAGAGTGCTTGGTGCATTTGACAACCCAAAAGGCATTACCATCCATTCATACAATCCTTCATTTGTTTTGAAGGCAGTTTTCCACTCATCACCCTCTCTTATTCTGATCTGATGGTATCCACTCTTTAAATCTATCTTCGAGAAATATTTAGCACCACTCAAACAATCCATTAAATCCTCAATTCTGGGCAAAGGGAATCTGTACCTGATTGTGATCTTATTGATTGCTCTAGAATCAGTACACATCCTCCAGCCACCATCTTTCTTTGGGCTCAGTACTGCTGGTACTGTACACGGACTCAAACTTTCTCTGATCAGTCCCTTGTCCACCAATTCCTGTACTTGCCTCTGATTTCCTCATTTTCCTTAGGAGTCATTCTGTAGGCTGCTTTATTTGGCAGATTTGAACCAGGGATAAAATCTATCTGATGGATGATCTTTCTCACAGGTGGCAGCTCATCAGGTAAATCATCCACAACAATGTCACAGTAATTGTCTAACATCTCTTGTATCTCTACTGGTAAATCAGAAATCTTCGTAGAAGTAAGAACTACTTTAGGTTTGCAAACTAAAGCAAAGCTTACCTCTTCTTCTTCTATCTGCTGCAGATATTCCTTCCCGCTCAGCAACAAGGTCTTTGGATCAATCACTCTGTTGGATGGCTCTCCTTCTTCCATGGGAATCAATATATGATGTACCCCATCTTTGAAGAACTTGTAAGTGTTCTTCTTGCCATCATGCACTGCTGCTCTGTCAAACTGCCAAGGTCTACCCAGCAATATATGACACACATCCATGGGCATTACATCACACAAAACTTTGTCCTTGTATTTGCCCATTTGCAGCTCTATCTCACACTGTTCTTTTACAACCAGCTGGTGCCCTTTATGCAGCCAGGACACCCTGTAGGGAGTTGGATGCTCCCTTGTCTTCAAATTCAACTTCTCTATCACCTCAGTGGAAACCAGATTGTCTGTGCTGCCACTATCAATGACTAGCTGGCAGCATTTCCCTTGGACTTTGCATATGCTCCTAAACAAAGTCTTCCTTTGTGCAGGCTCAGTGACCTCTTTGGCTTGCTTCAACAAGACCTTATTTACCACCAAGGATTCTCCCCTCTTTGGTAGAATTTCTTCTTCAATTTCTGCCTCTTCCCCAGCTTGGGCAACAACAAAATTTCTTGGACCAACACCCACATTCTCTGGACACTCATAGTGCTTATGTCCCACTCCTTGACATCTATAACACCTCAACTCTCTGCCTCTTCCTCTTCCTCTGTAAGAACCCCTTCTGCCCTTTGCATCATCCTCTGTAGATGCATTCTGAGGTGAGCTACTGTCAACTCCATTCTTGGGTGTAGGCTTTCCTCTACCACCCTGGCTTCCCTTCCCACGGAAAGTACCTCTCTTCTTGGCAGACTGTTTCCTCAGGAGTTTCTCCTCTGCTTTCAAGGCCATCTGGTAGGCCTCTTCCATTGTCTCAGGAGATAGGAGACCATCTCATCTTGGATCTCCAGCTTGAGACCATTCACATATCTGGCAGTCTTCTCTGGTGTGTCTTGGAATTGTCCAGCCCTTATGCTTACTCTGTAGAATTCCTCTGTGTACTCCTTTACTGTCAGCAACCTCTGTCTCAGGTTCTGCATTTGTTTATACAATGTCAGCTGGTAATCACTAGGTAAGAATTTACCTTTCAATTTGGCCATCATTCTGGTCCAGCTCTTGATAGGTTGCTTGCCAACTCTCCTCCTTTCTGCCTGCACTCCATCCCACCAAAGTGCAGCATGTCCTTTCAGCTTTGTCACTGCAAACTTGAACTTTTTATCTTCTCTTATCTCTTCATAATCGAAGCATTTGTTCATTTCATTAATCCAGTCTACTAGTTCTTCTGGATTCAGTCCCCCTGCATAACTCAACACTTCAATTCTGGGCTTCACTGCAGACCCCAGAACAGTTCTAAGGAGCCTAATGTCAGGAGTAATTTCCACATTTTCTTCAGCTTCTTCTGTCTCAGGTTCACTGATGTGTTCAGGATCTCTGGGCATCTTCGCTCCATGGCATCTATACTGGCCTCGACCCTCTGCAACATCCCCAACACCTCAGCATTGGCAACAGGTCTCCTTCTGCCAGCACCTCTTCCAACTCGGATTGCCATGTCAGTAAAACAACCTAAAACAACAGCTCTGATACCACAAATGACGCAACGAAGCCAAAAGTCAGCCCCCAATGGAGGGATGGTCAACTGTAGTCGTGGCTCGGTCAGCTTTTGCCTTTGTGACCCCGTTCTTTCTCCACGTGGTCTACTCTCTCTTTTATTGAAGTTTATTTATCAAATTCGTGGAATTTGATAATTAAACGTTATAACACAACATTGAGCTTTAAATTATATTCCCGAACCCTTTATGGTCAAAGTTCAAACTCTCGCACTTTATATTAATACTCTGCACTTTTTATTAAACAAATGACTTTATTATAGACCGTGGCTCTAGCCCCACACATATATGTCAATCGTCCAATCAATCAAATGCTCGTACCTCAGTTAACCTTCGGGCTCCTTTATTAACCTCTGCCCATCTTTGTCAGGTTACCACCGTCCGATGACCTCTTTCCAAATCAATGGCTCGTATGCATTCCGCTCGGCATTCGGCATCGGTTTTTAACGCGCGAAGGTGCACTTTAAGGGGTGGTTTTGGAATAGTAGCCTAAGCCACGTGTTGAACGCTAAATGGAATTGCTCCTCGACCCAGAAATACCACCCGGTAACCAAAAGCAATGTGAAAAATTCCGGAAACCGCTCGTGGTTTTTCTACAGTGGTTAACCAAGGTTTACACGGGTTGTGCTATCCTTTGTATGCTTTTAACTCTGGACCTGACTCCGGTTAGAAGGTTCAATTAACAATGAATAAATGTAATTCCTTTATTACGCGGGATGTCTATTATCACAAAACAGAGTTCCACGACCAGGATTCTCTACACAGACCTCGCCTGTGGTTGGGGTAAATTCACAGGTTATTCAAACAGTTCACGGGAATTCACAGAAAGAAATGGAATTACCAATACACAATCGCCTCACAATCAAACGAATTTTCTCACAATTAATCTTTCAAGACAATGGATAGTTGACAGAAATTGAAATTCATTCAACTGGAAGCAACTGTTAATACACAGATTTTATTGCAAAAATTCTCTTCTCCTTTCCCTCTCTCCCTTTCATCCGAGGGATTACAATTTATATACATCAAAATATGTCCCTTCGGTTCCTCTGTGAGGACCGTTATGGAAATTCAAGAGCCTAATTACAATTATTCGAAAACTAAAACATGACAGATGGACTAACCATTCGACTTCTACAACTCTATCTGCTCTAATAATACAATCAGCTAAGGTATTGACACCTAGCTGTAACAATTCAAATGTTTTCAAACCCTCCTAGCCACAACATGTGGACAAAACCTCCTACATTGCTGGCGAGTGTCTAATGCCCCTGCATTAGACTCCCGCGGGCAATCTTTTTCATGGGCTCCTGTCCATGAGCTCGTCCACTGATCTGCCAATCTTCTGCAACATTTCTTCAGTCATCCAAGTGGCATCTTCCTCTGGCTTATCCTTCCATTTGATCCGGTACTGAAAGTACTCTCGTCCTCTGGTCCTTCTGAATGGTCTTTTATCCAATATCTTCTCTGGTTGCAATGGCTGTGCCGGAGGTAGCTGCTCTTTCCACTCAATCTGTTCCTTGTCTGTTGATCCTTCTTCTGCACCATCATCTTCATACTTGTACAAATCTGCGACATTAAAAATGGGAGATATTACAACATCAGGTGGCAATTCAATCTCATAAGAATTTGCATAAAACTTCCTAAGTATCTTGCACGCCCAATATTTTTGAACTTCATTTTATTATACTGCTTCTTTGGGAACCTCTCCTTTCTCAAGTGTGCCAAAACCTGATCTCCTACTTCAAAATGAACTTCGTTTCTGCTCAAGTCTGCTCTGCTTTTGTATTTGATGCTGCTGCCTTGTAATCGCTGTTTCACTTGTTCGCGTATGGCCTGGATCTCTGAAGCAAATTCTTCACCATCTGCACTCCTTATCTCTGCCTTTCCCAGATCTCTTAACTCTGATACTCCTCTGGGGTGCATTCCATAAACAATGTGGAATGGGCTCTGCCCTGTGCTCCTATTTGGTGAGTCATTATATGCATATTCTGCCTGGGGAAAAATATGATCCCACTGCTTGGGATGCTCTCCTGCAAGACTTCTCAATAAATTTCCTAGACTTATATTCACTACCTCAGTCTGTCCATCAGTTTGGGGATGATAAGCTGAGCTGAAACTTAGTTTGGTGCCAAGTTTCTTCCACAGTGTGCTCCAAAAGTGCCCCACAATCTGGTGTCTCTGTCTGAAACAATGCTCCTGGGTAACCCATGCAATCTAACAGCTTCTTTGAAAAACAAGTTAACAACATGGGTGGCATCACTAGTTTTATAACATGGAATAAAATGTGCCATCTTGGAGAATCTATCCACCACAACAAATACTGCATCATTCCCTCTCTGAGTCTTGGGAAATCCTAGAACAAAATCCATACTCACCATGTCCCAAGGCCTGTCTGGAATAGGCAAGGGAGTGTACAATCCTACATTCTGGCTCCTTCCTTTAGCATATTGACAGATCTTGCAATTCTTCACAAACTTGTCCACTTCTGCTCTCATCTTGGGCCAGTAATAGAAGTGACTCAGCTGCTCATAAGTCTTATCAGTACCAAAGTGTCCAACAAGTCCACCACTATGCTTCTCTTTGATCAAATTTTCTCTCATGGAACATCTTGGTACACACAATTGGCTTCTTCTGAATAACAAGTCCTCCTGCAGGAAATAATCCAGCCACTGGCTTCTATCTGTTAAAACAAGGTTACTACATGCCTCAAATGCTTCTTTAAAATATGGATCTGTTTTATACAATTCTTTCAGAAAATCAAATCCTACAACTTCAAAATTTGTTTCTTGAACAAGCATGTGCCTCCTACTCAAAGCATCGGCTACTTTATTGGCTTGGCCACTTATATGTTTCAAAAAAAAATTAAAACCTTGGAGATACTCAACCCATTTAGCATGCTTATGTTTCAACTTGGGCTACTGTACAATATACTGCAAAGCATGATTGTCAAAATATAATACAAATTCCCTGGACATCAAATAATGTCTCCACTTCTTCAGTGCCTGAACAATTGCATAGAATTCCTTCTCATAAGAGGAATAATTTCTTCTGGTGTCATTCAGCTTCTCACTGAAATATGCCACAGGCCTATCATCCTGACTCAACACAGCTCCAATGGCCTCTCCACTGGCATCACATTTTACTTGAAATGGTTTAGTAAAATCAGGAAGAATCAAAACAGGCTTCTCTGTTATCTTTTGTTTTAGCAGCTTAAATTTTTTTTCTGCTTCAGCAGTCCACTTAAATGGTTGTTTGCTCTTCTTTATTGTTTCAATTATGGGTGCATTAATCTTACTGAAGTTTCTTATAAACTTCCTATAAAAACTAGCAAGTCCATGGAAACTTCTCACCTCAAAAATATTCCTGGGTGAAGGCCACTCCACAATTGCCTTAACCTTTTCTGGGTCCATCTTCAATCCTTCTGCAGAAACAACAAACCCCAAATACACCAAATCTTCCTTCATGAATGAGCATTTCTTCAAATTTATCAGCAGCTTCTCTTGGTGCAGCTTCTTCAAGACATGATTAAGATGCCTTAAATGTTCTTCTCTAGTTCTGCTGAAAACTAATATGTCATCTAAATATACTATCACAAATTTCCCAATAAATTCTTTCAATACTTCATTCATAAGTCTCATAAAAGTGCTTGGTGCATTTGACAACCCAAAAGGCATTACCATCCATTCATACAATCCTTCATTTGTTTTGAAGGTAGTTTTCCACTCATCACCCTCTCTTATTCTGATCTGATGGTATCCACTCTTTAAATCTATCTTCGAGAAATATTTAGCACCACTCAAACAATCCATTAAATCCTCAATTCTGGGCAAAGGGAATCTGTACCTGATTTTGATCTTATTGATTGCTCTAGAATCAGTACACATCCTCCAGCCACCATCTTTCTTTGGGCTCAGTACTGCTGGTACTGCACGCGGACTCAAACTTTCTCTGATCAGTCCCTTGTCCACCAATTCCTGTACTTGTCTCCTGATTTTCTCATTTTCCTTGGGAGTCATTCTGTAGGCTGCCTTATTTGGCAGATTTGAACCAGGGATAAAATCTATCTGATGGCTGATCTTCCTCACAGGTGGCAGCTCATCAGGTAAATCATCCACAATAATGTCACAGTAATCATCTAACATCTCTTGTATCTCTACTGGTAAATCAGAAATCTTCGTAGAAGTAAGAACTACTTTAGGTTTGCAAAATAAAGCAAAGCTTACCTCTTCTTCTTCTATCTGCTGTAGATATTCCTTCCCGCTCAGCAACAAGGTCTTTGGATCAATCACTCTGCTGGATGGCTCTCCTTCTTCCATGGGTATCAATGTATGACGTACCCCATCTTTGAAGAACTTGTAAGTGTTCTTCTTGCCATCATATACTGCTGCTCTGTCAAACTGCCAAGGTCTACCCAGCAGTATATGACACACATCCATGCGCATTACATCACACAAATGATGCAACGAAGCCGAAAGTCAGCCCTCAATGGAGGGATGGTCCACTGTAGTCGTGGCTCGGTCAGCTTTTGCCTTTGTGACCCCGTTCTTTCTCCACGTGGTCTACTCTCTCTTTTATTGAAGTTTATTTATCAAATTCGTGGAATTTGATAATTAAACGTTATAACACAACATTGAGCTTTAAATTATATTCCCGAACCCTTTATGGTCAAAGTTCAAACTCTCGCACTTTATATTAATACTCTGCGCTTTTTATTAAACAAATGACTTTATTATAGATTTTGGCTCCGACCCCACACATATATGTCAATCGTCCAATCAATCAAACGCTCATACCTCAGTTAACCTCTGGGCTCCTTTATTAACCTCCGCCCATCTTTGTCAGGTTACCACCGTCCGATGACCTCTTTCCAAATCAATGGCTCGTATGCATTCCGATCGGCATCCGGAGTCGGTTTTTAACGCGCGAAGGCGCACTTTAAGGGGCGGTTTTGGAACAGTAGCCTAAGCCACGTGTTGAACGCTAAATGGAATCGCTCCTCGACCCAGAAATACCACCCGGGCACCAAAAGCGGTGCGAAAAAATCCGGAAACCTATCATGGTTTTGCTACAGTGGTTAACCAAGGTTTACACGGGTTGTGCTATCCTTTGTATGCTTTTAACTCCGAACCTCACTCCGGTTAGAAGGTTCAATTAACAATGAATAAACGTAATTACTTTATTACACGGGATGGCTATTATCACAAAACATAGTTCCATGACCAGGAATCTCTACACAGACCTCGCCTGTGGTTGGGGTAAATTCACAGGTTATTCAAACAGTTCACGGGAATTCACAGACAGAAACGAAATTACCAATACACAATCGCCTCACAATCAAACGAATTTTCTCACAATTAATCTTTCAAGAAAATGGATAGTTGACAGAAATTGAAATTCATTAGACTGGAAGCAACTGTTCATACACAGATTTTATTGCAGAACTTCTCTTCTCCTTTCCCTCTCTCCCTTTCATCCGAGGGATTACAATTTATATACATCAACATATGTCCCTTCGTTTCCTCTGTGAGGACCGTTATGGAAATTCAAGAGCCTAATTACAATTATTCGAAAACTAAAACATGACAGATGGACTAACCATTCGACTTCTACAACTCTATCTGCTCTAATAATACAATCAACTAAGGTATTGACACCTAGCTGTAACAATTCAAATGTTTTCAAACCCTCCTAGCCACAACATGTGGACAAAACCTCCTACATTGCTGGTGAGTGTCTAATGCCCCTGCATCACACTAGGTGGACGCTACATCCACGGGAAAATCTAGGCAGATCATCCCGAAGGGATCTGCTCGCCGGCCAACAAGCCGGTCAATATTGATCTATCACCATCCATACTTATGCTTCCTCATAAGTCAAAACATTCATGTTCTTGAACCAAGTCTTGTAAATTGGAAAAAAGCTCTTAAAAACTGTTAAAGGTTGACTGCACGCGTTTTGTGGTCATTTCTTGTGCATGTGCTGATACTTGCTCTATTAGCCGCAATGATCTTTACTCTATTCGCCCATAAAAACTACACACCTCCGTAAAAGAAAGTAAACATGAAAAAGTAACTTCTAGAAGCCTAGTTGGGTGAATATTCTTCCAACTAAAAGCCTCTTGAGTCACGGCAGTTCGAGCTATATCCCTTGACTCATGGAGCTTATCCCCTTGGATAAAGGAACCCTAATCCCTTCATTAGAGGATATCATCACTCTCTTGATGGATCTGAAACCTCCTCAATTTTTCCTATAAATTGAGTTGAAGCTTCATATTTAAGGGTCAACTTACCTAGTACTTGGTAGATAGTAGATTGTGGAATGTACATGGAATATTATACCTTGTACGTACACAAGAGTTCATTGAAGATAAATCTATGTTTGTCATTCTAAAGAGGAAGGCTTGTGAAACCAAGGAGCACGATTGTGAAGGAATACGAGAGAAATATGTACAACATCAAGGCTCAAGTTGTAAGATTGCTCTTTATAATTCTTGATAATACATATGGATATCTTTTTCTCATTGTGGTGTTTTTAGATTCATTAAAACAATAACGATTCTTAATCTCCTTGATCATTAAGTTGAATTAGTGTTTTTTATTATTATATACTAAAGATTATTTTGATTCTTTGCATGTTTGTGATTGCAGGTTCTTCTCAGCGTCAAAGGACTTCTTTGGAGTGAAAGGCAAGGTCTACATCAAAAATATCGTTGAAAGGTAGGAGCATAACCTCATTATTTCTAAGTTATAATAATCTAAATACTAATATTTTAGGGAAAGAGGTATTCAAATGGTTGTTTGTTTCTAGTTATCTGTTGGGATACTAGGGAGATCGCTCTTGTCCGCAAGAGGGATTTATCCAGAAAAAAATTGGTGACTTCGTTGGGGAACAAGCTTAGTTTTCTCTTGATTTTTCTTGGTTTAGCATTCCAAATTTTCTTGTTTGAATTTTCTGAGTGTGGTTGGGTTTATGAAATTTTAGATTCTCTGAATTAGAAAGCCTTGAATTTCTTTTTTTAAACATTTATCTATCCTGCATTGTTTTCTATGATAAACTGAGCACAAACCTGAGCAAGTTTTCAATTTAATTCAGTGTGCATGTTCACTGGTTTGTACTGACAACCTGTGCACCCCTTGATAAATTTTGAAAAAATTAATATTTTCTCTCTTAGAGTCAGATAAATTTTTTCTTAAGGTTTAACCTGACCTATACCAACTCTCCGAGTCTGTCTGTGAACTCTTCCTAATTACCTTAGAGTCTTTTTTATAGATTATCCTTTTTGCATATTCGAGTAGGGTTTTCCTTGGCTCGATGAATTTCTCTTTTGGGGAAAATAGTTTCACTGCCTATATCACTTGTTTTCTATCATTTACCTCTAGAGCTTCAGGGAGTCTTGTCAGCCTTTCTTGTTTGAGTGATTGTTTCTTGCTCGTTTGAAAAAGGAAAACTTCTATCTAACCGAAGTGTGATTTGTCTCAAAGGTAGCCTTTTATGCATCTGTTTCTGCTAGTTAAAGCGAAAAAACAATTTAATTTGCTTTCAACTAAAATACATCATGAAAATACACTCATGGGTATCTTAGTTAGGGTTGTTAGTTAAAAGCTTTAATTTTTGAATTTTTTTTAGGGTTTTTATAGTTGATTTCTCTTTTTAAAATGGTTTGTTCATAATATTGTATATTTTGGCTTTGTAATCAACGAAGATTTCATCAAAAATTAGTGTTGGTCATGCTTAAAATGAAATTGTTTCCTTGATGAAAAAGAACTGCCATGGGATGTTTTAGGAAATTTGTACTTTTTTGAGTCCAAAATTCCTACTTTCTCTTAAATAGAAATTCATCGAAATAAAGAATTGCATTTCCATTATAGATTCATTCAGAGTATTTTTTTGAGTCGGTCACAATATCATTGAGTTTCATCTCCATACCCCTCTCCGTAATCAAAATCAAAATTAATACAACATTTAATAAAATTGATCTAGATATTTTTTACATTTTCTAGGGCTCATTCCACAAATCTAGCGCAGGACTAGTGCTTTGTAATAGGAAGTAATTAAATTTCCAAAGAAGATAAAACAAACAACTGGCATCTTATGGTAGGGAAAAACCCAATTGTTGCAATTGTGCTATGGGAAGCTCTTCTTAAAAGAGTCAAGCACGAGGTCATTTTGGACCCAGTGGAGTAATCGTAGCTACTTCATTGGTGAATATAGAAGATGTGCACGGAATACAAATGATAAACCTCAGATTAACCATTGTCGATGAGCCTAAGATCACTTGATAGTAAACCTCGTATTTACCATGTCAAGGATCTTTCAAGGGGATTGAGATTTGATACTCTTCCCTAGCATGTATATCGAGCTACAGACTGTTCCCACAGGTTCAATTGTCTCAGTTGGTGACCTTAGTGGCCATAACCTTCAGGATTTTTCCCAAGGTGATGGTGGAGGGAAGGTCCCACTGTACCTGGAGCATACTTTGACTAGACTCACTTGGACTTTCCGGAGGGCAGTCTTCACTTCAAGATGGCATAGTGAAGTTACTTGCACCATATTGTTTCATTAAGGAGGTTGTCAGGGTAACTGTTCAAACTGCTAGTTTTCCACATTGATCTCTTCGAGGTTGGATTTCATCACCAACTAATGATTTTATTGTGGAAAGATACTGTTTTTGCAGATTATTTCTTAGATTTTGTAGGCACGTGTTCATTTGTTTGATTTTTAGAGGCCTTAGGTGTGATTCTTTTGAAATTTTTTGATTTTGTGTGTTACATAAATTAACCATGGCTGAATTACCAAGACATTCATGTAGAATGCAGGGGAAACCCCCTGAATATACACTCAGTCAATTGGAAAAAAATAAAATTGAAAGGGTTCAATCATCAGGAACCGAGTCTTCTAAACAAGTAGAATCATCTATTGTAATACATCCCGATTTCGAAGTTAATTAACCTCAGATAACTGAAACAGAACAGGATAACCCAGAAATTTCTGAAGTAATTATAGTTGAATCTATCACCGGTGATTTGTTAGATACACAACTCACTGAACCTGAGATATTTGATCCTGAATATGATTCTACTTCATCTGAGTTACCTTCAGATCTTATAGCCTCGACTCTTGGTCGTCCTCGTTCACCTTGAGTAAATATTCTCATCACTGAGAATCTTCCTCCAGGCCTTATTAGCATTGAAGAAATATCTGACGAAGAAGAAAATATTCCACTTCCCTCTCGTCAAGAATCCTTAGATTTGAGGTTTAGTGAACTGATATACCCTTTAATT
The DNA here is from genome assembly GCA_034641835.2 of Pinus albicaulis. Taxonomy (NCBI): domain Eukaryota; kingdom Viridiplantae; phylum Streptophyta; class Pinopsida; order Pinales; family Pinaceae; genus Pinus; species Pinus albicaulis. Next base: position 275,773,980 of record CM076569.1, read on the forward strand.
CATTTTTGACTAGATCCTTGGTATTACCAATTCACCTATTTTTTACATAACTCTGGTTTCGGTCACCCACGACACCAGATCCCATTCTACTCTTTACACAGGAATAATCACATGGCTTCTTAAAGCATGTCTACTGAGTCATCTATGTTTTCTTCTTGACCAGATTTTTTTTGAATGGCATTCCTTCTGTTCCTGTTGGGTACCAGTCACTTTTTGTAACCTTTTTAGCAACATATCCTTTCTCTGAAACTTCTACTATGTCAACTAGCCTATTTAATTCTATCACCCAACCTTTCAAAATGAAACATGTATATATGTTTTTCGGGAATGTCCCTCAAGTTAGCTCACAAGGTGGCTATATAGCACCTGGGGGGCAGCAACCTCTCCAAGGGTAATAGCCTCTCCAAGGGCAACAACCTCTTCAAGGGAAACAACCTCTCCCAGGGCAAATTTTTTTTCAAGGGCAACAACCCCTTCTAGGGCAACAATGTTTTCATGGAGGAAAACCTTTTACTAGAATCTGTCCAACAGTTGTAGGGAAAAATATTCCGGGTAATTATCAAACTTATGTTCCAATGCCTTAGAATGGTTATGGTCAACCCTATGCGTCGCAACCTTCAATGGGAACTCCTTACCCATGGATAAATACTATGTGGAACCCTTTGTTTACTCAACAATATTTTCAACCTACATTGCAAGTAGCTTATAATCAACCTGCTTAGCTAGTTGGACAATTTGGTTACACCCAAGTCCAACAACCTGTTCAAGGTGCATTTCAAATTACCCCAAAGGTATCTGCACTAAGTAGTCAGAAAGTTGGTCCGAGTACTCCTAGTACTCCTACCCAATCTGTTGTGCAAAATTTTGTTCAACAACCAAGTACACATATCCCAGGAGTTTGTCAAGTCCCTATTGCTACGATCCTTCAAATATCAACGCCAACTGTTACGCAGGCTATCCCTCAGACTAATGCCCATCAAACTGGACCTATAGTCCAGTTGATTCCTCAAGCCTCTGTGGGACAACCTAGTGCAACAAATACACAAACAATTCAACCTTTTACAGGTCAAAATTTTCAAGGACAACTCTTTGTAGGTCAACTTGTTCAAGGGCAGCCTTTCACATGACCAACTATTCAGGGAAAAGCCTCGGTAGGTCAACCATATCAAGGTCAATTTGTTCAAATCCAGATATTTCAAGGGAAATTACAATATGGACAAGTGGGACAACATCCAACTTTTCAGAGTCAACCATACCCTGGTTATACATATAAAATACCAGCTCAACCTCAACTCGGTATGGCTACCCCTGGATACCCTTGAAATATACTGATTCCAACTGCTCAAGCTATCCTAGGTTTTCCTAGATATCCTCCTCTGGGTACTGGTATTATCCGTCAAGGTTATCAATTCGCTCAACAAGACCCTAACAAGCGGTTACCTTTCATTGGAACTTTAGATTTACCGGACTTGTCTCGGATAACGAATGATCCAATTTACTATCTTTCGTTTTGGCCAGCAATGCCTACTAAGTTGCCCAGTGACATTCCAAAGTTTGAAGGAAAATAAGGAGAATACGCTTCAAATTATGTTATGACTTATCATATGTGGTGTGCATCCAATACTTTTATCGATGATTCTATCTGTTTAATAAATTTTCAAAGAACTTTGATCGTCTTAGCCGCAAAGTGGTACATTGAGTTACCAAGAGGCTCTTTCAACAATTTCAATACTTTAGCAACTGCTTTCGTTACTTATTTTGACTTATCAATATGTTATGACAGTGGCATGAAACTTTTGACTTCACTTAAACAAAGTATGTCTACGTACATTTCAGATCACATCCACGAATGGCAACGTAAATTCCATTTAGTCAAAGTTTTCATCCTGGATCAAATCATGGTTGAATGGTTCATTAAATCATCACTTCCTAAGATTATAGAAGAGGTAGCTAAAGGAGGTTTTGTAATAGAAGAGAAGGTCATTTCTCAAGCCCAGTATCTGGACCTTGTTTACACACAGTCTGGTACATTGTATGAAAAAATCCCTGATTTACCTCACCTAGGTCAATTTAGTACAACTCCTTTTGGTTTTCATGCCACAGATGGTGTAATAAGTACAATTAATACATCAAAGAGTAAGATGAAACTATCTAAATCTACTACACCAATCACAACTTTACCTGATTCACCCAAAGCAGACTCTTCCCTAGAAATTTTTGTCGAAATTCATGTTGTAAACACATCGAGTGCTAAAACTAAATCAACCAGAAATAAGAAGAAATGGAAGGGTAAAAATAAACAAAACAATTCTCCAAAAGAGAAAACAGAAAAAACCGAACCAGCAAACAAAAAACAGAAACCTTGTTATCCTTGTATTATTTGTGACGAGGATCACTATACCAAAGAGTGCCCACATTGGGCTGAGGTATCTAAATTTGTCAAAGGTTCACCCACACCTGTTGTCCTTAAAGAAACTTTTCCATCACAAGACAACAAAATGATCGGATATTATTCCAATTCATTGATGGATATCCTGATGATGTCTCAGGTCATGGTTGCAACACGATCTCAAGACTATGGATCTAAGAAACATGTAACCGGAAAGGAAACTGAATCATCCAGTCAACCTCCAATATCAACTCCTCCTGTTTCCAAACCATTACACATCAAGAAACCTAATCCTGATTTGGTAATTAAATCGCCCGCCAAAGGTGTACTTCAAAAATCGACTTTTAATACACATGCGAGAGTATCTCATAATTACAATATTGTTGAAGATCTGGCCATGTCCCCCCGAGAAATGTCAACCCTCGAAGTGCTGCAATCTTGTCCAACTCAGAGGAAGTTATTGTTATCAGTTATTGGAGCTATTGATCCTAGATATTCTAATCTTATTGTCTTTGATCCCAAGAACTTTGTACCTAGACTCCCGCATCAAATGGCTTTTCAAACTCCTGTTTTAGTCAAATCTAGACGAGTTTTTAGCCACAGTAATTGATGAGGGAGCAGATATGTGCATTATATCCTTAGCCTATTGGAAAAATCTTGGTTCTCCACCAATCAATCAATCACCCATGATTCTTAAAGCCTTTGATGGAAGAGGTTTTCGTCCATTTGGAATACTCCAGGATTTACCTATAGAGGTAGAAGGAAAAACCGTTATGCTTGAGGTGGAAGTTGTTGATGCCCCTCTTGAATACAACCTTGTGTTAGGTCAAAGTTGGTCTTATGCTATGACTGCTATCGTTTCATCATTCTTTCGATTGATCATGTTTCCTCATAAAATAAAGATTGTTAAAATCGATAAGTTGTCTTACTTCGCTTTTGACCCTACCTCTACGGATAATATAAAACATCTTGGAAAGAAGGTTATCCCTTATGAAGATGTTGGGGTTGGATTAGTTAAATATTCCACTCTTATGGGAAAATTTTCTATACCTCCTCCTAACGTACCTCGAACTATTTCCAATATCAATATGATTACATCAAGCACGATGCCATTTGATGACCCATGGAATGTGCCTTTAGAATCTGAAATATATTATTATGGTGACGATATTCCTTTAAGTCCTTTTACAAGACATATGTAGTGGTAAAATCATTTTTTGACATTTCATCAACTGATAATGATCAAATGAATGTGGTCAGTAAAGAGTCTTTTTTTCTATCAAGCTCACCCATGACATCTTTTTCTGATCCTTTTCAACAAATATTTTCAACTGATGAAAATATTTGGGAAATATTGTCATTGGATGAATTACGTTGGGACGATCTTCATCATAGATCGTCTTTTTTACCCAACCTTGATAGAGTCAAAAATGACTTTTCATCCATCTTTCGAATTGATTATGCCGAGGAACCTCAAAATCCTATATCAATCTTTCATTCAGATTCTAAGATGAACTTAGGAAATATTTCTGCGACAATTCCCATTGACATATCAATTAAACCAGGACTAATTGAAAACATTCATATAGGTGCTTCTTGCTCAATTGAAGAAATCAATTTGTACAAAGTCCTATTTCAGGAATTCTGAGACATTTTTGCCTGGTATTATGAAGAAATGCCAGGAATTGATCCTAAGATTGTGATTCACAAAATTAAGACATACCCAGATGCTAAACCTATTAGACAAAAATTACGTCCCATACATCCGCAAAAACCTGCTGCTATTACAGTTGAAGTTGAAAAACCACTTCGTGCAGGATTTATTTATTCTATTCCTTTGATGAATTGGGTATCTAATTTAGTTCCAGTGACTAAAAAACAAGGGACTATCAGAGTATGTGTTGATTACAGGGATATTAATAAGGCTTGTCCAAAAGACAATTATCCCACCCCTTACATCGACCAAATTGTTGATGATTGTGCCGAAAATGAAATATTTTCATTTATGGATTGATTTTCTGGTTACAATTAAATAAACATACTCCCCGCTGATAAACCCAAGACAACATTTATATTGTTAGTATGGATTCTTTGTCGAAGTGTACGAAAAAGACCCACTTTAGCTACGCATAACTAATAGCCCTAACAACAATAATGGCTGCAAAATATCTTCAGATCTGCAATTAGTAGTTAGAGTACAGCAACAAACAGATCTATAAATGGAAAGACATTAAGCAGTAAAGTAAAGAGTTTGCTCCATGCATCCAACAGACAAGACAAGAACACGATTTTTGAATGAATTTTTATATTACAGGGCACCTGGGAGGAAACAAGAAGGTGTATCCGGATCTCCTCAATGGGATGGGTTCTTTGTAGTCCTCAGCACTTCAGATCTAAGCTTTCTCTCTCTTGTAGATGTAGAAAACCCAATGCAGAAACTAGAGCTCAATGGGAGCAAAAATGGCAGAAAATGAGACCAAGTGTATAGATCCAGAGTGATCTAGTATGCAACAAAAGGTGAAGAATGATGGGGAAAACCCTCCTATTTATAACAAAATATTGGGCCTTTCTAGATCTTGGTGCATGATTAAAATAATGTTAATCACATCTAGATCCACCTCTATGGAATATTTTATTATTATTTGTTGGAGGGAAAGGGTGTTTGACTTGGGTCAAATCCCTTGATTAGTGAAAATAAATAAATAAATGATTTATTTATCTTTTTAAGGAAGTGGTTGGGATATAATCAAATAAATAATGATTTATTTGATTAATGGTGGTTGATTTGGTCGTATTTAACAAGGAATATTATTAAATAATTATTCCTAGAAAATAATAAGATAACTATGGGTTTATCTCATTAATTTCTTTGTTTTTGGGTTAAACATGACTGGGAATAATAATTAAATTATGGTTTAATTAATTATTCCTTTTGGGGTTTCCTAATTAATATAGTGAAAGCAGTTTTACTTGGGGTAAAACTGGTCTTACATGGTGTACTTGGGTCCATCTAATGATGAAGAGTTAGATGACCAAAAAATGGTGTAACAGATTGCCCCCCAGCGTGCGAGTGTCGGGAGCAAATCGTATGACCGAAGTACGTTGTAAGAAGACAATCACTAGACAACAAAAGGGTATGTCAGAGAGAGAAATATGAGGTAGATAGTGTGCTGAAGGACTAGACCCTGAGGAGACGAGACTCGCAGGTGCAACAAGTCTCTGTTATGAGAGGGTACTTGTGCTGAAGGCGGCGGGGGAGGCATACCTATGCCCGCCGTGACAAAGTACAAAAGAATAGTGTGTCCAGTGAACAAGGGACCGAACCATATAGTACAGCTGGCATAATCAAGAGCCAGATAAAAATACAATGAAGAGTCTCACATACATGTTGTGCCTGGGATAACAGCCAGGACTAGTGCAATATCATCTGAGTACATGAGATAAATACAACCCAAATGCCCCCTGTAAATGGGGAAGGGCTCACAAAATCTGACTGATACATGCAAATCATAGAGGTGCTGTAAGTGGCTAAGGCCAACATCATCAAAAGCTGGAGCGGCATCAAAGGCTGCAATGAAGAGGGCATCCGGGCATGTGGGGGGCTACCTGCAGGGCCACCCCCTCATGAGGGCTGAGACATCTCACACACGCCCGGGAATCATCAAGAGCTGCTGCTGGGTCACTGGACTGTCCAGTATACGAATCTCGATCATGCGGAAAGGAGCTGGAGAAGCAATCAAGTCAAAGGGAGGTGAGAGATCCCCCTGCTTGATCCGAGGCACCGAACAAAAGTGGAAGCTGGAACCAAGGTACACCGCCCTCTAGACCTTGCTTCTGGAATAAATGTGCTGAGGTCGACAGAAGGAGGTCCGCCGTAGGTGAGGCAATGAGAGATCCTCAACTAAGGCACGAGAGAAGAGCAATAGAGTGACGGACAGACTGACACTAATGATGATGGTGGAAATGGGAAGGATGGGGTGGCGAATGGACGACTTCCCTTGTTAGAGCATAAAGGGCATGAATGACATGGCAGCGACTGACACAATATCGAAAGGGACAGGGGACAGTGGGACTGCAGGTCATGATATGCGACACAAGGGAGGAACCAAGCAAAGAAGGATGGAGGGCTATAGCGGGGTGCAAAAGGACGCAGGATAGACTCCATGAATGCAATGATGACTCGACTTGGATGCTCTAAACAAGGGCGACTGTATAGTGCTGCCACACAGTAAAGGCCCCAATGGGGGGTCATAGAAACATGAGTACAAAGTGGGTACTCATGACGAAAATCAACACGAACATGGACAAGTAAGGGGGCGATGTGGTGCCCCAAGTACAAGTGTCGTAAGTGAGGAAATTCGATTTTAAGGAGTGGTGAAGTGACCCTTCGTGGAAAAAAGATGTTCGGGTGAAGTATCAAATCACCAGAAACTAAGTAAAACCCATTTGAGAGCTCGGTGAGATCTATCCAGCGGTGCTGACGGTTCGTCGAACGGGGCTACGGTGTGGTCGCAGCAGTCGAAAGAAGAAACAGGGGTTCTCTTTTAATGAGGCAGTTTTCCCTCCAAAAGCATTCATTTGCTATTTTTGCTGTGGTGAATGTCGAGAGGAGAGAAGGCCCTAAATCTTGCGGCGAACGTAGCGGACAAACCGACCGTTGGATTCGAGATCTGTCAGTTGGAGGCGAGAGGCCTAACCTTGCTCTTGCATTTTTATGGATTACATTTGTAGTTGAGGGCCCAAAACCCCCAGAAACAGCCCCTCCTTCATCTCTATGGCCGGGTCGCACTTTTTGGGGCAAAAAGTACGACCCAGGACGCAGGTATTAGGGCAACAAGTGCGACCTGGTCCAGAAAATGGCAGAAAACTGCGACCTGGGAGATGAGGGGGGTTTGGTGCTGTTTTATGGCTAGGAGTTGGATTTTGGTGAAGTAGAAAAAATGAAAAAACAGATGTTGGCTATCCTTACAAATCCTTACAAATGATGTGAGGGCCTAGCCATAATGAGTCAAACTTCCCATGACCTAGGACATCATGGGCCTGGTCATATACTAGAACAAGGTCGCCTTCGCGAAAAGTGCGAGGTTGGACTTTTCGGTCATACTGAGCTTGGGTGCGTTTTTTGGCCGCTTCCATGGTTTGCAAGGCAACACGGCGGTCTTCGGAGGCACGCTCAAGCATGATAAGTCATTGTTCTAGCGGTGGGGTGTCAGGGAGAAGTTCAACGGCTAGTTGTAGAGAAGAAATTTCACACTTGATTGGTAAGACAACCTCCTCTCCAAAAACGAGGTGAGGAGGGTTATGGTTGGGGGGCAGAGGTGCCCCCAAGCATGGTGTGGTCATGCCAAAATGTATCTAGAAAAATGGGAATCTAAACACATTTTAATGATGTGGTGTGCCATTTGTTCTGGTTATGGTTATGCAGTTTGAGAAAGGAAATGGAGGATTACCAATCTCTTTTGGTACTGCGTATAGGGATCAAATGGACTTTAAGTTTCCGAATTGGCATACCTGGTGTCACTATCCCAAAAGGAGGATTTGGAGATAATGAACTGATGCTCTCGTAGAAAAGCTATAGGTTGGTCAACAATAATGTCTAAGAGATTGGGTTGCTGATGTAAGATGAGGGAACGATAAGGGGTATCGTCCCGAGAGTGATCTGAAGTGATATGGGACTCTAGAGGTTCTTCTAAATGTGGAAGAATACCGGGTCTAGAGTCAACACGACCAGATACACTAGGAGAGTGGTGGAGAATGGCGTCTCGTGGTCTCTCAAATGTGGGTGCCCCCTTACCCAAACATTGGGTTTTGATGTAATGGCCACAAGGTGGATGTGGTGTCAACGCATGGGTTCGATGTAAGGGGGAATAGATAAAGTCAGGGGTGGGAATTTCTTCCATAATGTCGTTATCGTGATAGAAGATGGGGTGACCGGTGGAAGAAGAACCACCTGACATGGTGAAGTGGCCTGAATCATCATCATGAGAAGAGAGGTTCACATGCGCATCGTCACAATGGGTGACCGAAGAGTAAGTAGATAACGGATCTACCGATGTTGAGCTCAAGATGACCGCTGAAGGAAGGTCAAGCGAAACAACAGGGGAGGATTCAGATGGAACGTTCCCCAATGGTCTCATGGATGATGACAGGTACAAAATGGTGACTGAGGGCTCCGTTGGCTTAAAAGCGGGAGGCGGAATGTGAATGTCCTCTGGTCCGATTGAAGCGGCCTTGAATTGGCGGTACAAGTCCAAGGAGGAACGGTACTCGTCAAGGCGGGGACAGAGGTGGGTGTAATGGCCGTGAAAATCGCACAAGGCACAAGGGTGGTTTGTGCACAAGTGTTTGAGTCTTGGGAGGGAGTCGGGGATAGTGACATGGACTTCTGGGAGATCAGAGTCGGGGAATGTCTCGTTGACCAGAAGCTTGAGGTGGGGCAATTCAGGACACATGTGAGTGGCATGATCGACGATATCACACAAAGCGCATCGAATGGCGGGCTTTGGTGGGCGTGGGAGGGTAAGGGATGTCGGGGGGGCCGGATCTGGATGGGTTGCCCCCTTTCGGGCTTTGCCTTTCTTCCCGGGAGCCGTCACAACAGGAGAAGGGTCCTGTGGAGGTGTTGGGGGCACAGTGGCTATGGAGGAAGCGAGGGGAACCGGTTGAACCGGTGTCAAAGCCATATAAGGTTTGGGGTGACCAGGGGGGGGGGCGGGTGGTGGGTCAATGTACCAAACCGGAATGCCCAAGGTCAAGTTAGGGAGAGAGAGGGTGGCCATGACGGGGACAGAAAATACTCTGGGAGGGGGAGCCAAGAAGGGGATCTGTCCAGCAGGGTAATGACCAGGAGGTATGGCTCCGAGATGGTTAAGGCCAGGGGGAATCGAGCCTGGAGGATAAAGAGGTTCGGGGATACCAGCTGGAGGGCCAGAAGGAGGAGGTTCGGCTGGCTCAGATGAATGGCTAGGAGCGGGTTGCGGAGGGCAGGGAGGAGGTGGCTGACTAGACGAGGCAGGCCGTTTATGGGCAGCCTGAGATGATTGCATCATGCAAACATTCGACAAGTTGGGATCAGTAACAGGAGGGGGGGGAAGATGAGGAAAAGTACCAAGCAGGGTGGAATCTTTATAGACGCCGGGGGAGACATTGGTCAAGGAATCGACGGTTTGCTTGTTGGTTACAAAAGAGATGGTGGTCTCGGAGGAGGTCTGAGATGGCGGCTCATGATAAGATAGCTGGTCAATGGTGACTATCTTCCCATTATGTGGAAAAGACATCTTGCGGAAAACCGCGGATGGGACAGCAGACATGGCATAGGTGTAACTTCGCCCTAATAGAATGTTGTAGTCTAGAGGGGCGTCAATGACTTCGACGTCAACGCAAACAGTCTTACCGGCTAGGGTGATGGGACAGTTACGAAACAGGCCAATAGGCTGGGAGGTATGACCGTCCCACGCTCGAAGGGTGATCGTGGAAGGGGCCAGCTCAGGGGATCCGAGTTGCTTCCAAACCGAAGCGGACATCACACAGGTGGATGCCCCCTCATCAATTATACACCGGGATACAGTGGCGTTCCGGATTTTGACCGGGATTTGGAAAGCAACGGAAGGAGGAAGAGGAGGGTGGTCCGATTGAGTGGCGTCGAAAACAATCATTTGGTCATCAGCAGGATCAACAGCGCCCACGGCAGATAGTAGAGCCTTCCTTTGGGAAGGGCACGACTGGAGGAGTTCCAGGGTGGAAATGGCGGCAGGGGATTGTGCCAAATCATCTACTATACTGTACGATTGGGTGGCTCGACTAGAAGCAGCATTTCGGCGTAATGGACCCTTTGGAATCTTTGGGTGAACCTCAACTTTGGGTTGAGGGATGTGTAAGGGGCCACTGGGTGTCGAAAGAGGATCTGTAGAACCTGAAGATGGAGGCTCGGGAGCAGACTGAGCAGGAGGCTTGGGGTACTGGCGAGACCGAGTTTGAAGGTGAAGGTCGACGGAAGGGGACGAATCGGAGCGCATCATAAGGATCTGGTAGTCAGGGGAACCAGAAATGGACGAGGGTGTGGCTGCATGGCTGTCGGGGGGTTGGGTAGCCACGAATCCCTATTGAGGGAAAGGATTAGTGAACACAGCTGGCGGGGTAGTGGCCACATTAGGAGGAGCGTGAGGGGAGGCGTGTTGTCCGCGCAATATGGCTTGAGACTCCCACATCTGTCGCATCTGGGGTAAGAGAGGACAATCGTGAGTGTAGTGACCGTAATCACTGCAACACGAACAGGGCTTGTTTGTGCGAAGCGGCCTGTCCGGCCCGGGCGGGATGCCCTGAGGCTGGTTGCTAGTGTTAGGGTCCATACCAGAATTGGGTCCTCGGTTACCGGGGGCAGATGGGTTCTGGTTGCCTCTCCGCCTTCTTGGAGAAGAAGGGGGAATAAACGCACCCTGCTGTGCAAATACTTGCCCTGGAGGGGGTTGTAAGGGCTGTTGCAGGTGGTGAGGAGGCAAGGGAGGCGAAAGCGCATATGCTGGAGGAGTTGGCGCACCAGGCTGCGGATAAAAGTAAGGGTTGGGTTGGGCAGCATTGAGGTAAGCAGGAGGTTGGGCAAAAGGAGGAGGCATGCCGTATCCTGGATACATGTTGCCGGGAGGGGGCAGAGTGCTAGAGGTGCTGGCCCCTCCCCGAGGGAGGCCATGGCTCATAGGAGGGTGAGCAGAGGGGTGGGAAAGAGATCCAACAATACCGTCGGCGGAATGAGATGCCCCCGGGGCGTTAGCGCCACCGGGCCTGGGGATGTCAGGAAGAACGGTATAAACATAACCAGATTGAGCGTAGATCAGGTCATATTTTAAAGCTATTTGGAGGGCGGTTTCTTCAGATTGAGGAAAGTGAGAGGCGACATCTTTGCCAATGGGAGATGGGAGGGTGCGAAGGAACCAGTCCATGTAAACCCGATCTTCAAAGGGAGGGGCTCGACATAAGCTCCGTCTTCGTCGCCATTCCTGAACATGGGCAGAAAGGCGGGTGGAAGAGGATTGCTTAAATGAAGTCAAGAGCTCCGTACCAGTGTCGTATCGGAGAGGGAGCTGGAAGTACGACAAGAAGGCTTGGGCAAGAGTCTCGAACGTGGTATGGGAGGAAGGGGCCTGCTCGACATACCATTTAGAAGCTTCGCCGGTAAGCGTGCGTTGGAACAACCGAAGACGGATGGAGTCATCGGTAATGGAGTTGGAGGAACACCACATGTGGAAAGACCGGACGTGATTGGTTGGGTCTTCGCCATTAAGGCCCTCAAACTTAGGGATATCAGAGGGTAGCTTGGTGGGCATAGCGGGCCAGGTAGTATTATGGTGAATGGGGTCATTAATCAACCGATGGAAATCGGGGAGGCTGAGGCCTGCAATGTACGGCAGCACAGGGGTGGCCGGAGTAGTGGTTGTGACGGTTCCGCTAGAAGTAGGGCCGGCATTGGGGCCGGGAGAACCGCTAGCATTAGGCCCCGGTCCAGACATGGTGAAGGTAAAAGGGGGAGAACTCAAGGAGAAGGGGGACCCGATGAATCTGTGGAGATGAGCTCTGAGTGCTGGGACTCGAAGGTGGACCGGCTCGACGACTAGCAAGGGAGGTGTCGCATCAACCGAAATCGAGGATGAAGGCCAAGAAGTTCCTGAAAAGGCGTCTTTTTGGGGAAGCGCAATGATGACAGAAGAAGGAAACCTATTAAGCAAAGGGTAGCGGACTGCATCAAGAAGGTCGATGCGTATAAGGTGCAAGTGGACACTGATTTTATATGTGGCGTTGCAACCGTGCACTTCTTCTGCCTAGGGGCTCATGTGTGGTGTGCGTTAATTTTAATTTTTAAACCCTTTCCGTTGTTGAGAGCAAAAAAGTGTGCAACGTAGCTGAAAATAAATCTACAGAGAACAGAATAAAAATGCTGAAATAACAGAAAAATAACAGCTACATATGCATCTATCAAACCCAAGAAAGTGGGTCTCTCAAAACTATGCTGAAAAGAAAGGGAAAAACTATGGAAACACACACAAAGGAAGCTCGACAGATCTAGGGTCAAAGGGGACAGAGATCCGGAGGATAAAGCTGCAGATAAGGGGTGCAGATCATAGCCAAGAGACAGAGGCAAGGTGGCTGGAAAAAGGGAAATCAGCAAAAAACCGGGGGGGGGCAAGGCAGAGGCCTTTAGAGGAGGTCCAAACAAAACGACAAGAGGTGATTTGAAAGGAAAAGAGGCTAATTTCAAAGGATCTGGAAGTGAGGTCACAGATCTGGAAAAAGAGGGGGCACAGATCTGGAAAAAGAGGGGGCTGAAGCTCTGAAACCGACGGCTGAAACAGCAGAAACTCTTCCACAAAAAGTGGAGGGTACTAAAGCCCTAAGGGGCTGGGTTCCCACTTAGCAACTTGTTCACGGTCGAGATCTTGGTCAAAGGCGGTGAGGTAGTGGAAAACCACAGCGGAAGGCACAGTCGGCGAACCGAAAAAATTACGGAAAAATGCGGAAAAAAGGCGGTCGCGGTTCGATTTTGGTTGGTCGCCGAGGTTACGGTGAAAAGTGCGTCAGTGTGATTTTGGGCCAAGGTGCGACCGAATTCCGGAAATTTGTTTTCGGCCCCAAAATGATTTTACGAAAAATTGCCGTCTCGGTGTGTTTGGTGTGGCTTACTGCTTGTGATAGGGCCAGAAACACACGGAAGTTAGAAATTTTAGGTTTTTAGGGTTTTATGTGAGAAAAATGACATGAAAAGAGAAAAACTAAGGAGCTAAAAAAGAAGCCCTAGGGCCTGAAGTAGTTGGATATGCAGGAATATGAAAAACGACAGCGGTCGTAATTTAAAACCCGCGTGGAGTCGCCATTTGTTAGTATGGATTCTTTGTCGAAGTGTACAAAAAAGACCCACTTTAGCTACGCATAACTAATAGCCCTAACAACAATAATGGCTGCAAAACATCTTCAGATCTGCAATTAGTAGTTAGAGTACAGCAACAAACAGATCTATAAATGGAAAGACATTAAGCAGTAAAGTAAAGAGTTTGCTCCATGCATCCAACAGACAAGACAAGAACACGATTTTTGAATGAATTTTTATATTACGGGGCACCTGGGAGGAAACAAGAAGGTGTATCCAGATCTCCTCAATGGGATGGGTTCTTTGTAGTCCTCAGCACTTCAGATCTAAGCTTTCTCTCTCTTGTAGATGTAGAAAACCCAATGTAGAAGGTAGAGCTCAATGGGAGCAACAATGGCAGAAAATGAGACCGAGTGTATAGATCCAGAGTGATCTGGTATGCAACAAAAGGTGAAGAATGATGGGGAAAACCCTCCTATTTATAACAAAATATTGGGTCCTTCTAGATCTTGGTGCATGATTAAAATAATGTTAATCACATCTAGATCCACCTCTATGGAATATTTTATTATTGTTTGTTGGAGGGAAAGGGTGTTTGACTTGGGTCAAATCCCTTGATTAGTGAAAAATAAATAAATAAATGATTTATTTATCTTTTTAAGGAAGTGGTTGAGATATAATCAAATAAATAATGATTTATTTGATTAATGGTGGTTGATTTGGTCATATTTAACAAGGAATATTATTAAATAATTATTCCTAGAAAATAATAAGATAACTATGGGTTTATCTCATTAATTTCTTTGTTTTTGGGTTAAACATGACTGGGAATAATAATTAAATTATAGTTTAATTAATTATTCCTTTTGGGGTTTCCTAATTAACATAGTGAAAGCAGTTTTACTTGGGGTAAAACTGGTCTTACATGGTGTACTTGGGTCCATCTAATGATGAAGAGTTAGATGACCAAAAAATGGTGTAACATATATGTCCATGGGGAACATTTGCATATTGTAAATTACCTTTTGGACTAAAAAATGTTGGCACAACTTTTCAAAGAGTTATGTCTTACACATTTCATGATATCAAACACATTGTGCAACCCTACTTGGATGACTTACCTACTCATTCTTTACGCATACAAGATCATCCTACACATTTACGTGTTATCTTTATGCAATGTAGGCATTACAACATTCATTTGAATCTGCAGAAATGTGTATTTTGTGTACAATCATGACGATTACTTGGTTTCATTGTTTCTAAAGAAGGCATTCGTGTCAACCCGTTAACGGTTGAGGCCATTGTGACTCTACCTCCTCCTTCCACTCTTCACCAACTCCAGATTTTGCAAGAGAAAGAAAAATTTCTACATTTTTTAATCCTGAAATATGCAGAGTTAACTAAAGGTTTCACTCGATTATTAAAACAAGATGTTCCATTTATTTGGGACGAGCTTGTCGATAAAGCTTTTGATGCACTAAAACATGCGTTGACCCATGCAAATTCGTTGCATCCGCATGATTATCACCGAGATTAATTTTTGTATTTAGCTGTTTCTGATCTACCATTGGAATGGTTTTAGTTCAAGAGGATGACTTCAACAATGAACATGTGATTTATTACCTAAGTCGGAAACTCACCCCGACAGAGATCAAGTATTCGCATGTGGAGAAATTGGCCTTGGAAGCCGTTCAAGCCATTCAACCATTCCGTCATTACATACTGTTACGTAAAACCACAGTGATATCTAACTGCAACCCTATGATGTACATTTTGACAAAACAATTGCTCGGGGCAAATACTCTAAATCGATAGTTATCCTATAAGAGTTTGATTTGGAGTTCGAAAAATCCAAATCTAAGAAATCACTTGTTTTTGCTGAACTTATGTGAGACTTTCCTTACATTGAATTGGAAACAGTGGCAGAGGACCATATTCCTGAAGAATATTTATTTCTAATCAGTACATTAGATCCTTAGTATGGAGATATCATTATATATCTTCAAATCCAAACCTTTCGGCTAAAACTTTCACGATCTGATCGATGTAGAATTCGATACCAGTCTCAACAATACAATATTGTTGGCGAGACTCTTTATTATCATGGTGTCGATTCTGTTTTTCGACGTTGTATAACCCACGAAGAAGCTGAAAGGGTTTTAAATGAATTCCATTCTGGAGCATGTGGTGGTCATATGTCTGGGTATGCCATAACCCAAAATATATTGTACGATGCCTATTTCTGGCCATCACTATTCAAATATTGTATTCTTGCCGTTAGAAGATTCCAAAATTGCTAGATTTTTGATCGATAGATGCATGCACCTCCATCTCCTCTTCACCCAATAATAGTTGTCGGTCCATTTGATTAATGGGGCATCGATTTTGTTACATGTAACCCTCACTCGGCCAAGGGGCATGGGTATATTATTCTCGTTGTAGAATGGTCCGAGGCGATGTCTACATTCACGGCTGACATCAAAACTGCAACTATTTTCATATTCAACATGTGATTGCTAGGTCTGGTGTAATATCCCAAAATGGGAAGGACAAGAATATAGAACATTTATAACATTACAATCAAGGCAATACCCAAGATGTAAGCACAAAACTGTAAAATGCTGGAAATTTCGGAATATAACATCAAGACATTAAAACATTAGCAGAAACAACTGAGCCATATCATTATGTATCAACAACAATGTAAATACACAGTGCTCCAAAAGGAATGCAGTCAAGCCACAAGATGGCTGAAATACACTAATGAAACTTAGCACTAGAAAGTATTAACTACTACTTCCAGGAAGAATATCTATGTGCGAGAGGCTGCTGGAGTGCTCATAATCCAGGATTTTAACCATGGATTCTACTCGAAAAACCCAGAAAAACCCAGAAATGGTTTGGCCAGATTTTAAGTTTGGAATTTCAACCCTTTTTGGGTTGCACATTGTACCCCTGTTGGCTGAGCTACGCACTCCCTGGAGAAAAATATTGATATGGGGCTGAAATAATGATCTATCATCTGTAATAGCACCCACTCAGCTCACTAACTGAAGGGTTGGTCCCTTCTCCCGATTCCCAAGCTCAAAACTTGAGATCTAACTCCTCCACTGAATATGCAGCTGTTGCATGCACAACTGCTGGGAAATACTGCACTGTCTAGGAGGGCTAATGATGTAGCCTACTGATAGATAATACAATGCTAATCCTAGGCTACTGAAGTGATCCCCAGAGTGAAGGATTAATTTCTCACAGGATTCCAAGTTTAGTTTCTTGGAACTTCCTCTTCTCCTCAAACCCTCATTGCAGAGTTACGCAATTCATGCAGGAAATGTTGTTGCATAGGAGAAAAGATGGATGGCCTGATTCCGGATATGAAAATAAAACTTCTGGAAGAATGAAATGGATCCACAATATTAAGGGTTGATCCCTCCACATGTTACTCAACTGAAGTATTGAGAACAACCTCCCAACTCTCAAACCAAAGTTCAGGAATGCGTAATTCTTGTAGCTGGAAGTGCAGATGAGAGTCGCTAAAAGTGGAACTGGTTGCCGAATGATGAATGCTACCTAAGAAAACCTTCCCAGAGTAGGCATTCGAAGTCCCCCGTGGGTAAGGGCGAGATTCTCGCTTGGGAAAACCCAGTGCTAAATAGCACAAAAGACTTAGCTAAACAACTGAAGCGTGCAAACAAATGTCTTACGACACTCAAGAATAAAAATCCATAATCCCTTCCTTTGCTACCTTCATCTTCCTTTTATGGTTGTGAACCTTCCCTAGCCTTGGCCCACCTCATAACTGCGCTGCACATGTGGCCACTATCCTCCATAAAGACTGTGTTGTTCTCCATGGTCTCCATCATTGCTGCAATTACTTCTCCCATTCCTCCATCATGTGTGCATTTAATGCACCACTTCCTCCATCATCTCTGTAATTTCTTCTCCACTATCTCCATAATATTTCATTTATTCCTCCATTATCTCCATCATATTCTTCATTAATGCTCTATGACCTCCACTCTTTCTTCATTATTATGCTGCTCCCCTACTCCATAATGCTACTCCACTACTCAACTAACCCACATTAACACTAGAGAAGTGGATTTTATTCATCTACTGGGTTTATGTGTCCCTCCACCCTTTTATTTACTTAACTAAATATGAAAATGAAGAACTCTAATATTCCAATTAGCTGATGAAAAATTTGGAATATTACATTTGGTGTCCCTCAAGCTATCGTTACGGACCATGGTAGCCACTTTCGAAACATTATGATGATTGAAATTTCCGCTCAGCTTGGCTTATGCCATGATAACTCCACACCATATTACCCACAGGCCAATGAGCAAGTTGAGGTTGTTAAAAAGGTTTTAACCAACATGATTAAACAGATTGTAGGAAGTCATAAATTGAATTGGCATACCATGCTTTTTTCTACATTGTGGGCATACCATACCTCTGCAAAAACATCCACGGGTTTTACTCCTTTTCAGCTCGTTTATGGTTTAGAAGCTGTTTTACCCATTGAATGTGAAATTTCATCACTCAAACTAGTCATTGAGTTATTACCAACAACCTATGAAGAGGAAAAATGTTTCTTATACCTAGTACAGTTAAATGAGACTTGCCGCACCATTGCATTAGCTGCTGAAGCTCGTAAAAAACATGTTAAGGCTCAATATGATAAAAGCGTTAACCCTTGTATCTATTCGGAAGGTGACCTAGTCTTAGTATACAATCAAGCTCATGATAAACTAGGCGCTGGTAAATTTGAACCAATGTGGCATGGTCCTTATATTGTTAAGCATGTGCTTGCAAATGGGCCTATGAATTAACTGATTATGACGATGTCTCTTTAGACAAGCCCATAAATGGTCTCTATCTGAAGAGATATTATGCATGATTTTTCATGTGAATATCTTCTTTGTACATTAGTTACATTTTAGAAGTGTGCCTTATATTAGAGAAGTGTGTCTTAGACTAGTTATTTTGCTTGCCAAGTTTTCACTACTTTTGCTGCTTATCTTGATTACTCTCGATATTGTAGATGTCGACATTCCCTCAGACTTACATTGGCTTTTTTGACGGCGCCTATCGTAGTACACGGAACTTATCTTCCACTGCTTGCGTTATCTATTCACCCACCGATGAGTTAGTTTCTATTCATGGGATATGCCTCGATCAAACAACGAACAATATTGAAGAATATAGCGCAACCATTGAGCTATTATTTGATGCCATTCCATTTTGCATTCAACGTTTGATTGTTAGGTTAGATTCGTAACTCATTGTATAACATTTGAACGATGTTTATGCAGTCAAAAACCCATCTTTGTTAAGAATGTTTTTAAGGGTTCGTCTCTTGGAAAGACAATTTGATTACATTGAATATCAACACGTTTCAAGAAATTTAAACACATTAGTTGATGCATTGGATAATCAAGTTTTAAGTATACATTTGCAGCTTTGAAAGTAAAATAAAACAATATTCAATCCATATTGAACAAGATACTCATAGATCAAAAGTAGTAATATAATTAAGTCAAAATAGTTGTGTGTTAAAAAATATTACATCATTTGTGATCATAGGTTTCAAACACATTATGATATAAATATACTGACAAAAAAAACAAAACAAAATTCCAATCTAAATCGATCATCATCCATCCATGATGATGATCATGATAGCAGAGTATAGCGCGCGCCACTCTGCACAGATGTAGCCTGAATGGACCAAGAACCCTAGTCAAATGCCTCTGGTATCTGAGAGGCAAATAATCTGTCCCAATCTGTGGGATGTTAATGGTCAACCTCTCTAGGTTGTGTTCCAACTCTGCAAGGGCCTCTGCTGCATTATTCAGTGGTGGAGCTACTGCTATAGGTTGTGCTTCTCGTCTGTCACAAAGACGAAGCACTGCTGGTCGTGTTGGGCCAACATCTGCATTTAATTTTTCTTTGTCAGTATTTTACGATAAAAAATAAAATAAAAATTAGATAAAAGAAAAACTCATATTGAGACTTTTTACCTGATGCATTCCACTATGTTCTCGGTGGGAGTGATGTGTTAGGTCACCCCTGAAATCAACCCTTGCATAAGCAAAATATTCAATCATGAATATTTGGCTCCTGAGCCATACGAAAAACTGAGGAGTATATCTGACCACAAGAACACCATCCCCACCATGGCGAGCCATCAATAAAAACCATCGCAACATGTATGGTTCCCTCGGTCCCGTCAGATCCACTAACAACTGATGAGGTACTAGGAGTGGATTTCTCTCCAAGGAGAAAGATATGAGAATGGCTCCATAGCCGAAGTTCTACAACTTCACAGTCTTTGCTCACGTGAGTTGGCCTTTCATATTGACCAACACTCCTTCGCACCGATTAAAAATTGTTCCCTCGGAACAGTCAACAACAATCTGCATCTGTGCTTTGGTAGACACATGAGGAGTTGCACTGCCACATAATCGAGTAACTGTAAATGCAATGATTTTAAGGTCTAGTCGTTCGATGGTATTTATGTCGACAAGAACACCCTTCAATTGTGAATCTTGTGCAGAATACTGGACCATAGAGGAATTAGTACGCAGTCCCCCTGGTCGTGTGCCGAATAAGGAAATGTCTCTTCCTCTTAAGGGTAAACCGGTGAGGAAATAAATATCCTCTGTCTCAATCACAACCCTGTGATCCCCAATGATGAAACACTATTCCTGGACATCCCAGGCATTAACTAACTAGGTCATAAGTTCCACTTGGCCTTTCATTCCTTGTATTTCCCAAAATTTCTATAAACCAAAATTCTTCAACACACGAAGCATTGCTGGAATATCATTGGCTTCATTTTCGTGAGATTCATGTTCACGTTCTCTCCATTCAAGCATGATTAGTTGCATGCAAACAATCATTTAGGAACATTAGAAAATTCGTGGGAGAATTTGGAGAATTTTTTACGGAAATAAATTTAGTTTTTGAAAACCCCACAGGGCTTGCGCATTTTTTATTCATACACAGTGCATTTTTGCGCACGATTTATGTATAAAAACTATGGTGGCATGGTGATTTTTTATATTAAACATCATCGGGGTGCGTGGGTTCTGCCATAAAAACCTACGCACCCCTAAGGGAGCATTCTAAAACCTTTTTTCCTCCAAAAATAAAATCTAAAAATTTAAATTGAAAAAGTAAATGGATGAAAAGCAAGACAATGAAGAGGTAAAATACCTGGAACTGATGACTTGCGAAATGGTTGGTTGGTTCTCCCGATATCCGCTTCAGAAGATCTATGGTAAAAATTGCTTTTCATTGCCCTGGAAATCAAACGGTAAAAATGATTTTTTCTGACCAATTTTTGTAGGTTTTCATGAATAAAATAATAGTATTTTGCTTATTTTTACCTTCAAAAGTTAAATTTTGAATGTTTTTACCATGATTGAGAGCATATGATTTTAATTTTTGAGTTTTTGTGCAGAGAACAGGCTGTGTCTGAAATAAATCATTTTGACAACGAGTAAACTTTTATCACTTTTTCAGGCTCTTAAAAAATACGAAAAAGAAAAACCATGGAGTCATATTTTAAGCCCTTTTTAGACTCTCTAAACATGAAAAGATCACCGAGAACTTGACTATTCGAACTCGTTAAAATTGTTGATCAACGGTTGTCATTGATGTCAACCCAAGCAGCACCAGGGGCTACCCCAATATTGCATGGGAATTTTTACCTACCAAATCACTATATTTTGTGTCAAGAATGATTTTAATGGTTTCTACTTGTCGAGATGTTTCCGTTGATATATGGCATGCCACGTAATTCTTCACGGTTTGAGAGATATTCATGTTTGAATTTTGTAGCCCAAGTTAGTGGGATAAAACCCCATGGGGTTGTGTCATGGGTCATTGGAAATTCAATAATTAATAATTTTTAAGCTCCTAAAATTCCTCCCACGTTCACTTGTTGAATCCCCTCTCAACCTAAGCATTTATATAAATTGCGATCCTCATATCCTCCTTATGTAAGGATTTTTCTACCTGAAAAAGGTCATCGTGGAATTTGCACTCTAAATTTTTTTATACGAAGTTTCAAAAGCTGAAATTTTTATGAGGCAAAGCCAAAATCTTGAGGAAGCTCCTGTAAAAATTTTAGATCAGGGTGCACAATATTTTCGGAGATATGACCTGTGGAAGTCAGTGTTTTTGTAGGCTCCTAAACTTCATCTCAAAGAAGTGACCTTGGGAAAATCGTCATAACTCTCCCTCTGAGTATCAAATTGGAATTCTGTAAAAAGTGGAAGATAGTGCACGGAATTTAGTTTTCGTTGTATCAATTTTAGAGTCGAATGAAGAAACAGTGACACGTGGCACGCTATACACATTCGCTCTACTGAAACATTCCATAATTAGGTCATTGTGAGAGATTGGGCATAACTCTCACTTAAAGAATCGAAATTGGATCAGACCTATGGCATTGGAAAGAAGATTCAGAGTACTAATATAGAACCAAAAATCACATATTGGGGAGCTGAAATAACATAGATACGCCAGATTCAATAACGAGATACTAGAAGGCAAGAAAAATCTAGATCATGTTGTCAAGGGCTGCAAAGGACCAGACTTTCTAGGGCAGCAAAGCAAAGCAAGGTGCAATAGAGGGTAGCATGACAAGAGCAACAATCAAGGTGCATAACAACAACAAGAAGTTCAGCACATGAATTCTTCAAGTGGGAAACACTGCATACAGTCATTGTAAAGGTATCATTGTATTAAGTCATTGTAAAAAATTGAACAAGTGTCTATCTGCCAAGAGTTGAAGAGGTGGTGTCGGGAGGTCTAGGATCATAATTAGGTGGTTGTGTCATAGTTGGGGTTATGGTCTAGTGTGTCTTCTTCTTCTACATCATTCTATATCATTTTAAAGTGGACCATTTTCCCTGGTACGTGAGTCCATTCTTGTTTTATTCTTCTATAGGGTGGTAGGGTGGTGCTAGGTTGGTACATGAAGTCACCAATAGGTTCAAGCCTGTGAAAAATTTAGGGTGGTAGTGTGGCACTAGGGTGAGTTGTACCTCATTGGGTGTTGGGGCATTCGTTCATTTGACTACTGAAGAATCTCGGGCGTTGGAGCGGTCCATCCAGTGGGAGATGGATAATAATGCTTTTCTAGATTCTAGGAAGTTGGCGCTTTATTTTCATTTGGAGTTGAATATTAAAGAATTATTAGAAAATAATTCAGGTGGTTTTTGTCCTGGAGAGGGTTTCCACCTTAAAAACTATGTGCATTTGTGTTCCTTTTGTTTACTGCTATCATTGTACAAACACTGATAATAATTGAAGATTAACTAATGCTCTAATCGAAAGGAATACTGATCATACCCCCCCCCCCTCTCAATATTTACAACAAAAATAAACGAAAAATCATCTATTCAGTATAATTTTACCCCCTTTTCGGACTGAACTAAACTAATTAAGAAAAATGTATACGTGGACTAAGCATGGTTAATATAGTTCTCTCCTACATACTTTTATCCTTTTTTGGGTTTAAGAGACTAAAATTACGAAAAATAACACTACGAATTTTACTTATGTTTTTATTATGACTCCCTAAAACTGAAAAACACCGAGTTAATCCTAAGCTGGACTCGTTAAAAATAAATAGTGCAGGACCTGTCGATTACAATAGGACTGAACCACTCCTTCTTAGGGTTCGTTAAAAATACCGAGATGGACTCATCTGAAGGATGAGCTTACACAAGAAGAAAATGTTATCCTCCTCAAGCTTGACAAAAATAAAGAGGTACTTGCTAGTAATGGTGGGGGAAAAAGTGAGAAAAAAAAATCCATCTTTTATACTTGTTTTTAAAAGAAGAATGTCACTCTTGAACACGACACTTTTTCACAATCATGTCTGGATTGGGTAATCCTTTTGTCTTACAGTTAATCAAACCTCATTGAAAGTCTTCAGCCGATTTTGGGTATTATCTTTAATTCAAATGCTGCAGGGTTATTTATAGTGTCGTTATGTGCTCAAGAGAAAGTTCAACTTCAAGATTACTATTCATTGCAAATATTTTTCTGCATTCACGTTGACCATCCCTTAGTTAATATTTGCAAAAAAATTCTTGAAAACTTGACATAACGGTTTAGTGTCGTAGGCCCTCTTGTGACGGATCACTTTCTATTGACATCAACTTGTTATCTAGGATTTTGATCTAGAAATCCGATCATTACCTTGGAATTTTCATGACCTAATGGTAGGTTTCTTGCCTTCGACGACAGGTTTTTATCATTGGCCTTCGATTGAATGACTCTGTGAGTGTTCGACTGCAAATCATTCATTCACATTTCATAGATTGTACTGAGGTACTTTGAGATCCATTGCCATTATTGGTGGTTTCTCTCACACTCGTTAACGATTTTCATCATTGATCGGTAATCAAGTGGTGTCTACCATTGAAAAGCGTAAATAAAGACCCTGGATCTAGTTTCAACCATCCAAGCTGCAAGGAGTTATGTATTCATGATACAGTAGACTTATTCATGATAAATGGATGTGCCCATATTTTGTCTACTTTTGATGAAATGGTAAAGTCATAAATGTATCAAAACATTTAGTTAGTTTTTATCTGAGTATGGGAATTCTTACCTCAATGATGATTATATATTTGCATTGAATGTTTCTTACAAGTTTTTGACCAGTGTCTCCAATCCAATCCTTGGAATGATAAAGCGCTTCACTCTCTCTAAAATTTTCTCAGACTTCACACTTTAGGGGGCAATTTGTTACACGTCATTTGTCACCATGAAATTTGAATGTCAAGATGGATATGTCACCATCCATACTTATGCTTCCTCAGAAGTCAAAACATTCATGTTCCTGAACCAAGTCTTGTAAATTGGGGAAAATATCTTAAAAACTGTTAAAGGTTTCTTGCGTGCTTTTTGTTGTCATTTCCTGCGCATGCGCTGATAATTTCTCTATTATTTGTGGAGATCTCTGCTATGTTCACCCATAAAAGTTGCACATGCTCATAAAATAAGGTAAACACAAAAAATTAACTTCTAGAAGCCTGGTTGGGCGAATATTCTTCCAACTAAAACTTCTTGAGTCGCACCAGTTCTAGCTATATCCCTCCTCTCATGGAGCTTATGCCCTTGGATAAAGGAACCCTAATCCCTTCATTAGAGGATCTCATCCCTCTCTTGATGGATCTGAAACCTCCTTAATTTCTCTTATAAATTTAGTTGAAGCTTCAGATTTAAGGGTCAACTCACTTATTACATTGGAAATAGTACTGGGTAGATAGTAGATTGTGGAATGTACATGGAAGATTACACCTTGTACACAAGATTTCATTGAAAATAAATATATGTTGGTCATTTTAGAGAGGAAGGCTTGTCAAACCAAGGAGCACGATTGTGAAGGCATACGGGAGAAAAATGTAAAACATCAAGGCTCAAGTTGAAATTTTGCTCTTTATAATTCTTGATAATACATATGGATCTATTTTTCTCATTGTGTTGTTTTTATATTCATTAAAATAATGACAATTCTTAATCTCCTTGATCATTAAGTTGAAATGGTGTTTTTGATTATTATATAATGCAGGTGATTTTGATTATTTGCATGTTTAGGATTGCAATTTCTTCTCAGCATCGAAGGACTTCTTTGAAGCAAAAGGAAAGGTCTACATCAAACATTTCGTTGAAAGGTAGGAGTATAACCTCATTATTTCTAAGCTATAATAATATGTGTTGAAGTTTGCAACAAGAAACAATGAAATTGGCATCCGAAAACAACATCCATGATCCTAGTGAAAATTAAGCACCTACACTAGGGTGGGGCCCACATAGGCTATTTTTTGGTGAATGGCTATTTTTAGGTGAAAGTATATTTTTATTATCCCTTAATTTAGATGGACATTAAACTATAATCTATCCTCAATGAGAACTTGAAAATAGTTAACTGAAGTGGAAAATTAGTTAGCTAAGTGAATTTCGAGTTAAGAGGTTGGCTGGTGGGACATGCAGGTTGAATTTAGTTGTAACTAAGTGATTATAGTTGTAACAGAGTTGGAAGTGCAGTGGTGCATGAGTTGTGCAAGTTGTAAGAAGTTTAACTTAGTTAAGTGAGTTAAACTCAATTTTTCTAGTTGTAACTAAAGATACACTAGTGAGAGATCAAGTGAATTAATTATTAAGTAATTCACAAGTAGTGATCTCACATGCAAATGAAGGTTTACTATTATTAATTGCATGCATATCAGATCCAATGGAGACCCAGTTGAGTTCTAGGTGGAAGGGAAGATAACTATCAGTTGTGACATTATCCGCTTGCACACATGCAATCACAAACACATTGGATGAGCCCATGATATTTACGCAATCAAGGCAGACAAGGTATCCATTATTCAGGTTTCTTTACCATCATGGATTACACAGTGGAGGCAGGCTCCCTGGAGAGAGTAAATTGGCTAAGGAACTTGCCAATTTTTGTATGACAGTGTGAGACAATTAGCTGATGTACTGAGGGCTCTTGTGAGAAGAGTTTTGTATGTAATTGTTTCATGATCCATGATATAATATAGAATAGAAGATATTGGGATTTTTAGCTGTAAGCTTTCCCCGAGAAATTATCTGTGTTGTGTGTGATTGATCTTTCTTCATGCTTATGTAATTGGCGAATGTGTTTTTAATTCCGCAAAATATTTGTAGAAACGATTCAATATTTAAATTTAGAATATTTTTAGATCAGGTGAATCCAAGATATACATGCATATTGTATAATTTCTACATGGTATCGGAGCACAGGAAATTGAAGAAGTGGAGCAGGAGCTAAGTTTGTGACTGGATAGAATTCGAACTTGCAGAAATACTTTCTTGGTGCTACAACTGATTCAAGGTCGAAATGGATTTCAATTGCTTGAGGTTAGACTATGCATTGGAGGGCAGCTCGAACTACATTTCTTGAAAGGACAGGATGGAGGCAGTAATCGAAGACAATGGCTTGAATGAATTCATTGACAAATAAGATGCTGCAAATCTTGATGCATGGAAAAAGAAAGTGGCAAGGGTGAGGAGGATCCTATTGGAGGGAGTACGAGACCACATTGTCTCAAGCCTCCATGGGAAAGCCGAACCATATGCTATGTGGAAGGCTTTGAAGGATCTATTCCAAAGCAGCAACGACCATAGGAAATTTCACTCAAAGATAAACTCAAGAAGATCAAGATGGATAAGAACAAAACTATTCCAGTATACTTAACAAAGTTTGTTCAATGTTAGGATGAACTTGGGAGTGTAGGAATAAGTTTTGCTAATGATGATTTGGTGAGTTTGGCTCTCCTAGGACTTCCTAAGAGTTGGCACAGTTATGAAGACTCTGTCAATGGACAGGAAAAATTTCCGGATTGGGAACGACTGTGGTCAGACCTGGTGCAGGAGGAGTTCAGGTGGAACACCAGAGATGGATCTTCATCAAAGCATGATGATGAAGAGGATTGTGCTTTGGATGCCAAGGAAAAGAAGGGGAAGGGGAAGAAATTCCATTCTAAATCTGAGGCCGGTGAAGATGGCAAGGATCAAAACATGTCCAAAGTGAAGTGTTTTCACTATCACGAGCATGGACATATGGCCACAAATTGTCCACAAAAGAAGAAGAACAAGAAGGTTGTTGGAGTTTCATCTGGTGAGGCCCTTGCCTCACAATTTGAGCTTGAATTTCATTGATCGCATGCATGATTTCAAGTGCATTGGGATCAAGGTGGTACTTGGATAGTGGTGCTTCCTTTCACATGACAGGAGACAAGGAACTTTTCAGTACTTGGAGGAGAAAGATCTCCAGATGCATATTGAATTGGGAAACGAAGGATGGTACAGTGCTACCGAGATTGGTACCATTACCTTTCAGAGGGCATCAGGTAAAATCTTTCAATTAAAAAATGTAATGCATGTACCAGGTTTGAAGAAAAAATTAGTCTTAGTTGCCATGTTAGAGGATATAGGCTATGATGTTGTTTTCAGTGAAGGAAAGGTTTTCCTGCAACACAAAGCAAATGGGAAAGCCAAGAATATTGGGATTTGAGTTAAGAATTTCTATATAATTTATGTAGATGTGATTTATACAGAGCTTCCTACCATTGGGAAGTGTGAGAAAGTCATGCAATTGACCCTCGAGAGGGAGTTGGATTTGCATGTAGGTAAGAGTGAACCTCAAGATGTGGACCAACCACATACGGAGGATCATGGAGTGGGAGAAACCACTTCTGCAGAGAAATTTTGAGCTAGAGGGGCAGAGGGAGTGCATTCAGCTATACCACCAGGTGAGAGGTGAGGCGACATGCATGACTAATCACAAGAAGAAATTTTGGGCATGATTCATTGAGATGGTGTGTGCCTCATGAATTGAACCTGGCTACGAGGAGCCCACAAAGCAATAGTAGTAGGATCAATTGGATTGATGCAATCAGATGTATTAAGGACATGAAATCAAAGTGACAGTGTCAGATCCTGGAGCGCAGATAAGAGTGGGCAACAAGTTTAGAGTGCATGGATGCAAGTGTCAGCAACACAGAGGATCCAGTAGAAATGTGCAGTAGCTAGCAGCAAGTCAAAATAATTTTTATGGCAGATGCATTATACTGATTCAGTTGTTTGGAGGCTATTAAATTTCGGAAGTGTTGCATCCAAAGGTTGCATGTGTGATAAATACTAGCGAAGTGTTGCATGCAAGAGTTGCATGTACGAGTAACACTAGAGAAGTGTTACATGCATGAGTTGCATGTCGCATGCAAGGGTTGCATGTCACATGCATGGAGTTGCATGTCGCATGCATGGATTTGCATGTCGCATGCAAGGACATTCCTTTCTTGTTGAGAGGGAGTGTTGAAGTTTGCAACAAGAAACAATGAAAATGGCATCTAAAAAAAACATCCATGATCCTAGTGAAAATTAAGCACCTACATTAGGGTGGGGCCCACACAAGCTATTTTTAGGTGAATGCCTATTTTTATTATCCCTTAATTTAGATGGACATTAAACTGTAATCTATTCTTAATGAGAACTTGAAAATAGTTAACTGAAGTGGAAAATCAATTAGCTAAGCTAATTTCAAGTTAAGAGGTTGGTTGGTGGGACATGCATGTTGAATTTAGTTATAACTGTGTGATTCTAGTTGTAACAGAGTTGGAAGTGCAGTGGTGCATGAGTTGTGTAAGTTGTAAGTAGTTTAACTCAGTTAAGTGAGTTAAACTCAATTGTGCTAGTTGTAACTGAAGATACACTAGTGAGAGATAAAGTGAATTAATTATTAAATAATTCACAAGTAGTGATCTCACATGCAACTAAATATTTGCTATTATTAACTGCATGCATGTCATATCTAGTGGAGACCCAGTTGAGTTCTAGGTGAAAGGGAAGATAACTATCATTTGTGACATTATCCGCTTGCACACATGCAAGAACACACACATTGGATGAGCCCATGATATTTACGAAGTAAAGGCAGGAAAGGTATCCATTATTCAAGGTTCTTTACCATCAGGGATTGCGCAGTGGAGGCAGGCTATCTGGAGACAATAAATTGGCTAAGGAACTTGCCAATTTTTGTATGACAGTGTGAGACAATTAGCTGATGTACTGAGGGATCTTGTGAGAAGAGTTTTGTATGTAATTGTTTCATGATCCATGATATAATATACAATAGAAGATAGTGGGGTTTTTAGCTGTAAGCTTTCCTCGTGAAATTATATGTGTTATGTGTGATCGATCTTTCTTCATGCTTATGTAATTGGTGACTGTGTTTTTAATTCCGAAAGATATTTGTAGAAGCGATTCAATATTTAACTTTAGCATATTGTTAGATCGGGTGAATCCAAGATATACATACATATTGTATAATTTCTACAATATGAATGTTAATAGTTTAGGGAAAGAGGTATTCAAATGGCTGTTTGTTTCTAGTTATCTGTTGGGATACTAAGGAGATATCTCTTGTCTGCAAGAGGGATTTATTTAGAAAACAACCGTTACTGACATATTCGTCCTTGTTGACCTGCACCTGCTAGCCACCGGAAGCTACCACACAAAAACCCTACCAACCACTGAAAATTGTTGTGTATTGCCACCACCTATTATCGTCATACATCATTTATTGTTGTACACTTACAAAATCCATACAAATACATTGAAATACATTTCCGTCAAATACATTGGGGTGCCAACTGGACGAACACAACCATACGAGTTTGTACATTAACCATTAAACTAACTTTATAATCATATATATATATATATATATATATATATATATATATATATATATAAACAATAATAAAAAATAAAATGGAAATGTTATAAATTAGTAGCAAGATATTATTATAATAATACCTAAAATTATAAGTACCAAGTTGAAGTAGAATATTAAGGTGTTTTTTATCGAAGGCAATATGGAATTAATTTTTGAAGAGAAAATAATGGAGTCTATAATGGAAGAGAAAGGAATATTTTTAGAAACTTCATATAACTATACTTCAGTGCTATTTAAAATTAAGTGGATTGTGGTAGGAAAAAATGTTACTATTTCCATCTCTTTTGCTGAAAACAAAAATTATGTAAATGGTAAAATTGCAAACTAAATGTTCATTCCCGAGTCAAATAAAATCTAAAAATTATACCACTGGGGCATAAAATAATATGATATAACCGATTTACATTTAAACATTTGGGATTATACATTTACATCACAATTATCTATTCAATCCCTATGGAGTGACCAAGGTGACATTATTATGACTTCATCCTGGATGGAAACACTAGGGTCCCTCATCCTAAATATGAAAAATAAGTTTTTGACATTTTACTACAAGAAGAAAAAAAAAACTTGAGGACATTACATTGAAGTTAAATTCAGTAACACCAAAAGACATAGAAGATATCTCAAAATTAATTCTTCAAGAAAGTTAAAGTCGATGAAAAATATGAAAAAAGAAGTCTACAAAATTATGGCTGACAAAAATGAAGAAATTTCTTGACTTAAAGACCATAGTGAAAAAATAATTATACAGATTAAGAAGCTAAAGAAGGATAAAAATGGGTTGGAAACCATAGTACAACAACATATTGAGAGGGAAGCATCGAAATATGCTGATGTAAAAATGCAAATTGAGGAAAAATGAATGAAAACTGATCGAGACAATATCACAACTCAAGGAGATGAAAAAGAAGTTGAAGAAAAAACATATTCATATGTTGTAGTTCAAATGATGGAGATTCCAAGTGAAGATATAGCAATTAGCCAAGTAACTTCCATACTTGGAGGAAATCAAATACTTCCAGTAAATCAAGAAATCACCACAAACATGATAAGGGAAATCAGATCACAAGAACTCCTTATCGACAACCAAATCATAAAAGAAGACATCTCAACTTGTGTGCAAATCCATACCTCTCAACCAACAAACATATCCTTTCATAACTTATTAATTTTTCACCAAGTTAACTTATAAGTTGAAACCAAGTTAACTCATTTTGCTTCTACCTTATTGAGAAATTAATGATCACTTAGGAATAAGGATGAAACCTTATTATGCACCCCTCAACTAAACCTCATGAGTGGCAGAATCAACAACCTATCCTCATGGAAATGTGCAACCTCTAGGAAAAATAATTAAGAACTTTTAAACACAAAACATATGAAAATAAGTGCTAGTATGTGGAACCATTGAGACTCTTCCTCTTCTCCTCATGATACCGTGTACATCTTCCATACAATCCCATTACTGATGCGTGGAATAATTAGTAAGCATATTCCATGTGCCTACACACATTGAAATCAATACATTAAATAGTTTCGTAATCATAATTGAGACAAATTATTAATCACATAGCATATCTTAATGTCTTGAATCAATCTAGATTCCATATGATATTGATGCAATTTCACATCAGTTTTCACATGTGGCTTTCCTATCACACTTGGAAAACCATTAATATAATCTAGCAATTAATGCATCTTAAATATATATACATTCATTTCAATGTTTCATAAATGTGTGGATCAATACTATAAGTTATTTTATATTACTACACAATTTATCCATCCACGATTATCATATAAACACTAAAAATAAACTCATTCAAAATACAAATGCAACAATTAAATCTAATCCAAAATGGTAAAAAGAGTAAGTTTTATCATCATAATGTGTGTCAATTAACTAGGCCTTTTGTAAAATATACCCTCCAATAATATTATCTAATTAGTGAAACTAGTCAAAGTGAAAGATGGCTCTACATACAACCCCTCTTTAAGAAACTTCATCTCGAAGTTATAAAACAAATAAATAAATTGCTAACACATCTCAATTATGTCCTCCCAAGTACTTGAGCATTATACCAAACAACTTCAAAGTTGTTGAGTATGCTGGTCTAATATGTGGATTGGTTCACTCATCAAGGTCCCCTCATCTGATATCTATAGAGGACTCAAATCAATAATATGACAAGGGTCTGATATACAATGACACAAAACAAATACATGTAAAATATCGTGCATATGATGTAATGATTGTGGAAATGCAAGATGATAAACAATTGGTCATTTCCTTTAAATAATTCTAAATTGTCCTACATACCATGTTGAAAACCTAGCTCCTTTGCCAAAGTTAATGGAGCTATTTTTCAATCTAACTCAGAAAAATACATTATCCCTAGTTGTTGTGGAGGTAAATCCCCTCTGCGGACAGAGGCGATCCCTACTATCCCAGACCGGGTCTAGCAACAATCATTCACGCTACAGTGCAGGTTCCTAATTGCAAATAAACCAACTAGCGATGAAGGCTTACCTAGAATCCAACGTTGTTGCTTGTAGAAGAGGTAGCGCTCCCGTTCCTTAGCCCTGGCAGGTCACGATCCCCACGATCTCCGTGATGGACACCTGCACATGCGAGAAACAAAACAAACACAAGCGTAAAATCCAGTAGATGCAACTATATGTCAGTCAGAAAGGACATAACTCATCATTATAAACAACAACAAGAGTGGAACCATAACCAATAGTCGTTTATTATGAATCAATCAAAGGAAAATTACAACCAAGTTCTGATGCTGAATTCTCCTTCGGAGGGTCGCCAACAGAACACGTCTCGAAAAGCCTGTCAAGGATGGGACAAACCTCTCTCTTCGAATCTCGACAATAGTATCCTTGCTTGAATTTGGCCTTAGGGGAATAATCAAGGCTCTTGCAGCATAAGGCTCTTGGGAATTTTGGGAACTTGAAGACTAGCTTGCAATGGAGATGGGCAAGCTTTTATAGATGGAGGAAGGGGAGTTGGGATCCCTATAATCATGGGATTGGTCCTATCCTCGAGGAAGCTTCCATGAGAGGTGGCAAACCACTTCCTCTACATGGAAATCCAGATCCAAACCTCCCAACAAGAGAGAGTGTACCAGAATTTACAGAGGAAACTTCCGCCATTTATTTTTAAAAAACACTCCTTAAATTGGCTGGCGCGAGTGCGACTCTGGGACAGAGCGCCAATTGGCGCGCCCTCTTTGAAGGATTTCCTCCATTGGCGCGGGTACTGAACTGACTGCCCGCACCAATGCAAAAAGAGGTGTTTCTAGGGTTTTTTTCAAGGAGATGCCTTCAAGGGGATGAAAGTACATGTTCAGGGGAATGCCATGAAAGTATTTCCAAGTTATGTCACTGCTCACAGGTCACAAAATGA
This sequence comes from Pinus albicaulis, assembly GCA_034641835.2. Lineage (NCBI taxonomy): Eukaryota > Viridiplantae > Streptophyta > Pinopsida > Pinales > Pinaceae > Pinus > Pinus albicaulis. The sequence goes on from CM076569.1 coordinate 275,806,948, forward strand.
GCCCTCCAATGTGCGAGACGGGGAATGGTAGGGACGATGACAAATTACTGTGTAACAGATGCCCCCTAAAGTATGAGGCCCGAACAAGAGAGAGGGGTGAAATGCTTTACGAGAACGTGCTCAACTGAAAACACCGCCGTCGGAAAACCTCCGTAGAGAAGTACAACTGATATCTCAAATACATGATATATGTGGTATGGGCGCAGCCATCCATAATAGAGTATACAATAATCCAGATCCAAGGTTTGGATGCAGCCATCCAGTGAGGATCGAAAAATAGACTTAGGTATGGTCGCAGCCATCCAGTAAGTGAGTCATGTAAATAATCATAATAATCCACAAACTCGCAGCCTGGATTACAACAGACACAATCCAGGGTCTTGCGCTCCATCTCAATCCGAACACAATACAAGTTCAAGCATGCGAATAAGGGAGTGAAGTTGAACATAAGAACATCGTCTCGATTACCACCAATGATGCAGTCAAGTAATGTGGACAGAAGAACCACCAATAATGACACTGGCCCTCAAGGTACCATAGGTCTGTAATTATCACTAAGACAGAATCACCAAGTTCGGTGTCGAACACCAGAATCACTCGCGCCTGAGGCCAACATGAAAACCAAAAACCTCACACATCGCGAAGAACCTGCCATTGAGGCATGCAGGCTCCAAGGTACCAGAAGGGAGTCTCTAGATCAACTTCCTGGATAATGAGCTGAAGTCGACATGAAGTGACCTTGATCGAAGGTGGCCCATAGTGTTTCCCACATCATCGATGCAAGACAGAGGAACATAGTGTTTTTGTGAATCACGATCAGATGAGAATCAGAGGGAGGTTGATATTTGCAGAGGTCAACTTCTCTTGAACATATGAACGGCACGACAGTGGACTTGGCAGTATTTGACATCAAAAGATCAGAGGTCATAGTGACGAGGCAAAGAGCAGATGAGAGGTCAAAATGAATCACCCAAACCCATGGAGGCAAGTGAGAGACGAGATGAGATGTCCCCAGTATGGTCGCCAATTTGTCATGGAGATAAATCCCCTCTGCGGACAGAGGCGATCCCTACTAGCCCAGACCGGGTCTAGCAACAATCATTCACGCTACAGTGCAGGTTCCTAATTGCAAATAAACCAACTAGCGATGAAGGCTTACCTGGAATCCAATGCTATTTCTTGTATAAGAGGTAGCGCTCCCGTTCCTTAGCCCTGGCAGATCACGATCCCCACGATCTCCGTGATGGACACCTGCACATGAGAGAAAAAAAACAAACGCAAGCGTAAAATCCAGTAGATGCAACTATATGTCAGTCAGAAAGGACATAAATCATCATTATAAACAACAACAAGAGTGGAACCATAACCAATAGTCATTTATTATGAATCAATCAAAGGAAAATTACAACCAAGTTCTGACGCTGAATTCTCCTTCGGAGGGTCGCCAGCAGAACACGTCTCGAAAAGCCTGTCAAGGATGGGACAAACCTCTCTCTTCGAATCTCGACAATAGTCTCCTTGCTTGAATTTGGCCTTAGGGGAATAATCAAGGCTCTTGCAACATAAGGCTCTTAGGAATTTTGGGAACTTGAAGACTAGCTATTCAGCCATTCAGCCATTCAGCCCCTTCATCTATGGATGAAGGCTATATTTATAGCGGAGAGAAGGAGGTTGGGATCCCTACAATAGTGGAAGGGAGGCCTTATCCCTTGGGAGGTTCCCCATAAGGTGGAAACAAGAGGCCAAAGGAGGAAGGCCGTGGTTATTCAGTCGAAACCACTCCTCATGACTCATCCACGAAGTTGTTAGACCGAACTTTGCTTTTTTAAAAACCTTCAAAAGAAGATTAAGTGCTGGCAAGCTAATCGGGGACAGTAGGCGCTCAATTGGCGCGGGTTTTGGCGAAAACACTTTTCTCATTGGCGTAGCAATACATCGAAGGTCAGCTGGCCACAAAACATGTTTAGGTATGTCATTATGACCAATGGTTGAAATGTTGTCTTGCGGAAAGGATGCATTGATGATGTTTTCAAGGCATGAAAATGTTCACAGGTCACAAAATGGGTCCTCCATTGTGCGGGACGGGGAATGGTAGGGACGGTGACAAATTAATGTGTAACAGATGCCCCCTAAAGTATGAGGCCCGAGAGAGAGAGGGGTGAAATGCTTTACGAGAACATGTTCAACTGAAGGCCCGCCGTCGGAAAAACCTGCGCAGAAAGATACAACTGATATCTCAAGTACATGATATATATATGGTATGGACGCAGCCATCCGAAACAGAGTATGCTATAATCCAGATCCAGGGTATGGGCGCAGCCATCCAACTAAGATCAAACAAATAGACTCAGGTATGGTCGCAGCCATCCAATCAGTGAGTCATGTACATCAATCATAAGAAACCACAAAACGACAAATTTGCATTATACGTACAGAACTTGTGGTCTTGCCCTCCATTCCTAATTCCTACTGAAAGTACAAGTTCAAGCATGCGAATATGTGAGTCAAAGTCACATGTAATAACATCAGCTCGAGTGTTTGTACCTGTACGATGAAAGTTGTTAATGTATCGCCAGATACCTACCATTACCAATGGTCCTCAAGGTACTACAGTACAATCTACGGCATGTGAAAATGAGTCGACGTCGAACACCCGTTAATCACCGATCGGAGGCCACGATGAAATCACTGAATGCTAAGAACCCGCTTATTGAGGTGCAGTTCCAAGGTACTGAAGGAGTTCTAGATCGCTTCCGGATAATGAGTTGAAGTCGACAGGAAGTGACCTTGATCGGCGTGGGCCATAGTGTTTCCCACATCATCGACACGAGACAGAGGAACATAATGTCTTTGTGAATCAGGATCATATGAGAATCAGAGGAAGGTTGATAACTTGCAGAGGTCAACTTCTCTTGAACATATTGGCGGCACGACAGTGGATTTGGCAGTATTTGACATCAAAAGATCAAGGGGTCATGATGACGAGGCAAAGAGAAGATGAGAGGTCAAAAGGGATTACCCAAACCCACAGAGGCAAACAGATAATGAGATGAGATGTCCGCAACCCGACACGAATGCAGACAAGTGCCATGTTCAAGAGCGACATACTACCAACACGACAACGATTTTGGTTCCATTTTTCCCCCACCATTTCTGGCGAGTACCTCTTTATTTTTACACAAGCTTGAAGAGGATACCATATGCTTGTCATATAAGTTCATCCTTCGGACGAATCCATCCTAGTACATTTAACGAGCCCTAGGAAGGAGAAACTCGAATATCGTCATCACGACTGAATCCAATGTCATCAGGGTTTAACGAGTCTGACAAAGGAATAACTCGGCGTATTTTCATGTTTAGAGTTTGAAAAGACAGCAGAAAAGTAAACTCCAATGGGGCTCGTAGTTTATTCTGCATCCGGTATGTAAAACTATGTTCCAGAATATGGAGTCGCAATAGGCTGGGTATATTTCGTAAACACCATCTCACCGAAAAAGGGGTAAACGTATACTGGGTAGATGTCGTTTCGTGTCCACTTTAACGAGATCGAAACGACAAGGGACTCAGAAATCTTTTCATGTTTAGAGAGTTAGAAAAGAGCTGAAAGTTAACTCCTCCTGGAGGAATGAGTGGTATAAAGGGTAGCAACTGGTTCTGGTAATGGTGGAACTCCTCAGAACAAGTAAAGGTCAAGAGGCTAGCTAACAAGACCACTCATCACAGTGGTTCCTCAGGAATGGGTAAAACAACCAAGTGAAGGTATATGATCGGCCAAGCAGATAGTGACGATGGAGTGAGAAAACCAAGGCTCATCTGGCAAAAACGGGCTGATAAAAAGGCAATCACGAGAGGTAAAATGGGAAAGGTTTCATTTTTACACAAGCTTGAAATCAGGAAACTTTGCTTGAGGTTGGTTTCATTTTTACACAAGCTTGAAAGAGAAACAAACTATGCTTGAAAAAGTAAGCATGCCCCCAGCATGGTGACTCAATTCGAGGTACATGCCCCTCAAGCTTCAGTCCATATGAAAGGCAGATGGAGTGAAGGTTCAAGTTACGAGATCAAGAGAAAGACTCGACTGGTATTTTACGAGAACTTATCAAAGACTCGAATTGAACGAGAACGTGTTTCATTATTTTAACGAGGTTGACACATTAAAAGAACTATCCTCAAATGACCCTGTTTCATTTTTTAAGGAGCTTGACACAAGAAAAACGAACTTTGCTCCAACAACCTTGTTTCATTTTTTAAGGAGCTTGACACAAGAAAACGAACTGTGCTCCGACCATCTTGTTTCATTTTTTTAAGGAGCTTGACACAAGACAAGGAAATTTGCTCCGAGGACCTCATCATAATGAACAAGAAGTCATCGCTTCCAAGAGTTCCACTCCTGATGGAAGGAAAGCATCCTGGAAGTCAGGACCCATTGCTCCCAGCACCTGATGCACAATGGCACAATCACTGAGTACAGGCACGAGGTAGGTAGCCACATAGTTGACCTGCGGTGGGGCAGATACAACGGGTGGATAAAAGACAGGAAGGGATGATGGTGGGCCAGCTGCCACATCAGGACCAAAGAACAAAAGCTGATCAATGGTCACGATCTGTCCTTCATGTGGAAAGCACACCACACGAAAAAGGGAGGAGACAAGCGCTCCCATGGCATAGGTGTAATCATGCCCCAAGAGCAGATTGAAATCTAAGGGGCCTGGAACGACCATCACGTCCATATGGACGGTCTTACCTCCCAAAGTAACAGGTAACCTTGGAAGGATCCCTAATGGTTGAATAGTTCTTCTGTTAAATGCCAACAGATTCTGCGTAACAGGCACAAGCGGAGGTGAACCAAAAGCTTTCCAAGTAGTTGAAGACAGAATACTAACAGATGCGCCTTCCTCTATAATGGTGATGGGTACAACTAGACCAAAGGCCTGGATTGTGATCTCGAAAGGCACATAAGATGGAAGGCGGTATCCTGCAAATCGACTCCAATCAAAGGAAGCGACCAAACTACTCGGAGGGGCTACCATCGAACTGAGATGGTCTTCCCCTGGTGTTATAGAAGAAGAAGGAGCATCCTCCACGACCTCCATCTTAAAGGCGAGAGGAGTATCCTCTGAGACCTCCATCACAGGAGGCGAAGGAGCAACTTCTTGAGATATAAGGACAGGAGAATCTTTCTCCAAGTCTGAAGAATCTGAAGAAACAAGAAGGACCTGAGGGATGTGAGATCCACTCTCAACGGAAAATACCTGGTGTACCGAAGACGGAGCCAGCTCAACCGATCCCACGACCAATGGTTGGTCGGGAACGAATTCCTGAATCTAAATTTCCGAGGGAGCGAGATCGACCAAGGATGACTCTTGACCAATCGTGGCATCAGCTGGTGGAAGACTCAAAGAAAGTTGTTTATAACCAGCCCGTAGGCGTGGTGTAGAAACAATTGAGTTGTCCAAAACTCTCTTGGCTTCATCCATATACGGGCAAAGGTGAATGGCATGGTGCCCTTCACACAACTTACAGGGATTGGTAATCTTACCCTGCTTCTTAGGAGCCTTACTAGCACTAGTTGAAGGCGTGCCCCCAACCTGACTCCCAGAATCCAAAGGCAATGGAGGGCGACCGTTGGACCATACTTCGAGCACCTTGGGAATGCCAGGGCAGTCTCGAAGAATATGGTCTCTCATGCACAACATGCAAGGGAACTTGACTTTCCGCGGAGGGTTGGAAGGTTTATCAAGAGGAGACTTCTTAGGTGCAATAGCCGCAGAGCTAGCCTCTCCTTTATCGGACTTCTTCTTCTTTGTCTTCTTCTTCTTCTTCTTAGCCACCTGGTTACTCGAATCCAGACTTTCACCAGGCAAATTAGAAGAGGAGGACGCAGAAACAGGTGAAGAAGGGGAGAGGTCCACCTTGGAATCAACATGATGTTTCTCAGGCAGAGGAACTGATTGAACAGTAGCTGAGACATTCAGGACTACAGAGGTTGAGAACAACCAAACAGGCAACCCAATAGTTAACCCAAGAAGGGACAACGTTTCCATGTAAGGAGCACCAACATTTCCAAAAGGAGGAAAATGACTAGGATTCCCATCAGAGGGGATTCCTTGGTTGGTGAACTCTGGAAATGTTGCCATCAACGACCCAAAACCACACATGGGCTGAAAAAGAACCAAGGCACACAATCAAACAGCCAACAAGAAAAATCTAAGAGGGCGTGTGATCGCGGGATTTTTATTTGACCACATTGAAACTTTAGAAACTTCACCGTTTCATGTTTTAAGAGTCAAGAAACGGTTGAAAAGGTGACTATATCTCTCTCAGCAAGCGTGAAAGGACAAGCACTTGGTGATATTTCAAATTTAAAGAGTCAGAAAAGATCAAATGACTACTCAGGAATACCAGGCAAAGGGTGTACCAAATAACCATGAACTGCAATATACACCTTGGTTTCAAAATGAAAGAGAAATCAACCAAGGACTTAACGTACGTGCAGTAAATCTCCCCGAATGCTGTGTTCGGTGTATCACGGGTATAGGGCGGCATACTCGGCTTCCTATGGATAAAGGATTGAAACCTAGTGGGGTCTCCCTTTATATACGCGACGGTACGGGGAGCACAAGCCCGTACTAGCGCTATCTAAAGCCAAGAGGCGAACGACAACTACTAGGTTTTAAGACGCCGGAACACGTCTCTAGCCTAGACCTCTAAATGTGTTTCGTTAGATTTCAATACCGCCTTAGTGTAAATTGAGTAAATTTTAAAGTTTATCTTCAATTACGTTTCAGTTTTCAGGCCCTAACGAATGTCATATGACAATCTCCTATATGCAGCTATATGAGAAAAGAAAATTTTTCAATTCGATGAATGCTATCTAGTTAAGGGAAGAGCTTCAAACAATGATGCAACAAACAAGAACACTGAAAACGAAAATTTTTCCAAACTAGATGACTTTCACTATCCAAAAGTATTCTAAAACATTCAATGATCCGAATAATGCAATTTAATCTATGCAAAATCCTCTTTTCCGAAAACCATGCAATTTTAATCTATGCACAATTTCCTTTTTCTTTTCAAATGATAAGAATGCAGTCAATGCATTTTTCGATAAAATGAGAATCTACTTAATGCATGCTTTTAATGAAAGAGAATGCACTCAAAGCGATTTTTAGCTTTCAATCATTAAACAATGTGATCTAAGTTAAATGATAAATCTCAAAAATACTTTTCAATGCAATGTGATCTAATGCATGAAAATAAAACTTTGAAACGAAAACTAAAAGAATGCAAATCTTCTTAATGAGGGATGAATGCAAAAGAGATGCAAACAGACACTAAGAATGCAATCGTTGTTTCAAACACTTTGTAACGAAATCCCTCAAAAGGCGACAAGACATATGAAGTCAAACACAAAGAGGACTTCCAAAGCAAGAGATCAAAACAAGGCATTCATTCCCTTTTACATCAAACAATCATGGAAAGAAGATATTTCAAACAATGAGCAATGTAATCTATGCTCATACAATGAAAAGACCGGAAGGGAAAGACACACTGGTGAAGGATTTAGGGAAAAAATCTCAATTTTCACACACCCTAAAATTGGCTCGACTTTTTCATTGACAACTAGCGCCAATTGGCGCGATTTGCTCACTGACAACTAGCGCCAATGCCCAATTGGCGCGGGTTGCTAACTGACAAAAAGCACCAACGCCTGAAAAATGAAAAAACAAAGAATTTCTCCCAACCAAGACCAGACTCACCACTTCAAGCAGAATCTCCAAGACTCAAATGAACCATGTAATCTAGGCTCAAAGCGAGACAAAGAGGAATTCGAATGAAGAAGAAACAAATCATTCAAATAACGCAATAAAACGATAAACAACCACCAAACGAATGCAGAGAAGCAATCACAAAGCTGAATGAACAGACAGAAACTGAAAACTCCCAAGGGAGGCTTGATGCACAATAGCACCTAGATGCCCTAGGGCTAAAATGTAAAATCGGTAGAAACGGGCAAACAACCAAAGGAAGAAGGTCACAGTCAGTCAAACAAGGCTCCAGAACACTCAGGCAGTCAAAAAAATGAGACCAAAATCAGAGATCAAGCTCAGAAAGCTCAAAATCAAGAAAACACTAGCAGTCCCTAGCACTGGCGCGACTGTCAGGCTGAAACTGGCACCATATCAGAATTGGCGAGGGTAATACATTGACAACTAGCGACAATTGGCGCGACTGTCACGCTAAAAAACGCGCCAGTCAAGTTTACTATGCCCAAAATAAAAAATAAGCAATCCAAGATCAGACCAGTGATGTTTGGAGTTTTCAAAAACCCAAATTCATAGAAAGAACCAGCCCAAAAGAGCTGATCAAACAAGAAGAATCAAGAATCGACCGAACAGACAAGACAGTGCTCCAAGTGTTCAGTTTACAAACTAAACCGGAGATCGACTGAAGCATCTTTGATCTACTTCGCAATTGCAGAGCAAAAGCGTTTCGAAGGCTATCTGGCCAACTTCAGGCTCCGTATGTAGCTTATAAAATGAACGACAACAAGCTAACGATCCCCAGCGGAGTCGCCAATTTGTTGTGGAGGTAAATCCCCTCTGCGGACAGAGGCGATCCCTACTAGCCCAGACTGGGTCTAGCAACAATCATTCACGCTACAGTGCAGGTTCCTAATTGCAAATAAACCAACCAGCGATGAAGGCTTACCTGGAATCCAACGTTGTTTCTTGTAGAAGAGGTAGCGCTCCCGTTCCCTAGCCCTAAGAGATCACGATCCCCACGATCTCCGTGATGGACACCTGCACATGCGAGAAACAAAACAAACGCAAGCGTAAAATCCAGTAGATGCAACTATATGTCAGTCAGAAAGGACATAACTCATCATCATAAACAACAACAAGAGTGGAACCATAACCAATAGTCGTTTATTATTAACCAATCAAAGGAAAATTACAACCAAGTTCTGACGCTGAATTCTCCTTCGGAGGGTCGCCAGCAGAACACGTCTCGAAAAGCCTGTCAAGGATGGGACAAACCTCTCTCTTCGGATCTTGACAATAGTCTCCTTGCTTGAATTTGGCCTTAGGGGAATAATCAAGGCTCTTGCAGCATAAGGCTCTTGGGAATTTTGGGAACTTGAAGACTAGCTTGCAATGGAGATGAGCAAGCTTTTATAGATGGAGGAAGGGGAGTTGGGATCCCTATAATCATGGGATTGGCCCTATCATCAAGGAAGCTTCCATGAGAGGTGGAAAACCACTTCCTCTCTATGGAAATCTGTAGCCAAACCTCCCAACTCAAGATAGATAGCAGTCCAGGAATTTGTTAGGACGAAAATTCCGCCATTTATTTTTAAAAAACACTCCTTAAATTGGCTGGCGCGAGTGCGACTCTGGGACAGAGCGCCAATTGGTGCGCCCTCTTTGAAGGATTTCCTCCATTGGGGCGGGTACTGAACTGGCTGCCCGCGCCAATGCAAAAAGAGGTGTTTCTAGGGTTTTTTACAAGGAGATGCCTTCAAGGGGATGAAAGTACATGTTCAGGGGAATGCCATGAAAGTATTTCCAAGTTATGTCACTGCTCACAGGTCACAAAATGAGCCCTCCAATGTGCGAGACGGGGAATGGTAGGGACGGTGACAAATTACTGTGTAACACTAGCTTTACAACTTCTATAAATTCTATGTGCATCCACATAAATCTTCTATCTATATTTCACTTATTTTAACTTTCCTCAAATCATCTTCATTTGTTCTTTAGTGTCTCACATTAATTTTGGTTCAATTAGGACTTTATCCTCTATCTTTTCCATTGAGAGGTGTCTTACATAGTCTACCATACAAATAAATAATGCCATCTTAATCAAGTTTTGATAAATATATTTTATGCAAATTCTACAATAGATAAAAACTCTTCCCAACGATTCTATTGATCCATTAAATACATGCACAACTTATCTTCTAATACTTAATTTACTCTTTTTGTTTATGCATCAACTCTAGGATGGTACATTATACTAAAATTAATTTGCACCCTCAATGCCTCTTGTAAACTTATCCAAAATCTCCTTGTAAACATTGACCCTTCATAAAAAAACTTATCCTCTCTGGAATTCTATGCAATCTTACTATCCCATTGATAAATATTGTTATGATTTTCAATATTTGACAAATATTCTTTACTGGGATAAAACATGCACTTTTAGTCAAGGTGTCTACTACTACAAAGATAAATTCACATATCATCACCATTATAGGTAATACTATTATTAAATCCATTGAAATTACTTCCTATTTTGATTCTAGTGTCACACGTGGTTCGAATAATCATGCTAGGTGTCTATGCTTAACCTTCGCCTATTAGCATTCAAGGCATATAGCTACATGCTTAATTATATCTCTCTTCATTTTGTTCTAAAAGAACAACAATTTCAAATATGCATTGATCTTCTTTACTCATGGATGAGCCACACAAAATTCTCTATGAATTTCTCTTAAAATTAAATTTGAAATATCATCATTCAACAACACGTAAATCCGTTTGTGAAATTGTAATAAACCTTCATCATCCAAGGTATATTTTTCATATGTAGGAATTTTCATCACTTCATTTTCTATTTCCAACTTAACTTCCTTATATGATCCAGGTAAATTTCTGATACCATTTTAACCAAAAACTTTTACATCGGCTAATGTGTTAGAATCACAATTTATCAAAAAGCATTAATAAACACATGCATATATAATCAAGAGGAAAGCATGCCAACAATCACACAACAAAAATGCAAGCCATTTAATAACGAAGTTTGTCCAATGTGGACTACGTCTCCGGGCCTCAATGTCTCGATGGTGTTGGTTGCTTCATTCAATGTTGTAGCTAGTGATAATGTACATGGATGCTGCTAACTCATCATACAAGGAAAGCCCTCAACATGAGTGGAAACGTACCTCCACGAGACTTTCCTTTACAAGGAACTCTCACTCATCACAAACCTCCTATCAACATGACAACTTCACACATGGTGACAAAGAGTATCCCTCCATCAAGGCAACAAAAGGATCTCAAGGAATAAATGACCATCCATGATTTATACTTACAACATCATTACACTAAATATTCCGCATCTTACATTAGTAGGAATCAACAACAACAAATAAAAATGAAGAATCTGCATCATACATCAAGTAGGAATTGACATGACATAACGCATCCTACAAAAATAATCAATGAAGTACATGGAAACAACACTTCATATACCTCAACTCTAATGCTGGATGAAGAATACACTGCTCAATCGCTGTATCTGAAAGCGCCATCACAAACGTGGCGTCGAATGGTGTGAAATCGACTGTCCACATGCTGAAATCTGACACCGTCATCCCATTATGGAAAATGGCCGAAAAATATATAGCTCATATGGAAAATATGACTACACCATTGGATTCGTGTCACTGAGAGGTTTAGGATCGACTGTCAATTTTTTGAATTCTAACACTGTCGACATTTGGGCTGTAGGGAATATTTTAGATTCCCATTAGATTCAAATTAGATTCCTCAAGGATGTTGCTCCAAAGGGAATCTGGAAATATGCTACTCAAGATAGGAATTTTATCTCACCATTGAGATCCTTACGAAATTCTGAGAAGAATTAGTATAAAGTTGACCTCATTCTGACACCGATGAGTTTCGGCCTCCAAGGAATCTGAAAGATTCCCTCAAGATTCCTGAAGATTCTCATCCACAAGGAATCTGAAAAACTGTTGCTGAAAAGGTGAATCTGATATTGCCATTACATTCCCTGTGAAAATATGAGAAAAATGACTGTAAACTTGAGCATATTCTGATAAAAAGAAATTTTACCTCCTCAGGGAATCTATAGGCATCAAAGGAATATTCTTCGTCTCAAAATTCGTGCCACCATTTTTCCTCCTCTGCCTCAAACTGCGTGCTCAGTTCTGCCTGGAGCACTGAGCAAAAGATAAGTTTTTATACCTCTTATCTGACGAACTTCTCAACACTGCAGCAGCTGGCGCATTGGTAAATTTGGCAGTTCATTGGAGGGAGGTCGGGGGGTCAGATCTCGACCCCTCCATAATGGGCGCAGATCTATTTTAAAAAACCAACGCAATTTTTTTATTGGGGTCGAGCCTGCATTAGGTGGCCTTCCCAGCTTCGCTGTATATATTATATGGTATGAATGGGTTGGGGCGGCGGGGTTGACAACCCACATCCCACCCAAATATGAATGTTGCGTTGGGTGGTTGGGGCGGCGGGGTCATGGCCACCGACCCAAATAATTTTAACATTTAATTGTTATAATGTGGTTTTGTGGGGCAAGGGGTGGCAGTGGTCATGGCTCGCCACCCCTTTTTTTTTTTTTGCTTTTAAAACAAACAATAAATTTTTAAAATAACTGAGTTTTCATCGAAGGAGTCAATTTATCGGTCCCACAAATTCACTTGGAATCCGGTCACCAGAAAACTACAAAATCACTGCCTCCTTAACCTTCCACATCACCAAGTCAACCTTAGAACTTTGACCAGCTCTAACTTTCGGATACGAAGTTGGTTTGACGAACCATTCACACCGTTGCGATTCGGATGATGAGATATTCAACCTGAAATTGAGTTTGCCACATTTCTGTCACTTTGATTTTTGAGCTTTCATAAGCCCTCTTTGTCTTGTGTGTGTCTCTAGAGCCACATGGATCATTCCTGCCCATTGAGGAGCTTTTGGTCCTCCAAAAGCATAAAAAATAATCTGCAACTGTTGTGTACAATGTCTGCACCACAAGTGTCCTGAAAAAGGTCACCCTTCCATCTCCTTCACCTTTTTCCTTCGGAGCCATAAGTAATGAATCGACACATGCATCCCCTGCAAACCTGTAGTATGATTTCTTGAAAATTACATGCTCATATATGACCAAATATGACCCAAACATTTCCATACTTGCGACGAGTTTATAACACATACTCAGTGGTCAAGGTTACATCAAAATGGAAATCACACCCTAACTATCATTACAAGACCAAAAAACATCATTTTCGCATTTTGAAGTGATGACAAACACATCATCACTTTTACATGAAAGAAATGAATCATATTATTTACAAAAAAACGCCAAAATATCATAGTTTCTTAACAAGCGATGGAAAACACATAATCACTTTTACAGTTAAAAATGCAACATATGATTTACAAACACGACCATGACACACTACCACATCTAGAAGAACCATCTTTCATTTATCAAAGTGAATGGGTCATCTCCTTGTGGCGCACTTGCTTGTCGAACAATTGTTTCAACTGGTTCATGCACCGACGCTTTGTCCTTAAGGTGCTGCTCTGGATGGGGCCTCGAACACGTGGCTCTTTGATGGCCACTTTGGTTGCAATGGCTGCAAAAGGTAATTTTTCTCCAGACCTGCTTAACCAGTTTCTTTTTCTGCTATAGAGAAGGCTTTCCACGCCTCATCCTCGTTTGTGCTGCCATTCTTTTCCAATACTCAACAATGACATGGTTATGTAAACCAAAAAAACGACAAGTTTTCTTATGCCATGATTTACGTTCATGATTAGCAACATGCTTATAATCAAAATGAACTTGCGAATATCGAGACTTGCTATACCTTTCCTGGTGGTCTCTGGTGTGATCATGGTGATGAGAGCTTGTTTCAGCTCTTCTATTGTGACATGCATTTCCATGGGATGATGGTGAAGTGTTACCATCATTATTTTCCCCTGACGAGTTCAACAATGTATGTTTGCATTTGATTTCATTATGGCGATGGGAGCTTGCCTCAACTTTCTCTCTGCAATATGCGCTACCATAAGTCGACGGTGAAGTGTTCCCATCATTCTTTCTCCTCGACGGTTTCCACAATGTTGTGGAGGCTTCTGACACCTTCAAACATTATCCTTCAGTGTATCTGAAACCTGCGTATCGAAGTCTTTGCACAACCTCCAATGGCTGAGTTATGCCTTGGCCATTAACGCGAAGTCCTCCTGCTTTGTACCCCATCCTGGTAAGGAGTCTCATGCCGGTTCCTGTAATGGGGATCTCCACATTTCTAACAAAAATAATATCACGTGAATATGAAACTGAAGAAATGATCACAACTATTTACCTCAGATGTTGATTTTGAAATAGGTGAAGAGGGCTTCTCTGAGCCTTCATTACGCTTCAATTCCTCCAAGGCCTCTATTGTGGCTTGTAGCTGAAGCTAAAATCGTTGCTTCTCCTCCTTCTCTTCTAGTAGAAGTTTCTTTAATGCATCATGATCTATTTAAGACTTCCATCGTTGTGCTTCAATTCTTCCAATGCCTCTGTCGTGGCTTGCAATTGAAGCTGCAATCGATGCTTCTCCTCCTTCTCTTCCTGTAGGAGTGCCTCCAATGCCTCATGATCTGCTTGAAGACTTATGTCGTTGTGCTTAAATTCTTCCAATGCCTTTGTCGTGGCTTGTAGTTGAAGCTGCAATCGATGTTTGTCCTCCTTCTCCTCTTGTAGAAGCATTTTCGACTCAAAATTATCTGTTGCTTGTTTCTCAAAAGCTTCATACAACATGTCCGCTTCCTCAGACACCCTGAGCATGGTCTCGTACATGTCTTTGACATCCTCCATTGCTGCACGTTCAATGGTTCACGCTTGTAGTCCATATTAGCAAGAAGACTGCTCTGATACCACTTGATCCGGGTAAATTTCTGATACCCTTTTAACCAAGACCTTTTACTTCGACTGATGCGTTAGAATTACAATTGATCAAAAATCATTAATGAACACATGCAGATATAATCAAGAGGAAAGCATGCCAGCAATCACACAAAAAAATGCAATCCATTTAATGAGAGAGTTCGTCTAGTGTGGATTACGTCTCTGGGCCTCAGTGTCTCGATGGTGTTGCCCACTTCATTCAGTGTTATTGCTGGTGATAATATACATGGATGTTGCTGACTTGTCATACAAGGAAAGCCCTCAACAAGAGTGGCAAAGTCTCTCCACGAGATGTTCCGTTGCATGGAACTCTCACTCATCACAAACCTCTCATCATCATGAGAACTTCACACATGGTGACAAAGAGTATCCCTCCATCAAGGCAACAAAGGGATCTCAAGACATAAATGACCATTCATGATAAATACATACCACATCAATACACATAAATATTCCACATGGATCTGAAAGCACCATCGTAAACGTGGGGTCAAATGGCATGAAATCATTTGTTCACATGTTGAAATCCAACACTGTCACTCCATTGTGGAAAATGGCTGAAAAATATATGGCTCATATGGAAAATCTGACTACACCGCTGGATTCATGTCACCGAGAGGTGTAAGATCGATTGTCAATTTTCTGAATTCTAACACTGTCAAAATTTGGGCCGTAGGGAATCTTTTAGATTCCCTTTAGATTCCTCAAAGATGCTACTCCATAGGGAATCTAGAAATCTACTACTCAAGATAGGAATTTGATCTCACCATTGAGATCCTTACGAAATTCTGAGAAGAATGAGTATAAAGGTTACCTCATTCTGACACCGGAGAATTTTGACCTCCAAGGAATCTGAAAGATTCCTGAAGATTCTCCTCCACAGGGAATCTACAAAACTGCTGCTGAAAATGCGAATCTGATATTGCCATTACGTTCCCTGCAAAAATATGAGAAAAATGACTATAAACTTGAGCATATTGTGATAAAAAGAAATTTGATCTCCTCAGGGAATCTCTGGGCATCAAAGGAATATTCTTTGTCTTGAAATTCATTCCACCATTCTGCCTCCTCTGCCTCGAACTGCATGCCCAGGTATGGTTGGCGCACTGAGCAAAAGACGAGTTTTTATACCTCTTGTTCGACAAAATTCTCAACACTGCAATAGTTGGCACATTGGTAAATTTGGCAATTTAATGGAGGGAGGTCAAGGGGTCAAATCCCAAACCCTCCATAATGGTCGCGGATATGTTTTAAAAAACCAACACAATTTTTTTTATTGGGGCTAGGCCCGTATCGGGCGGCCTGCCAATCCCCGTCGTATATATTATATGGTATGAATGGGTTGGGGCAGCGAGGTTGACAACCCACGCCCTACCCAAATATGAATGTTGCGTTGGGTGATTGGGGCGGCAAGGTCATGACCGTTGACCCCACTAATTTTAACATTTAATTGTTATAATGTAGTTCTGTGGGGGGGGGGTGTTGGGGGGGGGGGTGGCAGGGGTTATGGCCCCAACACCCCTTTTTTTATTTTTTTATTTAAAAAAAAAAAACATTACATTTTTAAAATAACTGATTTTTGACCAAAGGAGTCAATTTATCGGCCCCACAAATTCGTCCGGAATACGGTCACCAGAAAACTGCAAAATTTCTGCCTCCTTAACCTACCACATCACCAAATCAACCTTAGAACTTTGATCAGCTCTAACTTTCGCATGCGAACTCAATTTTACGAACCGTTCGCACCGTTACGATCAAGACAACGAGATCTTCACCCTGAAACTGAGTTTGCCACTTTTACGTCACCTTGATTTTTGAGCTTTCATAAGCCCTATTTGTCTCGTGTGTGTCTTTGGAGCCACTTGGATCATTATACCACTCATCTTCAAATTAGAGTTTCCATAACTTTTTTCACAAATTTATATTTAATGATCAATTTGAGAAAATGTATGATGTATCAAAATCACACCCACTCAATAATTCTGATCACCTCATTTAATTAACATTTGAGATACATTACATAAATATGTTGAATTCCATGATTATCTATATTCTATTCAAAATTTTGTAATATCCCGTTTCGGGGATATCTCTAAAACACAGAAAACTCCAACCAGAGATGGACTGGGAGGGAATTTACCGACTATTCTGCCTCTGAAAAGAGGACGAGATTCGGAGGCTACCTGGCCCTTTCCAGAATTTGTCTAAGAG
Organism: Pinus albicaulis; assembly: GCA_034641835.2. Taxonomy (NCBI): domain Eukaryota; kingdom Viridiplantae; phylum Streptophyta; class Pinopsida; order Pinales; family Pinaceae; genus Pinus; species Pinus albicaulis. The sequence goes on from CM076569.1 coordinate 275,823,877, forward strand.
TGAAATATAAACGCACCAAGTGGTATAGAACCAGAATGCTCAAGAATATATATAAAAATAACAGTGCAGCAGACATACAATGGCATAGAAAGGAAATACGGCAAATACGGCAACTCATCCAGAAACATAGAGAGGAAATGCTAAGCCATTTTATTAATCTGAGAAATATAATGAAGTACAATATGTGATCAGAGTGATGGCACCTAATCTTGCTCAAGGCAAGTGAAGAAATACTCTCAGAATATACAAGAAATGGCTGCTCTCTGAACTGCGTCCCAGTTGCTGGAAAACTGCCGTGTAGCTGTTATTGCTGGAATGAACTGAAGGCTAGGGGCTGATCCCCTTGCCGGAATGAGCTGAAAATCTGCAAACCTCCTCTAATCACCAACCCGGACAAAACCCAGAAACCATATAAAAAATGGCCAACCCCTGAAAACCACCAGAAAATACCTCCTCAGGGAATTACGCTGGCCTCCAAGGCTCTGCGCAGAGGCTAAATGAGAATAGATGAAACACTGCCTCAAACTCCCCCAAAATCCTCCTACTGGCAAAGGCTGATCCTCTGCTCAAAATCTCGGCTCAATCTCCTGCAGAAATCCCGATCCGGAGCACCTCCAAAATGGACTGCGTCCTCTCTCCCAGTGACTGCGCAGTCTCTATGAAAGCCTAGCTCTGCAGCAAACCCAAACAGAAAAACCTCTCACAAAATACTGAAGAAATAACCTTTCCCGAGCAGGCACTCGAAGTCCCCCGGGGCTAAAGGCGAGATCTTCAACCGGAGACACTCAATGCACTAAACAGTGCTGCAGACAGGTTAAGCAGCCAGCGTGCTCAAGAAGACAAATGTCTAGCTCAATATCATCAACTCCATAATGAATCAAATGAGAAGGCTCCTCTATATTTTATAACGTTGGTTTCCATCCAAAACCCCAACGTAGCCTCTCTCTCCTCCATGTGCTCATCCTTATCTGCGCAATAGCTTCTAGAGTGTACGTGGACCCCCTTCTCTACGTGGTGTTTGGTCCCCTTGGCTCCCCCTTAAGTCACAACATTGTGCTACTAGGAAGGTGTTTTATTCCATCTAAGTGAGTTAGACCCTCTCCACTCACTTTTTATTTATTTATAAACTATAGACGGCAAAACTGAACAAAATTGAATATTCCAATTAGCTGTCGCTAATTAGGAATATTACAAATTTCCTCAAACCAAATAATGTCTCTAAATTCTTAGCACATGCATTATCACAAGTTCTAAATCATGTGCTACATAATTCTCTTCATGCAATCAAAGCTTTCTCGAAGTGTAAGTAAGCACTCTGTGTTATTGCATTAATACTCCACCCAATCATTCCTTTGAATTATCCATAGATACCATAGAATCTCAATCCATATTTGATGCCTTTAATGTAGGATTCATCATCAATAGTTATTTAAGTCTTTGAAATGCTTGCTCATGTTATTTTGTCCCCATAAATTTCTTATCTTTCTTCTATAACTCAATAATAGGATTCACAATGTTTGAAAAGGCATTCACAAATATTCTATATTTTTTATCCAAACCCATAAAACTAAGTAATTTATGTACCTTAGTAGGAATTTACCATTCCATAATAACTTCTATATTTTTTGGATCCAACACAATTTCCTTTTTCTAAATTATTTGCGCCAAATAATGAATCATTAATTCATAAAATAAAGACTTAGAGTTTTGCATATAGCTTATTCTCTCTAAGACTTTGAAATACTAGTCTCAAATTTTCTTTTTGCTTCTTTGGTGTTCTGGAATAATCAAAATATTATCCAAAAACACTTGCATGAAATATCGAGATATTGTTAAAACACTCCATTCATTAAGCTCGAAAATGCACCAAGTGAATTTTTTAGTCCAAATGGAAACACTACAAATTCATAATGACCAAAATGCATCTTAATTGTAATATTATGAATATTGTCTTCTCTTATTCCTAGTTGATGATATTCATACCTTAAATCTATTTATGAATACACTATAGCCACTTTCATGTGATCAAATTGATCATTAACTCTAGCCAACATATACTAATTAATTATCATGTCTTTGTTTAATTTTAAAGTATCAATAAAAGTCTCCAATATCCATCATTTTTTTTTACCAATATCACTAGCCCTCCCCATGATGATGTACTCTAATGAATATATGCCAAAGAGTTCCTAGAGCTACATATGCAAATCTTATGACTCTAAATTCATCATGTGGTAAGGAGCCTTTATGTCAGGTTCCATTCCTGGTTTGAGTTCAATCATGATCTCCAAGTCTCTCTTATGTGGTAATATATGAATTTCTTCTATAAGCACATCTGGGAATTTAGATAACACAAGTTAATATTATATATTTATCATATCCTCTTTCTTATTCATAGTGGTTACGAAATACAATGTACATCCTTTCCTCAATATTTTCTTCAATTGCAATGCTACAATAAATTTTAATGATACTATTCTATTCATCCCTACTGGAATTATTTTATGTATTCAATCATTTACAACATAAACTTCCTTTATTTGTAATCTAACATTGCTTCATGATTTTCTAACCAATCCATATCCATAACTACATCATAGGATCCCAAGCTAGTTGATTATATTGACACTCAAGTTATGCATACACAAAGGCCACTCTCACAATCTTTAACCAATACTAAACTTCAGAAGTCATTTCTACATTATTTAAATCCTCTTAATTAATTGATTTTATTTTCTATCTTAATAATGCAATATGAGATTTTTTTTTTTTTGTGCTCCTAGATTTATTATTAATGAAAAAACTATGCCATTTCTCTTACTCAATGTCTCGAGTATTGTACACTAATGCTCAACTTGGCGGTTATTTACAATTGCATGGATCATGTGGGAATTTCCCAAATCACCTACAATATTTGATATGCTCCTAGCAGGCTCCTTTCTATGCATGAAAACAATCCCTCTAAAAATGTGGCTCTCCATATGCCTAACTCACCTTCTTAAAAGATTGATTTTGACTCCCATATTGAGAAAATGTAGTCCTACTAATTTGTTGTGTATGCTAAATCTACTGCATCAGTGGCCTATATGGTGGTCTATAACTCCCTATTTGATATATTTGTGTATCCATCACATGTCCTATTTATGCATTAATGTGCCTTGCTATTGGCCTTGATGAACTAATTGATTGAGAGCCATGTCTCTGTCCACTTAAACCTGAAGGCTAGATGATCTCAACTAGACACTTCCCATGAGTTCCTCCTCAACTATGATAGCCCTTTGTACTTCCTTATGCAAAGTATAGGGAATCAGTAATGTAATTTTTTTATCTAATATTATAGTTTAATCCATAAGCAAATTCATTAACCCACACTTTCTCTGTGTTCAAATGTGGTATATACTTCAACAACTTCATGAATTTTGCCTCATACTATTGTATTGACCTATTTCCCTATTTCATTTATTTAAAATCATTTAAATGTCTCTCAATGAACTCCTTTGAGAGGTAGAATTTCTTGGAACACTCCTTAAATATTTCCCAATATACCTCAAATAGATACATCCAAATATGGTAATAAAGTCTGCAACCAAAGAAAAACACTTCCTTTTAACTAAAAGATATCCATATGCACTTTATAATTAGAAATATAATCTCTTAGTGTGAGAAACATCACCATGTTATCTACCTAGGCTTCAGTGTCCTGTCCAGTAGTGGAGCCCCAAAATTCTAGAAATTTACTTTTCAACTCTTTGTGAACATTGGCAGTTGGAGGATTTTGTGATATTTCTACATGCATAGAAACACCTCCTTCTTCTCTATCCAAAATATTCATCAAGGCATCTGAAATTATTTTAAAATAATTCATCGTATTATTATTCTTTTTCTACCACAGGTCTTTGTTTTTTGATATATTCCTCTACTCTTTGTGGAGAATAGAGAGACATAGGTTGTAATGAATGATGTTGATCCAATGGATCAGTAAAATGCTCAAAATTCAATGTGCTTGAAATGACTCGAAAGTGATGCCAAAATGAAGATCTCGTCTCCCTGCATCCAACACAACTCATTTAAATCAAAACTGATATTTTATGCTCTCGATATCGCGTTTTGACCATTTTCTCAAACAAATAAAATTTTGAAAATTGAGTCGCAGGGATGCCCAATCAGAAGTCCATACGCTGAATGGGAAAGTGATGGGAAGTTGACTGTGTATGTTTTTGGGCCAATGACTGTTTGAAAATTGTCTATTTATTATTGGTTTTTGGTTGGTGAAATTTTATTAGTTGAAAGGTTTGTTGACGTAGTCGAATTAGAAGAGGACACGTGGGCCAATGGGTGGCTACCACATGGCCTCCCGCCGTTGGTGAAAAGTTTTTTTTGGATCTCAACCAACCTCTGAGCGAATTGAACATACAACCTACCAACCAGCAACACAACACTACACCGTTCTTCCAAACATGTTCCTTGATATCTATAGTGTGCCAGCTATATTTAAAGTTTAATGGCCTGGTTATTGGGGGTCAGGGTCAGGGTTGACCCCTGGCCCCCGGTCCATCCAAACCACGAGACCGTAGCAGGAAGCCAGGGGCACAGTCTTAACCTTGACCCCAAACCACAAGTTACGACACCTACCATTGTTCATGGCATGGTTTGATTAGATTTTAAAACGACAAAACCCATGGTGATACCACATGTCAACACCCGAAACCACAATTCCACATATGGTTCAACCACGATGGTAATCGTAACTCCACCATAGTATTACCACAGTTTGCAAGTCAGGTTGGAGTTTGTTATGGCACAGATTTTTTGAACTTAAATCTCAACGGGTTTAACCAAACCACAAAAACCTACCACATTTCAGAGGTGGGTCAAGAAAATGGCGTGGTGGTTCATTAAAAAATGAGATCTACGACAGAGGTTATGCCACTTGTCCTGTTATGATCGGTTCATGGTGGTCATCAACTTTTAAAGCGTTCAACAAATTGCACCCGAACCGATGCGAATCTCATTGGCACGAGGAAAATTTTTCACCCCACGTGGTCGAAAAAGGCGGAAATTGTAGGATGGATTGTAGGTGGGTTCGAATTGGAGGACATTTGGCAGGAAAATTGTTCTGGATTATAAATCAGTCATTTTTTGACCTTTTTGAGTGTATAAAGAGCCCAACTAGGGGTTTTTGACTATTCTAGAGCTATTGGAGACATTATTTTTGCATTCTGAGCACTTCAAATCCTTTTAAACACTTATTTTTTGAGCATAATGAAAGAGGCCCAACATTGGAAGCTAGACCAGGATATGTAGCCCAAGAGGGGTGAACTCCTTCATCATTTGTTGTCTTTTGTTTGATGTTATGGTACTATTGTATCTGTTATTTTTTGTAAACTGAGTTAAAAATAATATTTTATGTGTTAATGCAACTTACATAATTGCATAAAAACCCTAACAATTTTACTTGAAAATTTTATCATAAACATTCAAGCATATACAAGTCAGTTTGACCGTATCATAGCTTTGGTTCTTTGGTTTTATTGAGGGTTTAATTCTATTGCAAGTGTTTCTGATGCTTACAAGGTTGAAGCTCAAAAGAGGAGAAGGAAAAATTTTGGGAGAAAGTCCTCAAGCTAGTTCAAGGAGAGCACATTTTCCACAATATCCACCACCAATTTCACCTCAAGTTTTAGCAAAGGCCTCACCATTCATGGCACATCAAGAAGAGCCTGCCAATATGACTAAGGATGAGAAGGTCTTCAACAAAGAATTATTTGACATGAGTGAGATGTTGAAATTTCTCTATGAGGAAAGGAATTCAATGTTGCACGGTGAGAGCTCAAACCCTCCAAAGGGAGATAGAGGAAATGGAGACAAGCCTACAAAAGGGAATGGAGGTAATGGTGAAAAACCAACTCTAACTCCATCTTTATATTCACCCTCATCTTGAACATCACCATCTTCTACATTAACCCCTTCACAAACACCTCCACATTCACCAAAGGGACATGGTAAAACTCCATTTTTGAAACTTGACATAAAGTTTCAATTTCCTATATATAATGGAGAGGTAAATGCTAAGAAATTAGATAATTGGGTTCATCAGTTTGAAGTGTATTTCATGATACAAAGGATCAAAGATGATGAGACCAAGATTCAACTTGCTTCATTATGGTTGGAAAGTGCAAGACTCATTTGGTGGGAAGCCAAAACACAAGAGGACATAGAGAAAATAGGTAAGATCATAACTTATTGGAATGAATTTGTGGCTGCACTGAGAAGGCAAATTTATCCTTTAACATACATGCAGAAAGCTATCATGGATTGGAAAAACTTTAGGCAATTAAAGGGTCAAATTGTGCAAAGTTATACCCAAGAGTTTAGAAGGAGAGCCATTGATATTGGGCGTAGATTTATCCTCTCAAGACAATTTACTCAAATACATCGGAGGTTTACATAGCTACTTGAGACACACTAATATCATATTTAACCCTACAAATTTAGATGAGGTTTGTGTACAAGAAACACATCTAGAAGCAAGAGGAAAAAAATGTTCCACAAGAGGACAAAAAAAATCCATTTAAGGGTGGAGACAAAGGAAAGGGTAAATTCAAAGGAAAAGGGAAGAAAAATGCTTCCATCAAGAAAGAGGGAGAAAAATTAACACGCAAACGTTATTCAAAGGAAGGCCATGATGAATATCACTGTTGGAAACTTCATCCTGAGATGAGACTCAAAAATTTTAACAAAAAAGGAAAACAAAAGACAATTGCAACTACAAAACATGATTTAGGATCCAATTCGGGAGATGAAACAAAGGTTGTACTATGGGATTGAAAGGTAAGGAATCCATTGCTAGTATTAGTTATTCAAATAGCCTCAATGAAACTCAAAATGAAAAAATAAAGAATAAAGTTTTTCCATATTAGATTTATCTCAAAACATAACAAAATTGACACTCTATTTGATAGTGGTCCACAAGAAAAACTCATTTCTGAAAAAATTGTCAAGAAATTGAATTTGGAAACCATTCCTCATCTTAAACCTTATCAGCTAGATTGGGTGTGTTACAATGAAAAGTTGCAAGTAACTAGAAAATGCAAACTAAAATTCACCATTACTGCAAACTTCATTGATGAGGTAGAACTTGATTTAGTGCCATTAGACAAATGTGGTTTTGTTTTGGGAAGCCCATATATTTATGATGTGAGAGCTATCTTTAATTTCCATGAAGACAAGTATTATTTGTTTAAAGATGGTATTGAGTACATTGTTAGAGCACATCGCAAGAAACTAAACCTTCCGCTTGTGAATGTTGGAAAAATGAAGAGACTTGTTAACTCTAGCAAGAATTTTGGACTTTTGATTATTAAACCGAAGAATGATGTTGAGAATGAAGCCTTTCAAGGATGTGATACAAAGTTGAAATCTTATTTGGTTGAGGTTGTTAACCAATATGATGAGATGTTTCAGGAGCCTAAAGGAATTCCTCCTAAAAGAGGAATCCAACATGAAATCCAATTGCAGCAAGATTGTCCTCTTCCTAACATTGGCATGTACATGATGTCAGTGATGGAAAATGTAGAAATTAAGAAACAAATACAAGAGTTGTTTGATAAAAGGATTATCCGACCAACAACATCGCCATGCGATTCACCTATTGTTTTAGTGCCAAATAAGGATGGTACATCACACATGTGTGTGGAATTCCGTGCATTGAACAATATTATGGTAAAGCATTGTTACCCTCTTCCTAGAAACAATGATTTACTTGATTAATTGAAAGATGTTGTGGATCACATTACAAGGCAAGACATGATGAGCATCGTGTGGATCACAATTTCCATGTCGGTGATGAAATTTGGCTTCACATTAGCAAAGAGAGATTCCAAGGAGAAGGTAAAAAACTAAAATCAATTCGATATGGTCCATTCAGGATTTTGGAAAAGATTGGTAATAATGCCTTCAAGTTGGATTTTCCTTCATATATTCAAATTTATGCAGTTGTTAATGTTGAGAATTTAAGGTTGTATGAGCCTCCTTTGATTGAAGATCAAGGAGAGAGTGTTCATATTCCTTCAATTGAAGATTTATATCCTGAATATATTGAAGAATTGCAGCAAGACACCATCCTTGACAGGAAAACAAGGACTTCAAAACGAGGGAATGTGGAGTACCTTTGTGTGGGGCTTAAAGGAAAAAATCCAAGAAAAGGAAAATGGATTGAGATTGGAAGGGTGAGGGAACTATACCCTCATCTATTTGTTCACTAAAAGTGATCTTTTGGAGGTCCAATAGCTTTCAATGGGGAGGAATGATCTAGTGGATCAACGAAATGCTCAAAATTCAAAGTGCTCGAAATGACTTGAAATTAATGCCAAAATGAATATCTCGTCGCCCTGAATCCAACGCAACTTGTTTCACTCAAAACCGATATCGTATGATCCTGATATCACATTCTGGTCGTTTTCTCAAATAGTTGAATTTTAAAAATTGAGTTGCAGGGATTCCCAGTCAACAGTCCATACATTGACTAGGAAAGTGATGGGAAGTTGATTATGTATGTTTTTGGGCCAATGACCATTTGACAAGTGTCCATTTATTATTGGTCCATGGTTTGTACAATTTTATTGGTTGAAGGGTTTGTTGAGGTGGTCGAATCAAAAGAGGCCACATGGCCTCTTAACGTTGATGCAAAATTTTGTTTGGGTCTCGACCGACCTCCGAGCGAATCAAACACATAACCTATCAGCTAACAACACAACAATCCACCATTCTGCCAACCATGTTCCTTGATATATATAGTGCGCCAACCATATTTAAAGTTTAATGGCATGGCTATTGGGGGTCAGGGGCAGGGTTAACCCCTGGCCCTCGGTCCACCCAAGCCACGAGACCGTAGTGGGTAGCGAGGGGTGTAGGGTTAACCCAGACCCCAAACCATAAGTTACGATACCAAACATAGTTCATGGCACGATTTTTTTGGAGTTTAAAATGGTAGAACCCACAGTGATACCACATGTCAATACCTGAAACCATAGTTCCACATATGGTTCAACCCCAATGGTAATCAGAACTCCACCATAGTATTATCACAGTTGGCACGTCAGGTTGGAGTTTGTTATGGCGCGAAGTTTTTGAACTTAACTATCAGTGGGTTTAACCAAACCACACCAACCTACCACATTTCAAAGGTGGGTCAAGAAAACGACATAGTAGTTCAAAAAAATTGAGATCTAAAACAAAGGTTATGCCACTTGGTCCATTATGATCGATTTGTGGGGGTCGCCAAATTTTAAAGTATTCGACAAATTGCGCCCGAATCGATGCTAGTCTCAGTGGCGCGAGGAATTTTTTTTTCCCCACATGGCCGAAAAAGAAGGAAATTGTAGGATGGATTTTAGGTGGGTGCGAATTGGAGGAAAATTGTTCTGGAGCATAACTCAGTCATTTTTTGACCTTTTTGTGTGCAGAAAGAGCCCAAATAGGGGTTTTTGACTGTTCTGGAGCCATTGGAGACATTATTTTTAAATTTTGAGCACCGAAAAACCATGTCAACACTTATTTTTTAGCATAATTAAAGAGGCCTAACATTAGAAATTGGACCAGGAGATGTAGCCCAGGAGCGGTGAACTCCTTAATCATTTGTTGTCTTGTGTTTGCTGTTATGGTACTATTGTCTCTGTTATTTTTTGAAAATTGAGTTAAAAATCATCTTTTATGTGTTAATGCGACTTACATAATGGCATAAAATCCCTAAAAATTTCACTTGCAAATTTTATCATAAACCTTCAAGTTTACATATACATATCAGATGTGCACCTCACCTTCTAGTTTCAATACTTCTCCTTCCTCTTATTTCCATGCCAAAGTAGAGAATTGATTCTCAATTTGTCAAAATTTTATTCACGAGATTATGCTCCTTTTTGGGCCAGCGTGTCAGTTATCAGAACATCTATTGGTTGACCACCTGTTGATGGCTTGAAATTATCTGACTCAACATTATATGAGAGACCACCAAGTTGGGAACTTAATGCAACTCCTTTTCCGTTGAAATGGTGGTTTCGAATGGTTAAACTAGGTACAATTACCTTCTCTCTATCTCTACTGGCTTAAAGTATGAATTTCATTGACTAATAGAGAAGAGACATCATATCGACTCTTCTTGTTGATCAAACAAGAAAGTGACCCTTAAGTTGATCTGGGGCTCAGCCAAGTCACAACTAAAATTTTCCTTATTGATAAGAGGACATCTAGAATGCAAGATGCAAATTAATCCTAAAATACAAGCAAAATGAAAGAAATCCTAAGCCTATCTCGATTAGGAAGATGTAGATCTAACCCAACCAAAATCAAAGTAATTGAATGATTGAGATTTTAACATGTCTGGATTAAGATGAATATATAGCTAATGAAATAGTTCAATTAACTATTATTGTTAATGCCAAAACATATCTTATTTAGAGATTTATTAATGGTGAATAATTAATCAACAAAATTTTTGGAAGTAGTTCACAAAATGATGATGATTATTAAATCAGTAACTCGAATGATTAAACAATAATATAAGGAAATAGTTCATAAAATATTATTGTTTTTTAAATCAAAATGAAAAGGTTGATCTTTGAGTAAATAGTTACTTTGAGATCAGAGTTCAACACACAAGGGCAGAGATAAATAACAACAAATTATTGAGGCAAATTAATCACATCGATAATAGTGCACAAATATGAACGAAAGACACATTTCTGCCATTATAAAATGAAATCAGTATAAAAACAATTGTATTTTAAATACAAATTTATTGAATATGTTTCTCTGGCTCTGATCTCCAGCAATCCTTTATAATGCTTAAACTCTGCTACAAAATCGAGTTGCAGTAATGCAAACTCGACTCCTTGAACATAATCCAAAATGAAAAATAAAAATCCCAAAATTATTCCCGAGATCTGAGATTTTACTCTCCTCTAACCTACAACTCTAAATCCCCATAACAATAGTGCTTTTAAGAATTAAAGAATTGAAGAGAAGAGATACCCTTTGCACATTCTACAAACCACTATTGATAATTACAAAATGAATTCCAGATAAGAGAGTTATTGAAGAATAATTCTGCTCCAACAAATCTCAGTGGTCGAAATTCTTTTTCTTCTATTTCTGGAGCAATTCAATTGATTGAAATATGTTCTTCTTCATATCTTCAACTTTTCTCTTGCCAAAAACCAATCAAAATTAAATTAAAATAAAAAATATTAAATTTGGAAAACACAGTATCTTTAATTAAAACTCAAAATTACAAATTCAGAGCTTTATTTTCAGTTGAATTTTAGATTCATTTAATGACCAAATACGGTTATACAACCGCTTCAGAAATATTCTCTATGATTTTATCAATGTAACGAGCTGTCATGAGCTTCATTTGGCCAAGTAAAACTCAACTTATGAATTTCCAAAGTTAAAATGCTCAGTTTACGAGAATTTTGAAATTATTACGACCTCAACCAAAAATTCAGAAATTTTAATTAAATATTCTAATTATAAATATTAAAAAAACTCTAATTAATTATTTGATTAATTAAATACAATTTAATTACAATTAAAAACTAAACCAAATTAATTAATTAAAAATATTAAATTAATATTATAAAAATAAAATAATTAAAAATTAAATGAAAAATTAAATAATTCAATTAAATTAATAAAAATTGTAAATATTTATTATTAAAATTATAATTAATTTATAAAAAACTTAAAAAATTTATAAAATTTTATTTAAAAAAAAAAATTAAATAAATTATAGAGTTTGTTGTCGACTTTTCTCTCATCATCTCTGCTCTTCACTATTTATACTTTTTGCGATCTTCTTTCATTCTTTATTCATTTCTCATCTTGAAGATGGATCCCCATTGAAATTCAAAACGTCGACAATCGTTTTATGATACTGTGGATAATCCAGATTCTACAATCAATAAAAACTACAAAAGTTTGAAAACCATAAAAATTAAATGAATTTAAATTATATTAAAAAAACAAGCAAAAAATACTTGTCATCATTTTAGTGGTTGTTGGTCCCATAAAGATGAGCCGGCTTTTTTGGCTGATGTATGAGCCATTGCTTAATGGAGTGACTTAATATTAAACCTTAACATTAAATTTTAATTAAAAAAATCTTAGTAGTAATGAAAACTTTAATATTATAATTTAATATCTTAATATTAAATTTACAATAAACAATATTAAAATGTAGAATAAAAGAATACTTTACAATATTAAAACAATCTAATATCTGACTAACGGATGTCTTTAAAAAAAATATCTTAATATCAAAATGCATTATTACAACAATAACACAAATATTAAAACAATATCCTAATTACTCTGATAGGGATTTCCTTGAAAAAGACATTAAATACAAAGTTTGACTGACCGAAAATAATAGGTCCCACCAATGCATTCTAATATTTCACAAGTTTCATTACCACCCATGACTTGACAAATTTGTCTCTTGTATTTGTTTGATATGTTTCTACCAAACATCTCCTAATTCTTATGGTTTCTTGGTTTTTTTGGCTCCCGTATGAGCCATGGCTTAATGGAGTGACTTAATATAAAAAAGCTTTTAATAAAATCTCATGTGACAAATACATAAGCCATGAGAGGTTAAAGGACCTCGGGCATCATAAGTTTTATGTAATAGCTCCAAGGTATATCTAAGTTCAGAGGTATTGGAACTATCGGAAATTTTGAATGGTTACGCTATCATTTTTATGATATTAGGAGGCTCTCATATAGAGCGGACTTGATAGGTTTATTGATGTTTTTAAAATTTTTCTATTGGGTTTAAAACAGTGGCAAATATGAGAGATCCGAGGAATTTTAAGAGTGTTATTAGAGTTTTCTTTTGGGATATGTGAAAAGGATTTGGTCATGGGTTATTAAAAAGATAAAATTATAGTTATTATTGGAAACATAAAGCGATAAAATCATTATATAATAAAGTTTTGGTTTCGGATGCTATAAAATAAAATTAATATTTACAATAAATTTAATTATTTACAAATAAATAATTTTATAAAATAAAGGTAATATATATTTTATAAAATTAAGGCAATGAAAAATATCCAATCTTCAATTAGGCAACATTTGCAAACTGTGTAATCAAATCAGATGAAACAAGTATTGATGGAAAGCCAATAAAAATTTGAACTCAATGAAGCAATTAAAATATAAATCCAAAGAAAATAAAAATTTGGAAAAATTGTAATACACTAGACCAAAATAAAATATTAAAAGGCAATTTAGCCAAAAATTTATGGAAAATGTCCTCATTATTTGAAATAAATACGTCAAAAATGAGGGTGTTGAGTTTTCACCTCAACAATTGGTGACACACAGGGAAGAACCAATTATCTCTAGTTAAAGATAATGAACTTTAATTTACCTAAATGTTAAAAATAACGGATTCCACGAAATCGTCTCACAATAAAACATTTCACATGGATCCCATATAAATAGATTAAGCAAAATGAGTTTGAAAATATAAGTACTCAAAAGCAGATTTGAGTGAAAATCATGAATCCAAATTTCGGGAAAAGTTTATTCTGAAATTACCTCGAATGAAAAATAGAAGAATGTACAAATATGATATTTTTTTGATAAAGCATATATCCATTGAATCATCTCTAACATCGCTTCCCTGCCATCGAGCCTGAACAGTACCCTAACAAAGTTATATTTTATGACATACAAACCTAGCCCCACTCCCAGTGAACGTCCATAGCCCGACGTGTTTGCTTGTATTTCCCATGCTTCCTCTTTTAATCACCCTTTTGATAAGCACATTTAAGAGCTTTTAGTTTATGATATATCCAAGTGAAAGAGGTGGGATGGTAATAAAGACTTATGCTAATGGATATAATACTTTCATATTTTTGACTCCAAATTCTTTTCCCACGACTATCAATCAGAGGTATTTATAAAGTGGAGGAGTGGGAGGGATCCATTGAGTTGAACTCAGATCAATTCTTTCCTTGAAAATGTGAACTATATTACTTATAAAGGATTTGTGTTCTTCTATGAAAAATTTTAAAGCAGAAGGGATTTATGGTTCCATAAAGATATTCCTTTAATGATAAATGAAACTCACAAAAATAGACAAAGTAAAGATTTTCCATGTCTGCTAACCACTGTTGCGTGAGGAAAAGGTCTTCCACATAAATCTCAGCAGAGTCACAAAAATCAAACCAAAAGCAATAAAATGAAAAGTAAATTTAAACTAAGGTGAAAAGTAAATCATCAAACTCCAAAAATGTAAGAATGAAGAAAGCAAAAGCCAAAAGAAAAATCTCAAATTTAGAGACAAACCCAACAAGACTAACTATAAAATGTCTCATCAAAAAGTGAAAGAAAATAATCATGTGATTGTTCAGTTAATATTGAGAATATAGTAAATTTTATCTTGTAGAATTATAAGTGACTAGGCTCTGAAACTAAAAGGTGAATAAAAATCATGAGTTAAAATAAAACCCAAATGAGAAGTCTCTTCCTACGACAAATTTTGTTGTTTCAAAGTAATTTTTGCATAAAAACAATCTTAAACAATTTTCCGATAGAAACAATGCTTAAGAAACAAGTAAATAGTTCAGGGACTCCCCAATTTAGTTGATTTGATGAACAATCATGATTGTTATTCCAAACCCGAAAGAAAACGATAAAGAGAATGAGTTCCCCATCTGAACCATCAAGGGTGTGAAAAAATATCACAAAGACTTTCAAAATAGAGTTTAAGATTAGTAAAATTAAAAACAAAGCTGAAACAAAAATGGGAAAGAACGAAAGTGGGCACATGAAACTTACCTTTGGAAGAATTCCATTTAAAATTTTACTTGAAAGGTATGGATTTTCTCCAATAAAGATGTTGTAGCTTATTTTGGCACCTTTAAAAGTTACAATTTTTATTTTGTTTTAAATTTACCAGTTATTCATGGCCACATTATCACGCTTATGCATATTGTCATGGAAAAAATGGTTTAATACATGATGTTGGGTTATTTTGTTATAATAATAATAATTTTAATTTTAAATGATTTAATTTTATTAAAATATATCATAGAATATATTTTTATAAAATTTTAAGTTTAAAATTAAAATTGTTGTTTTAATTCAACGATTAAATTTCTCGCATATTTAAATGGCGGATGTTGGCAATTGTGAATCAACGGTTCATATTCCATTTCGGAACCCCCAAGGTCATCCGAGATTTAACAGCTGGGGGGGTCCGAAATATTGTTTTGAAAAAACCACTTTTGATTACGTGGCAATATGTGGTGAATTTCGGTACCCCTAGGTGAAATACTGCTTAACGTTTAGACCCCCTCCCGAAATCCCCTCACGGTTTACAATGACAACACAGGTACCAATTCACCAGAAAATTTGAAAGGTGTTGAAATAAATATGAGGGATATTCACTTGTTATTGTTTCTGATGCTTGTTCTTGTTAAGAGCTCTTAGCAAACATAGGAAAGGCAAAGGGTTTTCAAACCATGCACTGATGTTCATATATTTCAAGTCATTATTGTAAAAGTCAAAGGAAGTTGTTCTTATTCAGCATTTGAGATATCAAGATCTGCGACTTCAATGGAAGTCTCTTCAAAATGCAACAAAATTCCTAAGCTATGCAACATTTTCTTTTGCGGACACTATTGATTAGTGAACGTACAAGATTATTGTGTGTCTCATTTAAAATTTTTGCAAGGTTTCTAGACATTGAACTTCGACTACAAATTCTGAGCAAAAAAAGAGGAATTTCTAAATTCTGAGATGCAGGTTTTTTGTAGAACGACATCAATTATATCTCTTGCAAGAATTTCGGTAGAATTTTGAGAAGTTTGAGATATTTCTTGGGTTCTGCGAAAGGGAATTATTCATATTTAGTGAATGGTGGATTGGAAAACATCCAAAAAATGCAAAAATTGATCGAATAACCCCATATATTTACAAATAATTAGTACCGATAATCAATATTAACTATGGCATGTATCACTGTACTCCTTTCCGCGTTGGTTTGAAAGTCTGCAAATTTGTGAGGGAAAATTCTAGTACCATAACTAAGGATTATTTCCCTAGTCTCGACAACGTCTTCACAAGATCTACATTGGGTTAACACTCGTCTTAAATGACATAATGCTTTTAATAATATTTTGAGTTGTGTACAGTAAGAAATGCCGACACAGGGAAAATATATTATGTGGTCATTCCATGTGCTCTTCTTGCTTTGGAAATTCATCCAAGAACATAACATTATATTGTAAACTGGATTCTTTGGGCATTTTGTGCATGTTTGGAAGCTGTGTTAGTTCTTCCTCAACTTTGTACGATGTACAACACAAGGGTAGTTGAACCGTTTACAACCCATTATGTATTCGCATTGGGTCTTCTCAGGTTCTTAAGTTGCGCACATTGGATACTACAGGTTATGGATAGTTATGGCTATTTATTGACTGCTCTTATCCATGGCTTGTGGCCATCCATGGTGCTTTTGTCTGAAATCGTTCAGACATTTATATTGGCAGATTTCTATTACTACTATGTTAAAAGTGTTGTCAATGGTCAACTAGTAGTGCGCCTTCCTGTTGGTGTGGTGTAAGAAATGTCATGTACAAGGCTGGAAAGTTGAAGGTCTTACTTTTTCCAAATCAATGTTCAAACTTTGCTAGATGATGAACTTTATGACAATTATTTTGTACTCATTCTCCCATCATTTATCTGCACTGCAGAACATGCTAGTTATATTATAAAAGGTTGGGGGATGAAAACCTTTAGAAAAAAGGACCACTGCAACCAAGTCATTGTTATAAATCTAAAAGAGATGAAGGATGAATTTGTTAGTTTACTTCTTGGTTAAAATCTAGATGATAACTACTTTTATTGAATTGGAATTGGCTAAAAGGGTAGTGATCAAAATCTCAAAAGATCAGGTTTATAGCAACAAAAAGTAAAAGAGTGGCACTAATATGGACATTTCTCTACCTCCACATTATGTTAATGTACTGAATTTGCAATTGGATCATGCTACACATTCAACAACTTGAATTAATCTATTCAAGTGGATCTACATGATCCAGGTGGATATTGGTGGCCACCCGACTATTCCACTTGGGGCCCCACCATTGTCTCTTTCAGTTTTTCAGTTTTGGCACAACTTACTATTTTTAGCAGTTTTTCGGGTCCTGAACTTCCGGAATCCTTTTGAGGCCCTAAACAACATTTTTTGGGAAAACCGAGAGCAACATGGTTCCATAGATTGATGTTTCTCACATCAAAAGTTGTAGTCCTCGGATAGATATTTCTAACGAGGTATGGTGTGCGTCAAATGAAGATCATATGCCAAAGTTACATCCCCAGGAAGTTGAAACACCAATTTACCCAAACAAGGCCCATAGTTTTGGTGATTCATCTCATAGGGTTAGGGTTTTGGATGTTTAGGGTTTTCAATTGTTTCTAAATAATAAATAGGCCCTCGAGCCTCATTATAACACAGTTCAAAGGCCTGTATCCACCACATCTCTTCTTAGAGATAGGCTACCAGCGCCCTAGCTAGTTTATTTCCATTATGTCATGGTATCAGAGCGTATTGCTTTTTCTCAATCCTTATTTGCATGTCCCCAATGAGGTCGAGGTATAAGGATTTAGGCTCGATTTGGTTGAACCTTTGCAAGATCAGCCTTTCAAAACCCGACGGTCGCACGTGGGGGACGAAAAGAACGATGAGGGAGCAGGAGATCCTATCAAAATATTTCTCGACGAGGCCCTTGAAAAAAAAGGAACGCGATGATGGATAACTTTACCTAGATCCTTCAAGAACTGCCCACCAACGGTGCATCTGCATCCAGCAGCCACTTTGGAGGCCCGACTCCCTTTAAGGTACAAGTAAACTCTGACATTCCCATATTTGAGGGTCAAATAGATGCCGTAGATAGATGGTTGAATCTATTAGAATGATATTGATAAGTTCATGAATTTTCCGACCGGGAGAAGATTATTTTTGCACTCCTCAAAACTACCCCCCATGTCAAGGATTGGTGGGAAACCTACTATGAGAAAAAGGACGAGAGATAGCCTTCTTTGTTCTCAGTCGTACCCACTTGGAATTCTTTCTGAGACACCATCAAGGAACAATACTATCTTGTGGGAAGCTATTAGGACAAGTACACACAATGGACCACACTACGGCAACAAAGGGATCAAGATGTGCATGAGCTGACGAATTTGTTCCATACCCTGTGCACAAAGTTGGGTATGAAAGATTCGGAGAAACATTTGGTGCTAAAGTATCACAGTTATCTACACAGATACATTCAGGAGGAAATGGAGTTCCTCGACATCTCCTCGCTTGGTATGGCATACCGGTATGCTTCCAAGATTGAGAAAAAATTCAAACATAAGAAGTGAGACTTTGGATCTACGAATCAAAAGTAAGGGAAAGGTGCCCCCAAACCGTAGAACAAAGGACAAATCCAAGACAACCTACCAAAGCTGTAAGAAAATAACAACACCGCGAAGACAAATAAGGACACGGGAAAGTGGTGTGAGTTCCATAAGAGCTCCACTCACAATACAAGTGAGTGTCAGACCAAGCAGTCATTGGTGGCTGAGATGAGGGCTTTTGAATCAGATGCATGCTCCGAATCTGAATCAGAACTTGACAAGGGGAATGAAAAAAGGAAAAAGATTATTAATGTGAAGTCCAACGCCACTGTTTCCACTGTGAAGATCCAGAAGGAGGAATCAGAAGATCCAGAGGAGGAGGAGCGTCTCTTCCACTCCCAGATGTGGGTAAAGGGTTCCCCACTACAGTTCATTGTCGACAATGGGAGCCAAAAGAACCTCATTTCAGTAGATTCCATGAAGCGGTTTGGCTTGCCGATCACAGCACACCCACAACCATACACCATCAGGTGGTTTCACCAAGGACAGGAGCTCTGCGTCAGCCAGCAGTGTTGCCTTTCCTACAAAATCAAGCCTTTCACGGATGAGGTATTATGTGACATTACTCCTCTTGATGTTTATGATGTATTATTAGGCCAACCATACTTGTGGAAGCGAAATGTTGTGTATGAGTCCCGACCTCGCGTTGTTATTGTTACTTTGGGAAATAAGCTATACAGGATACCATAGGTACCACCGCCTGTCGCTATCTCTTTGGTTACTGCAAAACAATGTAATAAGCTCATTTCCAAAACCAGGAAATTTGTTTTCCTGATGATCCGCCTCCAGGGAAAGAAGAAGACCATGGCCACGACCTCTAGACAAGGCTCCTCTGCACGAAAAAAAAAAATGGAAAAGGTTGTGGAGGAGTACGGGGACATCTTCACCTCACCCACAGGGGTGCCTTTGCACTATTAGGTCAAGCACCCCATTTATCTAACCTCAGGTGAGTTGCTACCCAATGGAACGATCTATAGACACTCTGTTATGGAGAACGATGAAATCAAGAGGAAGATTAAGGAGCTGCTGCAGAAAGGTCACATTCGGCTGAGTTCATCGCCCTGTGGGAGCTCGATCGTGTTGGTACAGAAGAAGGATGTGACTTGGAGACTCTATATTGACTATCAGACGCTGAAAAGGATCACTGTCCAGAATAGGTACCTGATCCCACGAATTTATGACCTTCTAGACCAATTCAAAGGGGCGAAATATTTCAACAAGATCAAGTTCTCCCATGTATTTTTCAAAATTCACATATATTCAAAATCATCTCATTATTCAGTCTAAATTAATAACTAAGAAATGAGTAATTAACATCTACTTTCCATTTAAATTGTAGTGGCAATCCTCCTTGTCACTTTTGATTTTAAATCAGCTTCAGGATTTTCATACAATTACAAGAAATCCATCTCAAGTCTCTTTATGAAATTTGATGGCACGAAAAAAAAATTAAAAATTTGAAAACTATATTTACTATCTTCGTGCATCAATATAATGGCTTCCCTGTGGGCATCCAAGGATAATGAGTGAATGAATTTGAATTCTCATAATTCTGTGACATAACTCAGAAATAATATTCTTAAAAGACTTTCAAAATCATACTCCAAAATTTACTTGCGTGATTTATGAGATGATATAGAGAAAATAATAATTTTACAGTAAGATAAAAGCCATATCAATTGAGCAAGTGGCGTAAAACTTCAGATTCTTCAAAGAATCTTACTAATTTTGAAATTTTGCTTGTGAACTTGCCGAGGTCGTTGAGATTAAATAATTTGGCATAAAATCAATTGGACCAAATATGAAAATTTTGAGAAAGGATAGAGGAAAGCCATGGACAAGAATGTTTCTCAACCGTTTCCAGATTTTAATGATTTTCTGTTTTGCTTCAATACCCTTTCAAAATTTTCCATTCACGATGGAGGAAGATAAAGGTCATCAACAAAAATAATATA
This sequence comes from Pinus albicaulis, assembly GCA_034641835.2. NCBI lineage: Eukaryota > Viridiplantae > Streptophyta > Pinopsida > Pinales > Pinaceae > Pinus > Pinus albicaulis. The sequence continues at coordinate 275,844,309 of CM076569.1, forward strand.
GAAAAGAGACAAATATTTCATTTCAAATACATGATTTTAGAAACAAAATCATGACTCAACTTTCAAATCGGCAACGTGAGAAAACATGAAGCCAGGCACAAATATAGAGCATAGAAAATAATAAAATGAATTTTCTCCCTGGACCTGTTATGCTTTGGAAATAACTAATTGATTGTTTATTCTTAAAATGATTTCATTAAATTAAGACAATAAATACCAAGTTAATATTTGATCTTATTACCAACATCCATTGAAAAATCCATAAACAAGTAGATAAAAGAAGAGCTAACAAACAAACCAAAATTAGTCCTATTCCTAATCCTAATTGAATGAAAATTAGACATGACTAGGTATAATCATACTTCCAATGTAACCATTCTTTCATTGTAACTCCTGCGTGTAAGTACAAGTCAATTAACATGAGTAAAACTGCAACTAAATTATTAAAAGAAAAATTCAGCCTACTATGTACAATTAACAAATTTGGAAAAATAAACTTATTTACAAAATTCTTACCTTGAAATTCTTCCAACCAAATGTTTACAGGTTCATAAAAATGAGAATGTATTTCAGTGAATGATTGAAATAAATTCAAAGGAAAAGGAAACATCGGGCTTGGATTAAATGACACATTTTTAAATATTGAAGCTTGTTGAACACTGGAAAAATCAAAATATTCTCGAGTAGTGAAGCTTCCAGATATTTTTCAAATGCATTGATAAAATATAGATGAATATTAAAAATTTTCTAAAAGTATTCCATTGCTCACCAGAATGAAATAGTTCACTCACCAATGCCATAATTTGTGATAAACTCATTTGAAACTAATACATGAACTTGCCAAACATGAATAAATAAAATTTCAAAATAAGAAGTAGCTGATGTTCATGCTTGAAATTATGGAATTGATTTTCATACAAGCTTGTTAACGCACTTGACAAGTGTCTACAATTTGAGTGTTCAAATTTCCAGTACAATGTGTTCAAAAATTCAAAAATGAAATCCGAAAGAAAAACAATTTCAAACCGAGGGCACTGAAAATAAAGCAAATTAAAATTTACATTAATGTTACAATCATTGGTACAACTTGGCTAAGACTCATTTTCAAGTATTTCTTTCCTTTAATTATCAATAGAAATTATAAAGTTAAACTCATTGTTTGCAATCTTTTGTGGGAATGGGAAGATTTCAAACTTATGATCCAAAAAGAGAATTCCATCATCGTAAGAATAAAAAATCAGGACAGGGTCTTGAATACAAAAATTACTATGATGATTACATGTTTGAAAATTCGAATGGACCAGAATAATTCTTTGATTAAATATCTATTTATCTTCAAAAACAGATTCACCTAAGGAATTAGATAAAACCATCTCCGAAGAAAAAAGAGTTCGAGTATTTTCATGTTACAAGTCATCATTATAAGTAACTTCATAAGTGTTTTTTTCCTCTGAATTAAATAAATCAGAACTAGGCAAGTGATTGAATACCAAATTAAGAGAGTCTTCAGGATTATTGATTGAATTACCAATTAAATTTTCTCTACTAATATTTAATAATTCATTATTAATATCAGTTCCTCTGCTTTCTAAAATTAAAATTGAATTCAAAGGGATTGCTGATTGATTAAAATTAAAATTAATATTGTTAAATATATCAGGGTAGAGAGAAAAATAATAAGATGAAGATATATACCTAAAGGTTTCTCTATGCATAAATGATTTTTGATTTCCAAAATGGACACTTCAAATTCTTCGTGCATTCGATTGATTTACAAATTTCCGCTGAACTACTCCATAATTTGCAATTTATTATCAGTAGATTGTGAATTAATTTCAATAGTAGACTATACGTTGTCGACATTCTCTCGTTGATTAAATTGCTCATTTCTGCTAATATATTGTGCATTTTGTTGAATTTCTACTTGATGAACATTATGTAAATTTAGAACATTTCTAGTATTATCATTTGTAATTTCAATTTGTGAAGAATATAAGTTGTCATTATGAGCAAGTGTATCATTATCAACAAAAGATATACTTTCTAGTTTTTGATATTTATCACAAGACAAAGACACTAAATGTCTAAACCATTCAATTAATTGGAATTGAGGAGGAAAAATTTTAGACCAAAGTTGCATTAAAATTAATTTAAATCTAACATAAAATATATCCAAAGTCTCACCTTCCATCCTATGCAATTCTTCTAACTTATCACACACATTTTTGTAGTTATATTCCTAAAATGCGTGAAGACAAATCTTAGAAAATCCATCCCAACTACGTATAAAGGAAACTTGAAGTGACAAGCACTAGTCATTGGCTTTTCTTGTCAAAGTATGCACGAAGATCCTACAAATAATATCTTCATCAATATTAAAATTGTTGCAATTCAAATACATTGAAGAATATGACTAAAAGAAGATGTCTTACCATTTTATTTTACTTGAGATAGGGTTTGGACTGCTTTTACCGGAGTGAAAGTTGGATGAGGTCTAATAAAACAATTCCAAGGAAGTTTTTTACATGGAGCCATAGTAATAAGAGAAAAATTTAAAAATTTCCAAAGAAAACAATTTACTATGGTCCTCCTTCTAGCGCTAAAAATGTTGATGGCTCGAAATTATGTGCCTCAACATTATAAGGGAGACCACCAGGTCGGGAACTTAATGCAACTCCTTTTCCATTGAAATGGTGGTTTCAACAGGTTAAACTAGGTCCAGTTACCTTTTCTCTATCTCTACTGGCTTATAGTATGACTTTCACTTACCAATAGAGAAGAGACATCAGATCGACTCTTCTTGCTGATCGGAGAAGTAAGTGATTCTTAAGTTGATCTGGGACTCAACTAAATCGCAACTAAAAATTTCCTCTTTGATAAGAGGACTGCTAGAATGCAAGATGCAAATTAATCCTAAAATACAAGCAAAAGGAAAGAAATCCTAAGCCTACCTTGATTAGGAAGATGTAGATCTAACCCAACCGAGAGCAAAGTAATTAAATGATGGAGATTTTAATATGTCTGGATTAAGATGAATATATAGCTAATGAAATAGTTCAGTTAACTATTATTATTAATGGTAAATAATTAATCAAAAGCATTTTGGAAATGGTCAACTTAAATGATTAAACAATAATATAAGGAAATAGTTAATAAAATATTATTGTTTGTTAAATCAGAATTAAAAGGTTGATCTCTGAGTAAATAGTTACTTAGAGATTAGAGTTCAGCATGCAAGAGCAGAGATAAATAACAAAAGATCATTGAGGCAAATTAATCACATCGACAATAGTGCACAAATATGAACAAAAGACACATTTATGTCATTATAAAATGAAATCAGTATAAAAACAATAGTATTTTAAATGCCAATTTATTGAATCTGTTTTTCTGGCTTTGATCTCCAGCAGTCCTTTACAATGCTTAAACTCTACTGGAAAATCAAGTTGCAGTAATGCAAACTCGACTCCTCAAACACAGTCCATAATGTAAAAGAAAAATCCCAAAATTATTCCCTAGATCTGAGATTTTACTCTCCTTCCACATACAACTCTAAATCCTCATTACAATAGTGCTTTTAAGAATTCCAAAATTGCAGAGAAGAGAAGCCCTTTGCACATTCTACAAACCAGTATTTATAATTTCAAAATGAATTCCAAATATGAGAGCTCTTGAAAAATTATTCTGCTCCAACAATTTTCATTGGTCTAAATTATTTTTCTTCTATTGATGGAGAAATTCCATTGATTGAAATCTGTGCTTCTTCATCTCTTCAACTGTACTTCTACAAAAAACCAATCAAAATTAAATTAAAATAAAAAAATATCAAATTTGGAAAACAAAATATTTTCAATTAAAACTTAATTAAATAAATAAATAAAGGGAAATATGAGTTTTATATTGATACTTGTAAAGATCTTATTGGTCAAAGAGAACATATTCAAATGGATCTACACTCAAAAAGATTATGAGCAAATGAAAATGTATAAAATTAAGCTCATAAAATTATTTTTGTTTACAAATTCGGAGCTTTATTTTATGCTGAATTTTAGGCTTATTTAATGACCAAATTTGATCATGTAACCACTTCATAAATATTCCTCATGATTTGATCTATCTAATGGCCATCTTAGGCCTCATTTGGCCAAGTAAAATTCAACTTATGAACTCTCAAAGTTGAGGTGTTGAGTTTGCGATAATTCTGGAAAAATTGATGTTGAGACCAAAAATTCAGAAATCTTAATTAAATATTCTAATCTTAAATATTAAAAAAATCTAATTAATTATTAATTAATTAAATACAATTTAATTACAATAAAAAACTAAACTAAATTAATTATCAATTAATTAATATTAAATTAATATTATAAAAATAAAATAATTTAAATTATATTAAAAGAACCAACAAGGAACACTTGTCATCATTTTATTGGTTGTTGGTCCCATAAGAATGGGCCATAGTGGTTTTTTTGGCCTACGTATGAGTCATTGTTAATGGAGTGACTTAATGCAAAAATGCTTTTAATAAAATCCCATGTGACAAATACATAAGCCATGAGAGGTTGAAGGACCTCGGGACATCGTAAGTTTTATGTAAAAACTCCAAGTTATATCGAAGTTCAAAGGTGTATTAGGTATCGGAACTAATACATTTGGAAAATTTTAAATGGTCACGCTATTATTTTTACGATATTGGAAAGTTTTGATATGGAGCGGATCCGATAATTTCATTACTTTTTAAAATTTTTGTATTGGGTACAAAATAATAGGAAATATTAGGGATCGGAGGAATTTTAAGAGTATTATTAGAGTATTTTTGGATATGTGAATTTTCAAGGATTTTGGCCCTTGGGCTATTAAAAGGGATAAAAGTATAGCTATTTTTTTAAGCATAAAGTGGTAAAGCTATTTTATAATAAAGTTTTGATTTCGAGGGTTATAAAATTAAAATTAAAATTAAAATTAATAATAAAATTTAATTATTTACAAATAAATAAATTTATAAAACAAAAGTAATGTATATTTTATAACGTTATGGCATTGAAAAATATTCAATTTTCAATTAGGTGTTATTTGCAAACTATATAACCAAATGAGATGGAACAAGTACCGATGGAAAACTAGCGAAAAGTTGAATTCAATGAAGCAATCGAAATAAAAATTCAGAGAAAATGAAAATTTTGCAAAATTGTAGGACACTTAGCCAAAAGAAAATATTAAAAAGCTATTTAGCCAAAAAATTATGGAAAGAGTCCCTATTATTTGAAATAAATACGTCAAAAATGGGGGTGTTGAGTTTTCACCTCAACACCACCCTAATAATTTCCAATAGGTACTCTCCTTCCCTAAGGGCCCCTACGTTGCAATGTAGTTATATGAAAGGTACAATATTATCAATTGAGAAGAGAGTGTAGTCATCAAGCTTATGAGGAAACTCCACCTCAACCACATTCTCTAAGAGACCAAAACATCAATTCACTTGCCAAATAGTTTGCATTATGAGAACCATCCAACATTAGGGAGAAAAAAAGTCCAAGTTCTTTAACTCAAACTTTTTTTTATAGGATATGTGGGCTGATCCACTTATTCATTTCTTGTAAAAATGTAACTTATTTAATCGCTAGATACCTATTATTCACTCACCCATGTATCACTCACATGCATACAAATCCTCTTTTGAAAATATAACATAATGATTATTTATCACCCTACACTTACCCTTCCTATTTGTACTTCTAGTGTTCATGTGCTACCTTCCTCTTTTTATATTTAAATGGATGCACATGTCATCAATATTTTATTTTAATTAAATCATCTCATTGGTATTACACAAGTCTAGGTATCTTTTCACACTATCCATTTGAATTGAATTCATTTTCCCCTTTTCTTCTTGAATTAAATCATCTCATATTTATGATGTGAGAGCTATCTTTCGTCGCCACAAAAACAAGTATTATTTGTTTAAAGATGCCATTGAGTACATTGTTAGAGCACATCACAAGAAACTAAACCTTTCGCTTGTGAATGTTGGACAAATGAAGAGACTTGTTAACTCTAGCAAGAATTTTTTACTTTTGATTATTAAACCCAAGAATGATGTTGAGGATGAAGCCTTTCAAGGATGTGATACAAATTTGAAATCTAATTTGGTTGAGGTTGTTAACCAATATGATGAGATGTTTCAGGAGCCTAAAGGATTTCCTCCTAAAAGAGGAATCCAACATGAAATCCAATTGCAGCAAGATTGTTCTCTTCCTAATATTGGCATGTACATGATGTCAGTGATGGAAAATGAAAAAATTAAGAAACAAATACAAGAGTAGTTTGATAAAAGGATCATTCGACCAAGCACATCGCCATGCAGTTCACCTATTGTTTTAGTGCCAAATAAGGATGGTACATCGCGCATGTGTGTGGACTTCCGTGCATTGAACAAGATTACGGTACAACACTGTTACCCTCTTCCTAGAAACGATGATTTACTTGATTAATTGAAAGATGTTGTGGATCACAGTACAAGACCAGACATGATGAGCATCCTGTGGATCACAGTTTCCATGTCAGTGATGAAGTTTGGCTTCACATTAGCAAAGAGTGATTCCGAGGAGAAGGTAAAAACTGAAATCAATTCGATATGGTCTATTCAAGATTTTGGAAAATATTAGTAATAATGCCTTCAAGTTGGATTTGCCTTCATATATGCAAATTTATGCAATTGTTAATGTTGATAATTTAAGGTTGTATGAGCCTCCTTTGATTTAAGATCAAGGAGAGAATTTTCAGATTCCTTCAATTGAAGATTTCTATTCTAAATATATTGAAGAATCGCAGCAAGACACCATCCTTAACAGGAAAACAAGGACTTCAAAACGAGGGAACGTGGAGTACCTTTGTGTGGGGCTCAAAGGAAAAAATCTAAGAAAAGGAAAATGGATTGAGATTAGAAGAGTGAGGGAACTATACCTTCATATGTTTGTTCACTGAAAGTGATATTTTGGAGGTCTAATAGCTTTAAATGGGGAGGAATGATTCAGTGGATCAACAAAATGCTCAAAATTAAAAGTGCTCGAAACGACTTGAAACCAATGCCAAAACGAATATCTCGTCGCCCTGAATCCAACGCAACTTGTTTCACTCAAAACCAAAATCGTATGATCCTGATATCACATTCTGGTTGTTTCCTCAAATAGTTAAAATTTTAAAAATTGAGTTGCAGGGATTCCCAGTCAAAAGTCCATACATTGAATAGGCAAGTGATGGGAAGTTGATTATGTATGTTTTCGGGCCAATGACTGTTTGACAAGTTTCCCTTTATTATTGTTTTGTGGTTTGTACAATTTTATTGGTTGAAGGGTTTGTTGAGGTGGTCGAATCATAAGAGGCAACGTGGCCTCTTGATGTTGGTGCAAAATTTTGTTTGGGTCTCGAACGACCTCCGAGCGAATCGAACACACAACCTACAAGCCGAAAACACAACAATCCACCATCCCTCCAACCATGTTCCTTGATATCTATAGTGCACCAACCATATTTAAAGTTTAGTGGCATGGCTATTGGGGGTCAGGGCCAGGGTTAACCCCTGACCCTCGGTCCACCCAAGCCACGAGACCGTAGTGGGCAATGAGGGGTGCAGGGTTAACCCTGACCCAAAACCACAAGTTACGACACCCACCATAGTTCGTGGAATGATTTTATTGGAGTTTAAAATGGAAGAACCCACTGTCATACCACATGTCAACACTTAAAACCATAGTTCCACACATGGTTTAACCCCAACGGTAATCAGAACTCCACCATAGTATTATCATAGTTGGCAAGTCAGGTTGAGTTTGTTATGGCGCAAATTTTTTGAACTAAACTATCGGCGAGTTTAACCAAACCACACCAACCTACCATAGTTCAAAGGTGGGTCAAGAAAATGGTGCAGTGGTTGAAAAAAACTGAGATCTACAACAAAGGTTATGCCACTTGGCCCATTATGATCGATTCGTGGGGGTCACCAGCTTTTAAAGTATTCGACAAATTTCACTTGAACCGATGCTAGTCTCACTGACGTGGGGCAAATTTGTAGCCCCACATGGCCGAAAAAGGAGGAAATTGTAGGTGGGTGCGAATTGGAGGACATTTAGCAAGAAAATTGTTCTGGAGCATAACTCAGTCATTTTTTGACCTTTTTGAGTGCAGAAAGAGCCCAAATAGGGGATTTTGACTATTTTGGAGCCATCGGAGACATTATTTTTGCATTATGAGCACTAAAAAACATGTAAAAACTTATTTTTGAGCATAATTAAAGAGGCCTAACATTGGAAGTTGGACCAGGAGATGTAGCCCAGGAGGGGTGAACGCCTTCATCATTTAATGTCTTGTGTTTGTAGTTATGGTACTAGTGTCTCTGTTATTTTTTGAAAATTGAGTTAAAACTCATCTTTTATGTGTTAATGCGACTTACATAATGACATAAAATCCCTAAAAATTTCACTTGCAAATTTTATCATAAACCTTCAAGTTTACATATACAGATCAGATGTGCAGCTCACCTTCTAGTTTCAATACCTCTCATTCCTCTTATTTCCATGCCAAAGTAGAGAATTGATTCTCAATTTGTCAAAATTTTATTTACGAGCTTATGCTCCTTTTTGGGCCAGCTTGTCAATTATCAGAACATCTATTGGTTGACCACCTGTTGATGGCTCAAAATCCTCTGACTCAACATTATAAGGGAGACCACCTAGTTGGGAACTTAATGCAACTCCTTTTCCATTGAAATGGTGGTTATGAATGGTTAAAATAGGTACAATTACCTTCTCTCTATCTCTACTAGCTTAAAGTATGAATTTCATTGACTAATAGAGAAGAGACATCATATCGACTCTTCTTATTGAGCAAACAAGAAAGTGGCCCTTAAGCTGATCTGGGGCTCAGCCAAGTCACAACTAAAATTTTCCTTATTGATAAGAGGACTTCTAGAATGCAAGATGCAAATTAATCCTAAAATACAAGCAAAATGAAAGAAATCCTAAGCCTATCTCGATTAGGAAGATGTATATCTAACCAACCGAGATCAAAGTAATTGAATGATTGGGATTTTAACATGTCTGGATTAAGATGAATATATAGCTAATGAAATAGTTCAATTAACTATTATTGTTAATTCCAAAACATATCTTATTTAGAAATTTATTAATGGTGAATAATTAATTAACAAAATTTTGGAAGTAGTTCACAAAATGATGATGATTATTAAATGAGTAACTTGAATGATTAAACAATAATATAAGGAAATAGTTCATAAAATATTATTGTTTGTTAAATCAGAATGAAAAGGTTAATCTCTGAGTAAATAGTTACTTTGAGATTAGAGTTCAACACACAAGGGCAGAGATAGATAACAACAAATTATTGAGGCAAATTAATCACATTGACAATAGTGCACAAATATGAACGAAAGACACATTTCTACCATTATAAAATGAAATCAGTATAAAAACAATTGTATTTTAAATACCAATTTATTGAATATGTTTCTCTGGCTCTGATCTCCAGCAATCCTTTACAATGTTTAAACTCCGCTTCAAAATCGAGTTGCAGTAATGCAAACTCGACTCCTTGAACACAATCCAAAATGAAAAATAAAAATCCCAAAATTATTCCCGAGATTTGAGATTTTACTCTCCTCTAACCTACAACTCTAAATCCCTATTACAATAGTGCTTTTTTAAGAATTAAAGAATTGCAGAGAAGAGACACCCTTTGCACATTCTACAAACTACTATTGATAATTACAAAATGAATTCCAAATAGGAGACATGTTGAAGAATAATTCCGCTCCAACAATTCTCATTGGCCTAAATCATTTTTCTTCTATTTGTGGAGCAATTCAAATGATTGAAATATGTTCTTCTTCATATCTTCAACTTTCCTCTTGCCAAAAACCAATCAAAATTAAATTAAAATAAAAAATATCAAATTTGGAAAACAAAATATCTTTAATTAAAACTCAAATAAATAAATAAATAAAAATAAATATGAGCTTTCTATTGATCCTTGTAAAAATCTTATTGGTCAAAGATAACATATTCAAATGGATCTACACTCGAGAGAGGCTATGAGCAAATGAAAATGCAGAAAATTAATTTTGTTTACAAATTCAGAGCTTTATTTTATGTTGAATTTTAGATTCATTAATGACCAAATATGATTATACAACCACTTCAGAAATATTCTCCATGATTTTATCAATGTAACGAGCCGTCAAGGGCCTGATTTGGCCAAATAAAACTCAACTTATGAATTTCCAAAGTTAAAGTACATAGTTTACGAGAATTCTGAAAATATTGCAACCTCGACCAAAAATTCAGAAATTTTAATTAAATATTGTGATCATAAATATTAAAAAAAATCTAATTAATTAAATACAATTTAATTACCATTAAAAACTAAACAAAATTAATTAATTAAAAAATATTAAATTAATATTATAAAAATAAAATAAATTTAAATTATATTAAAAAAAACAAACAAGAAATACTTGTCATCATTTTAGTGGTGGTTTGTCCCATAACGATGGGCCATAGTGGCTTTTTTCGCTGACGTATGAGCCATTGCTTAATGGAGTGACTTAATATTAAACTTTAACTAATAAAATCTTAATAGTAATGAAAACTTTAATATTATTATTTAATATCTTAACATTAAATTTACAATAAACAATATTAAAATGTAGAATAAAAGAATACTTTACAATATTAAAAAAATCTAATGTTTGACTAACAGATGTCTTTAAAAGAATATCTTAATGTCAAAATGCATTATTACAACAATAACACACAAATATTAGAACAATAACCTAATTTCTCTGATAGGGATTTCCTTGGAAAGAATATGTTCTTCTTCATATCTTCAACTTTCCTCTTGCCAAAAACCAATCAAAATTAAATTAAAATAAAAAATATCAAATTTGGAAAACAAAATATCTTTAATTAAAACTCAAATAAATAAATAAATAAAAATAAATATGAGCTTTCTATTGATCCTTGTAAAAATCTTATTGGTCAAAGATAACATATTCAAATGGATCTACACTCGAGAGAGACTATGAGCAAATGAAAATGCAGAAAATTAAATTCAGAAAATTAATTTTGTTTACAAATTCAGAGCTTTATTTTATGTTGAATTTTAGATTCATTAATGACCAAATATGATTATGCAACCACTTCAGAAATATTCTCCATGATTTTATCAATGTAACGAGCCGTCATGAGCCTGATTTGGCCAAATAAAACTCAACTTATGAATTTCCAAAGTTAAAGTGCATAGTTTACGAGAATTCTGAAAATATTGCGACCTCGACCAAAAATTCAGAAATTTTAATTAAATATTGTAATCATAAATATTAAAAAAAATCGAATTAATTAAATACAATTTAATTACCATTAAAAACTAAACGAAATTAATTAATTAAAAAATATTAAATTAATATTATAAAAATAAAATAAATTTAAATTATATTAAAAAAAACAAACAAGAAATACTTGTCATCATTTTAGTGGTGGTTTGTCCCATAACGATGGGCCATAGTGGCTTTTTTCGCTGACGTATGAGCCATTGCTTAATGGAGTGACTTAATATTAAACTTTAACTAATAAAATCTTAATAGTAATGAAAACTTTAATATTATTATTTAATATCTTAACATTAAATTTACAATAAACAATATTAAAATGTAGAATAAAAGAATACTTTACAATATTAAAAAAATCTAATGTTTGACTAACAGATGTCTTTAAAAGAATATCTTAATGTCGAAATGCATTATTACAACAATAACACACAAATATTAGAACAATAACCTAATTTCTCTGATAGGGATTTCCTTGGAAAGAATATATTAATGTTAAAATGCATTATTACAACACTAACACAAATATTAAAACAATAATCTAATTACTCTGATAAGGATCTTCTTGAAAAAGACATGAAGTACAAAGTTTGACTAACCGAAAATAATAGATCCCACCAATGCATGCATTCTAATATTTGACAAGTTTCATTGCCACCCATGACTTGACAAATTTGTCTCTTGTATTTGTTTGATATATTTCTACCAAACATCCCCTAATTCTTATGGTTTCTTGGTTTTTTTTTGGCTCCCGTATGAGCCATGGCTTAATGGAGTGACTTAATATAAAAAAGCTTTTAATAAAATCTCATGTGACAAATACATAAGCCATGAGAGGTTAAAGGACCTCGGGCATCATAAGTTTTATGTAATAGCTCAAAGGTATATCGAAGTTCAGAGGTATTGGAACTATCGGCAATTTTAAATGGTTACGCTATCATTTTTATGATATTATCTCATATAGAGCGGACTTGATAGGTTTATTAATGTTTTTAAAATTTTTCTATTGGGTTTAAAACATTTGCAAATATGAGAGATCCGAGGAATTTTAAGTGTGTTATTAGAGTTTTCTTTTGGGATATGTGAAGAGGATTTGGTCATGGGCTGTTAAAAAGATAAAATTATAGTTATTATTTGAAACATAAAGTGGTAAAATCATTATATAAAAAAGTTTTGGTTTCGGAAGCTATAAAATAAAAAAATAAAATTAATATTTACAATAAATTTAATTATTTACAAATAAATAATTTTATAAAACAAAGGTAATATATATTTTATAAAGCCAAGGCAGTGAAAAATATCCAATCTTCAATTAGGCGCCATTTGCAAACTGTGTAACTGAATGAGATGAAACAAGTATTGATGGAAAGTCAGTAAAAATTCGAACTCAATGAAGCAATCAAAATATAAATCCAGAGAAAATAAAAATTTGGAAAAATTGTAGTACAATTGACCAAAATAAAATATTAAAAGGTGATTTAGCCAAAAAATTATGTAAAATGTCCCCATTATTTGAAATAAATACGTCAAAAATGAGGGTGTTGAGTTTTCACCTCAACAATTGGTGACACACGGGGAAGAACTAATTATCTCTAGTTAAACATAATGAACTTTAATTTACCTAAATGTTAAAAATAACGGATTCCATGAAATCGTCTCACAATAAAACATTTCACATGGGTCCCATATAAATAGATTAAGAAAAATGAGTTTGAAAATATAAGTACTCAAAAGCAGATTTGAGTGAAAATCATGAATCCAAATTTTGGGAAAAGTTTATTCTGAAATTACCTCAAATGAGAAATAGAAGAAGGTACAAATATGATATTTTTTGAATAAAGCATATATCCATTGGTATGAATCATCTTTAACATCGCTTCGCTACCATCGAGCCTGAACAATACCCTAACGAAGTTGTATTTTATGACATACAAACCTAGCCCCACTGCCAGCGAACGTCCATAGCCCCGACGGGTTTGCTTGTATTTCACATGCTTCCTCTTTTAATCACCCTTTTGATAAGCACATTTAAGAGCTTTTAGTTTATGATATATTCGAGTGAAAGAGGTGGGATGGTAATAAAGTCTTATGCTAATGGATATAATACTTTCATATTGTTGACTCCAAATTCTTTTCCCGCGACTATCAATCAGAGGTATTTATAAAGTGGAGGGGTGGGAAGGATCCATTGAGTTGAACTCAGATCAATTCTTTCCTTGAAAATGTGAACTATATTACTTATAAAGGATTTGTGTTCTTCTATGAAAAATTTTAAAGCAGAAGGGATTTATGGTTCCATAAAGATATTCCTTTAATGATAAATGAAACTCACAAAAATAGACAAAGTAAAGATTTTCCATGTCTGCCAACCACTGTTGGGTGAGGAAAAGGTCTTCCACATAAATCTCAACAAAGTCACAAAAATCAAACCAAAAGCAATAAAACGAAAATTGTTTCAAAGTAATTCTTGCATAAAAGCAATCTTAAACAATTTTCCGATAGAAACAATGCTTAAGAAACAAGTAAAAAGTCCAGGGACTCCCCAATTTAGTTGATTTGATGAACAATCATGATTGTTGTTCCAAACCCGAAAGAAAATGATAAAGAGAATAAGTTCCCCATCTGAACCATCAAGGGTGTGAAAAAATATCAAAAAGACTTTCAAAATAGAGTTTAAGATCAGTAAAATTAAAAACAAAGCTGAAACAAAAATGGGAAAGAATGAAAGTGGGCATATGAAACTTACCTTTGGAAGAATTCAATTTAAAACTTTACTTGAAAGGTATGGATTTTCTCCAATAAAGATGTTGTAGCTTATTTTGGCACCTTTAAAAGTTACAATTTTTTTTTTTTTTAAATTTACCAGTTATTCATGGCCACATTATCACGCTTATGCGAATTGTCATGGAAAAAATGGTTTAATACATGATGTTGGGTTATTTTGTTATAATAATAATAATTTTAATTTTATTAAAATATATCATAGGATATATTTTTATAAAATTTTAAGTTTAAAATTAAAATTGTTGTTTTAATTCAATGATTAATTTTCTCGCATATTTAAATGGTGTATGTTGGCAATTGTGAATCAACGGTTCATATTCCATTTCGGAACCCCCAAGGTCATCCGAGCTTTAACAGCTAGGGGGGTCCGAAATATTGTTTTGAAAAAACCACTTTTGATTACGTGGCAATGTGTGGTGAATTTCGGTACCCCCAGGTGAAATACCTCTTAATGTTTAGACCCCCTCCCAAAATCCCCTCATGGTTCACAATGAAAACACAGGTACCAATTCACCAGAAAATTTGAAAGGTGTTGAAATAAAGATGAGGGATATTCACCTGTTACTGTTTCTGATGCTTGTTCTTGTTAAGAGCTCTTAGAAAACATAGGAAAGGCAAAGGGTTTTCAAACCATGCACTGATGTTCAAATATTTCAAGTCATTATTGTAAAAGTCAAAGGAAGTTGTTCTTATTCAGCATTTGAGATATCAAGATCTGCGACTTCAATGGAAGTCTCTTCAAAATGCAACCAAAATTCCTAAGCTATGCAACATTTGCTTTTGCGGGCACTGTTGATTAGTGAACGTACAAGATTATTGTGTGTCTCATTTAAAATTTTCGCAAGGTTTCTAGAAAGTGAACTTCGACTACAAATTCTGAGCAAATAGAGAGGAATTTCTAAATTCTGAGATGCAGGTTTTTTGTAGAACGACATCAATTATATCTCTTGCAAGAATTTCGGTAGAATTTTGAGAAGTTTGAGATATTTCTTGGGTTCTGCGAAATGGAATTATTCATATTTAGTGAATGGTGGATTGGAAAACATCCAAAAAATGCAAAAATTGATCGAATAACCCCATATATTTACAAATAATTAGTACCAATAGTCAATATTAACTATGGCATGTATCACTGTACTCCTTTCCTCATGGGTGTGAAAGTCTGCAAATTTGTGAGGGAAAATTCTAGTACCATAACTGAGGATTATTGCCCTGGCCTCGACAACGTCTTTGCAAGTTCTACATTGGGTTAGCACTCGTCTTAAATGACATAATTATTTTAATAATATTTTGAGTTGTGTATAGTAAGAAATGCCGACACAGGGGAAATATATTATGTGGTCATTCCATGTGCTCTTCTTGCTTTGGAAATTCATCTAGGAACATAACAGTATATTGTAAACTGGATTATTTGGGCATTTTGTGTATGTTTGGAAGCTGTGTTAGTTCTTCCTCAACTTTGTACGATGTACAACACAAGGGTAGTTTAATCGTTTACAACTCATTATGTATTCACGTTGGGTGTTGTCAGGTTCTTAAGTTGCGCACATTGGATACTACATGTTATGGATAATTATGGCTACTTATTGACTGCTCTTATCCATGGCTTGTGGCCATCCATGGTGCTTTTGTCTAAAATTGTTCAGACATTTATATTGGCAGATTTATGTTACTACTATGTTAAAAGTGTTGTCGATGGTCAACTGGTAGTGCACCTTCCTGTTGGTGTGGTGTAAGAAATGTCATCTACAAGGTTGGAAAGCCGAAGGTCTTACTTTTTCCAAATCAATGTTTAGACTTTGCTAGAAGTTGAACTTTCTGACAATTATTTTGTACTCATTCTCCCATCATTTATCTGCACTACAGAACATGCTAGTTATATTGTAAAATGTTGGAGGATGAAAACCTTTAGACAAAAGGACCACTGCAACCAAGTCATTGTTATAAATCTAAAAGAGATGAAGGATGAATTTGTTAGTTTACTTCTTGGTTATTGGAATTGGCTAAAAGGGTAGTGATCAAAATCTCAAAAGATCAGGTTTATAGCAACAACAATTAAAAGAGTGGCACTAATATGAACATTTCTCTACCTTCACATTATGTTAATGTATTCAATTTGCAATTGGATCATGCTACACATTTAACAACCTAAATCAATCTATTCAAGTGGGATCTACATGATCCAGGTAGATATTGGTGGCCACCCGCCTATTCCACTTGGGGCCCCACCATTGTCTCTTTCAGTTTTTCAGTTTTGGCACAACTTACTATTTTTAGCAGTTTTTCAGGTCCTGAACTTCCGGAGATCTTTTGAGGCCCTAAAAAACGTTTTTTGGAAAAAATGAGAGCAACATGGGTCCATAGACTGATGTTGCTCACATCAAAAGTTGTAGTCCTCGGATAGATCTTTCTAACGAGGTATGGTGCGTGTCAAACGAAGATCGTATGCCAAAGTTACATCCCTGGGAAGTTAAAACACCAATTTACCTAAACGAGGTCCATAGTTTTGGTGATTCATCTCATAGGGTTAGGGTTTTGGATGTTTAGGGTTTTCAATTATTTCTAAATAATAAATAGGCCCTCGAGCCTCATTGTAACACAGTTCAAAGGCCTGTATCCTCCACATCTCTTCTCAGAAATAAGCTACCAATGCCCTAGCTAGTTTATTTCCATTATGTCGTGGTATCAGAGCGTATTGCTTTTTCTCAATCCTTATTTGCGTGTCCCCAACGAGGTCAAGGTATAAGGAGTTAGGCTCGATCTGGTTGAACCTTTGCAATATCAACCTCTCAAACCCCGACGGTTGCCCGTGGGGGACGAAAAGAACGATGAGGCAGCAGGAGATCCTATCAAAATATTTCTCGAGGAGGCCCTCAAAAAACAAAGGAATGCGATGATGGATAAATTTACCCAGATCCTTCAACAACTGCCCACCAACAGCGCATCTGCATCCAGCAGCCACTCTGGAGGCCCGATTCCCTTTAAGGTACAAGTAAACTTTGACATTCCCATATTTGAGGGTCAAATAAACGCCGTAGACAAATGGTTGAATCTATTAGAATGATATTGATCAGTTCATGAATTTTCTGACCGGGATAAGATTATTTTTGCACTCCTTAAAGCTACCCCCCATGTCAAGGACTGGTGGGAAACCTACTATGAGAAAAAGGACGAGACATAACACTCTCTGCTCTTAGCCGTACCCACTTGGAATTCTTTCTGAGACACCATGAAGGAACAATAATATCTCGTGGGGAGCTATGAGGACAAGTACATACAATGGACCACACTGTGGCAACAAAGGGATCAAAATGTGCATGAGCTGACGAATTTGTTCCATACCCTGCGCACAAAGTTGGGTATCAAAGATTCAGAGAAACATTTGGTACTAAAGTATCATAGTTATCTGCACGGATACATTCAGGAGGAAATGGAGTTCCTCGACATCTCCTCACTTGGTATGGCATACCGGTATGCTACCAAGATTGAGAAAAAATTCAAACATAAGAAGCGAGACTTTGGATCTACGAATCAAAAGTAAGGGAAAGGTGCCCCCAAACTGTAGAACAAAGGACAAATCCAAGACAACCTACCAAAGCCGCAAGAAAATAACAACATTGCGAAGACAAAGAGGGACACAAGAAAGTGGTGTGAGTTCCATAATAGCTCCACTCACAATACAAGTGAGTGTCGGACCAAGTAGTCACCAGTGGTCGAGATGAGGGCTTTTGAATCAGATGCATGCTCCGAATCTGAATCAGAACCTGACAAGGGGAATGAAAAAGGGAAAAGGATTATTAATGTGGAGCCCAACGCCACTGTTGCCACTGTGAAGATCTAGAAGGAGGAATCAGAAGATCCAAAGGAGGAGGAGCGTCTCTTCCACTCCCAGATGTGGGTAAAGGGTTCCCCACTATAGTGCATTGTCGACAATGGGAGCCAAAAGAACCTCATTTCAGTAGATTTGTGAAGCGGTTTGGCTTGCTGATCACAGCACACCCACAACCATACACCATCGGGTGGCTTCACCAAGGACATGAGCTCTGCGTTAGCCAGCAGTGCCGCCTTTCCTACAACATCAAGCCCTTCACAGATGAGGTATTATGTGACATTGCTCCTCTTGATGTTTCTGACATATTATTAGGCCAACCATACTTGTGGAAGCGAAATGCTGTGTATGAGTCCCGACCTCGCATTGTTATTGTTACTTTGGGAAATAAGCTGTACAGGATACCAGAGGTACCATCGCCTGCCGCTATCTCTTTGGTTACTACAAAACAATGCAATAAGCTCATTTACAAAACAAGGAAATTTGTTTTCCTGATGATTCGCCTCTAGGGCAAGAAGAAGACCGTGGCCATGACCTCCAGACAAGGATCCTCTGCACGAAAACAAAAAATGGAAGAGGTTGTGGAGGAGTACGGGGACATCTTCACCTCACCCACAGGGGTGCCTATGCACTGTCAGGTCAAGCACCCCATTGATCTAACCTTAGGTGCGCTGCTACCTAATGGAACGATCTATAGACGCTCTGTTATGGAGAACGATGAAATCAAGAGGCAGATTCTGGAGCTGCTGCAAAAAGGTCACATTCGGCCGAGTTCATCGCCCTGTGGGAGCTCGATCATGTTGGTACAAAAGAAGGATGTGACTTGGAGACTCTATATTGACTATCGAACGCTGAAAAATATCACTGTCTGGAATAGGTACTCGATCCCACGAATTGATGACCTTCTAGACAAATTCAAAGGGGCGAAATATTTCAACAAGTTCAAGTTCTCCCATGTATTTTTCAAAATTCACATATATTCAAAATCATCTCATTATTCAGTCTAAATTAATAACTAAGAAATGAGTAATTAACATCTAATTTCAATTTAAATTGTAGTGGCAATCCTCCTTGTCACTTTTGATTTTAAATCAGCTTCAAGATTTTCATACAATTACACGAAATCCATCTCAAGTCTCTTTATGAAATTTGATGGCACGAAAAAAAAATTAAAAATTTGAAAACTATATTTACTATCTTCGTGCACCAATATAATGGCTTCCCTGTGGGCATCTAAGGACAATGAGTGAATGAAGTTGAATTCTCATAATTCTGTGACATAACTCGGAAATAATATTCTTAAAATACTTTCAAAATCATACATCAAAATTTACTTGCGTGATTTATGAGATGATATAGAGAAAATAATAATTTTACAGTAAGATAAAAGTCATATCAATTGAGCGAGTGGCGTAAAACTTCAAATTCTTCAAAGAATCTTACTAATTTTGAAAATTTTCTTGTGAACTTGCGAAGGTCGTTGAGATTAAATAATTTGGCATAAAATCAATTCGACCAAATATGAAAATTTTGAAAAAGGATAGAGGAAAGCCTTGGGCAAGAATGTTTCTCAACTGTTGCCAGATTTTAATGATTTTCTGTTTTGCTTCAATACCCTTTCAAAATTTTCCATTCACGATGGAGGAAGATAAAGGTCATCAACAAAAATATTATAGAAAAGAGACAAATATTTCATTTCAAATACATGATTTTAGAAACAAAATCATGACTCAACTTTCAAATCGGCAACGTGAGAAAACATGAAGCCAAGCACAAATATAGAGCATAGAAAATAATAAAATGAATTTTTTCCCTGGACCTGTTATGCTTTGGAAATAACTAATTGATCGTTTATTCTTAAAATGAATTCATTAAATTAAGACAATGAAGACCAAGTTAATACTTGATCTTATTACCAACATATATTGAAAAATCCACAAACAAGTAAATAAAAGAAGAGCTAACAAACAAACCAAAATTAGTCCTATTCCTAATCCTAACTGAATGAAAATTAGACATGACTAGGTATAATCATACTTACAATGTAACCATTCTTTCATTGTAACTTTTGTGTGTATGTACAATTCAATTAACATGAGTAAAACTGCAACTAAATTATTAAAAGAAAAATTCAGCCTACTATGTACAATTAACAAATTTGGAAACATAGACTTATTTACAAAATTCTTACCTTGAAATTCTTCCAACCAAATGTTTACAGGTTCATAAAAATGAGAATGTATTTCAGTGAATGATTGAAATAAATTCAAAGGAAAAGGAAACATAGGGCTTGGATTGAATGACACATTTTTAAATATTGAAGCTTGTTGAACACCGGAAAAATCAAAATATTCTCGAGTAGTGGAGCTTCCAGATATTTTTCAAATGGATTGATAAAATATGGATGAATTTTAAACAATTTTCTTGAAGTATTCCATTGCTCACCAGAATGAAACAGTTCACTCACCAATGCTAGAATTTGTGATAAACTCATTTGAAACTAATACATGAACTTGCCAAACATGAATAAATAAAATTTCAAAATAAGAAGTAGTTGATGTTCATGCTTGAAATTATGGAATTGATTTTCATACAAGCTTGTTAACGCACTTTACAAGTGTCTACAATTTGAGTGTTCAAATTTCCAGTACAATGTGTTCAAAAATTCAAAAATGAAATCCGAAAGAAAAACAATTTCAAACTGAGGGAACAGAAAATAAAGCAAATTAAAATTTACATTAATGTTACAATCAATGGTACAACATGGCTAAGACTCATTTTCAAATATTTCTTTAGTATAATTATCAATAGAAATTATAAAGTTAAACTCATTGCTTGCAATCTTTTGTGGGAATGGGAAGATTTCAAACTTATGATCCAAAAAGAGAATTCCATCATCGTAAGAATAAAAAATCGGGACGGGTTCTTGAATACAAAAATTACTATGTGTTGCAAATATTGTCATTGATGGCAAAGGAGCACAAAGGAGCAGCACCAAGACAAGGGAGCAGATCAGATTCAGATGGAATTGTTGCAGAGATGTCACACAGGGTTTAATGTATCATTGGGTTGCGGATGCCCATTTGGGGTTTTTACTGTAATGGAAAATGATTGATAAGAACCACATAAATTGAATATAGAGGTTAAACCATAGAAGAATTGATTGTGAGGATTTTTGCCTCTGTTTTAATAAATTGTAGAATTTTTTTTATCTGTATATACTTGGCAAATTTTTCGAAGGGTTCATCTCTTCGAATTCATTGAATTTATGGTCTTTTTGTGTAGATTGTGAAGTGTGTAGAATTAACTTCTGTGTAAAGGAGTGGAGAAGGATTTGAATGTGTATTAGCCTCTGTGTAAAGGTGGAGAAGGAAGGTTCCAGAGAAATCGAAGTTAAAACTGAAATTCGACTTCAAATGCAATTTAAACAGAGTTTGCAGGTTAAGTGGTTTTGAAGGAAACCGGACACTGTTGTCCCACAACCTTTGAGTTGTGAGCAGTTTTTCTCATTTCGAACACGATCGAATGATATTGCGACATGTCATGAGCACAATACCACCCATTTCACGTTGTTTTTGGGTGATAAAGTTCTGGGGTTGATTGAACGCGATTGCTGTCTGATTAGATCTGTGGAAGATCCGACAGAGTTCGCATTAAAAGTTGCGTGGGAGTTAAAACAAGGTATGGACCCGACGTTGTTTTAATATTTTCGAAGGTTTGATGATATTTCAATGGAGTTTTATTAAAGTGGTTGAAGTTCGGAAATACACTGCTGAGGGGATTTTAACCTTTGTTTAAAAGTAAATTAAACATTTTCGAAGGTTCTGATATTCATTCTGAAAGAGTTTAAAACATTGGGTTAAAGTGAGTTATATTGTTCCAAAGGTTAAAAAAGAAGAAGGGGATTTTGCTTCCAAATATTATAAAAGTGTACTATAATTTTTTTAAAGGGAAAAGGGACTTTTAGCTTCCGTGGTGCAATTTTATTAAATAAATCAATCAGATCATAAATCAGAAGCAAGTGCGATGAATGTGATGCGATGTAATCACATATCGCAATTGGGGCAGGACAAAAATCACACAAACACAGTGGTCACAGAAAATGCGAAGTGCGATATAATGATGTGGCAATTGACGTGGCAGCTGACGTGGACCTGACCCCACAAATCACAAATAAATCAAGATGACGTGGCAATGACGTGGACCTGGCCCGCATATCGCAAATCGCAAGATCGAAGGGGTGGAGATTGTAAGAGAAAAATTGTGATGTGATGGACAGTGGCGATGCGATGCGAGCGATGGATGCGATGTGATATGGCGATGCGATACGATGAGAGTGATGGATGCGATGCGATGTGGCAAGGTGACGCGATGCGAGCGATGGATGTGATGTAGCTCAGAACCATTATTTAAAGAGATTTCAAGTCCGGGTGTAAGTGATTTTCCTTTGTAAATCGCATCGGAAAGAAAAGGAGCCATATAGCAAAGAACGTTTGAAATGCCGAAGTGTGATAAAGCGATAATAGAGCTTGGTGGGACCCTTCGCACATCGCATATCGGGAGAACATATGGACGAAGGCACATGGGATATTTGAATCTCCGAAGTGCAATAAAGAGAGCGGATGCGATAAAGAACAAAGCCGAAGCCTAAAGCATTTCAAGTTCGGCAGTATGTGGATTTTCTTTTGTAAATCGCTTCAAAGAGAAAAAGGAGGACTATAACGTAAAACAAAAAGGAAAGTATGAACACGGATAGAAAGGCTCGGGTAAGGACCCGACACAAAGAAAAAGGCAGAACTGAGTGTTTAGAAGAGTGGTGAAGGTTGAACGCTATGGGCACGAGAAAAAGAGGCAGAGTCGAGAAAAAAAGAATATAGTGGCACTGTTGGAAACAAACAACTGGGTCAAGTTAGGCCAAAATGACAGTTATGCAGAACTGTGTTGAATATAATTGCAGGAACCGAAACGACTCTGACAGCAACAGAAAAGACAAATGCACAACGAGCAAAGAGATGAAAAGACTGAGTGAAATATTTTTGATGTAACTGTAAATGTAAATGTATTAATTATTTTCATTGTATGTGATGCAAAGGCAAGTCTGCAAAGGCAAAGCAAAACTCCTATGTATTACTAAAATGTATACATACTGTTATATTATTCTGGATGGGCTGGACAAGAAAATGAGAAGGGGGAAGGCAAAGAGTCATACCTTTTCATTTCGAATTCCCCGTGGAATGAAAACAGCTATGAGGTGATCTCTATAAATAATGTTACCAGCATATGCATAAAGGTGTTAGAGAACTGGAGAATGGAGGAGAGAGGAAGAAGAATGTAAGAGAGATGTAGGAGTTTAGAGAATGTAAGAAGAAGGAGCAGCAGATAGAGAAGTTGTGAAGATTCAAAGATGATATAAGGCAAATATGAAGGCTGGAGGACAACAGTGATGAAGGAAAAGAACATAGCTGATACCCAGGTAAATCAACATGTGTTTTCATTGTAGTGTGAGGAAGTTGGTGCTTCCATATCAAGTTGTAGCTTGATAGAAGTCCAGTTGTAGCTGACTGAGGTAGGAGCCTCCTGTAGGTTGTAGTCTGCAGAAAATAGATGGGAGTTGGAGCTTTCCTTTGCATCACAACAATAATAAGATGTGGTTTTCTCCCTTATGGGTTTCCACTTATATCTGTTGTCTATGTGCATGATGATTATGTGTTTATATTCTGTATTTAATGTGCTTAATAACTGTTGATCACTTGTTAAGATTGTTGTTCCATTGAATATTAAGTTGATCACAAAATGAAGATGTAACTAAGTGTAAAAGAAAGTTTTATAAGAGCATGACTGCATTAAACTGATTCAGCCCCCCTCTCAGTTTAACCAAGGGTTCAACAATTGGTATCAGAGGTGGTTCCTTCTACATCATTCTAACAACTGGAAGGATATCCTAGGTCCCCAAGATGGCTAGTCTAGAAGGATGCTCAACAAATAAAGCCCCTTTGCTCACTGGTACAAATTATGCCTTCTGGAAAATGAGAATGAGGACGTACATAATGTCTCTAGGAATAGAAGTTTGGGCTACTGTGGAATTGGGATATTCCCCAAAGGAGTCTGACTCAGAGAAATATGCCAAACTAGATTTTGTAGCTAATGCAAAAGCCATGAATGCCCTCTTAAGTGGTTTGTGTGAGGCAGAATTTATCAAAGTAATGCACAACAAGACTGCCAAAGAAATATGGGATACATTAGAAAGTATCCATGAGGGAGATAAAAAGGTGAAGGCTGCCAAGCTGCAAGTCTATAGAGCTCAATTTGAAAATATAAAAATGAATGAAGAATAAGATGTTGCCAGCTTATTCTTAAGGGTTGCAAAAATTGTGAATAACATGAAAGCTCTAGGAGAAACCATTAGAGAATGTGTAATTGTTCAAAAGATATTGATATTTTCACCATTCAGGTTTAACCCCAAGGTTTCTTCCATAGAAGAAACAACTGATTGGGAAACATTGAACATGAACCAATTACTTGGAAACTTAACAGCCTGTGAGATGAGACTTCCACAGAGGAAGTAAAATGTGAGGGAGGCAACCTTTAAGACAGAGAAGAATAAAGAAGAAAAAGAAGATACATGCTCCTGCTCTGATGAAGAAGAGGCCAAATTTTTCAAAATATTGGATAGAGGCTCAGGCAAGTATAAAGGTAAACTTCCATTTAAATTCTTTAACTGTGGAAGAGTTGGGCACTATGCATCTAAGTGTCCTCTTAAGAAAACAAAGAATCAGACTCAAGAGATAGAGAAAACCAAAAAAATAAACTAGCAGAAAGGGAAGAGATTCAATAGAAGATCATTTTATGCTCAGAAAGATAGCAGTGCATCTGAAAACTTAGATGAATCATCAAATGAAGAAGGAACCTCTGAATTTATGTTGATGGCCAAAGAAGAGTTTGAAGGATTCCTTCTAGAATATCAGGAAGAATGTGAGGTAGATCTTGAGGGGGAGCTAAGAAGTTCCCTGGAGGAAATAGACAAACTTAAACTCAAGTGCAGAAAACAGAAATACATTCTCCTCAAATATATAAAAGAAGTACCAAATTCAGAAGACCTCGTTCAATTGAAAGTAGAACTTGAAGAAGCTAAGAAGGTGGAAGACATTCTGCTAAAGAAAATTAAAGATAAACAACAGAAGCAAGAGAAATTGGAAGAAGAAGTGGTATGGCTAAGAAAGAAACTAGAAAACACCCAAAGGGAATTGTCAATGAACACTCCTTGAATGACAAGCACTGAACAATTGGACAAGATTCTAAATGCTTAAAGGTATCCTCTCATAAAGGCTGGGATAGGATATGAAGGAGAAACCAGTAAGTCCAAGGTAGAAGATAACAAGAATATCATTTTCGTAAAAGCTGTAAAGGATAAGGAAATAGCTGAAAAAGGAACCACAGAAGCAGAATCCAGCAAGAACTTGATGTGTGATGAAACAAAAAGAAACAAGCATCAACATCAAGAGACAAAGAACAAAATGAAGAAACATTAAGCTAAAAAAGGCTCTTACAATCCTGAATATGAATTGAATAAATTCGAAAGTTGTCAAAAGAGATTCTTTCCTCCTATGAGAGATATCACTTGTTTTGTCTGCCACAAGCTGGGACATATTGCTGCATACTTTCAGACAAAGATAATCCATTTCAACCAGCAAAATATGTAGAAATTGAAAAGACTACCTCAAGCAAACAAATGGAGAGGACAACCCTTCACCAGGTACACTAATTGTTTCCATGGGTATTATTTTTGTTGTAAGGGGTTCGGCCATAAAGCCATGGAGTGCAGAACATATGGACAAAGAATAATGTTCAAAACCCCAAGAAGATTTATGAACAATGGAGAGTTCACTCGTACGCATAATCCATTTAAAAATATAATCAAATGCTTTGTATGCCATAAAAACAGACACATGTCTTCCAAATGTCCTCTCAAAGAATGTGGTCCATCTTCTCAAAAAAGGTGCCAAACAAATAGCTGCCTGTAGTGGAAAAATAAGTTGAATAAGTGTGACCTGGCTCTAATAGCCCAAGATCAGAAAAGCCAATGGTATTTGGACAGTGGATTCTCAAAGCATATGACTGGAGATAGAAGCAAGTTTGTAACCTTTGATGAAAATAAATCTGGAAATGTAATATTCGGCAATGATAAAGCAGGGAAAATCAAAGGAAAAGGCTCAGTCCGTCTAAATAATGGAAGAGGAAAGGCTCAAGATGTTCTATTTGTGGATGGGCTGAAAGCCGATCTGCTAAGTGTTAGTCAAATGTGTGATAAAGGCTGTGAGGTCCTTTTCAGAGCCCAAGATTGTGAGGTAAGATCAAGCACCATAGGAAAGACCTTGATAAAAGGTGTTAGAATAGAAAGTAATGTCTATATAGTGGAAGAAGAGAAAGAAGCATGCCACATAAGCAAACTTGATGAATCATGGTTATGGAATAGAAGACCGGGACACTGTTGTACGGTACAACAACCCCCCATTTTTAGCTCGTTCACATCAAATAATGGGGATCCTTTCTATAAAAATTTTGGCTAAGCACCTTTTAGGATTTTTATTAAGTCAATTATCTTACGATTTTGTTAATTTTTCATTTTCTTTAGATTCTTGTTTTGATTGCTTGGTTGAAATCGATTTTTTATAAGTTTCCTATTGACGCTTGTTTCGTCTCATTTGGTCAACCGGTTTGTAAATAGCACTCCTTTGAATACTAACAATTATGTCGTCTGGGTTAAAAAATGCGGAGTTTAATAATGCATCTAGTTTAAATATTAACCTCTAGATTAGTTATTACTAACAATTTTTATTTTTACTCATACAGCCAAATCATAAAGCATCGAGATTTCGATAATTTACTCTAATTTTCAAATAAATTACTAAACTCGAAAAATCCGGAAAATCCAAAATGTCAAAATGGCTGTTCTAGGTAAATTAGCACTTGAGATAAATTCATAACTTAAAATCACTAAAATAAAATTAAAAAACTAAAAACTAATTTTTAAACATTAAATTTTAAATTAATTAAATTAAAATTTAATATTAAAAAACAAATATAAAAAAAAATAAAAATAAAAATTAATTAAATCGCATCGGAAGTTTTAATAGCACATTACATCGCATTGGGAAAGTTTAATAGACACATCATTTTAAAAACCCCGATGGCCTTCACCTCCGATGCGATGACTTAAACTCATTTATTCCCATCCGATTAAGCTTCTTAGCCCCGATGTGATTGAATCGCATTCATTTGATTCGATGGTGTTAAGTAGTGACGTTAGTGGAATATGAAAGTTAGTAGTGGTAAGTTAGTCTTATGTTAGTTTAAAATATGTAGTGTTAGTTTGTCATAAGTATAGTGTTAGTTAGTTTTAAATAAGTATAATGTTAAATTGTTTTAAGTTAGTGTAGTTTTAAATTAATTGTTAATAATACATTAGTTTTTAATTAATATAATATTAGTATTATGGTAAGGTAAGTTAGTTAGTAATTGGTTAGTTTTAATGTTAAGTTAGTGTTAGTGATAGAATAGTTTTAGATTAATATAATGTTAAATTAGTTTTAGTTTAATAATTAATTTAATATTTAAATATTTAAAATAGAATTAATTTGATTAGATTTATTATTAATTAAATTAATTTGTTTATAAATAGTTAGTTATATTAATCAGTTAGATTAATATTTAATTAGATTAATTTATAATTAGCAATTAAATTAGAATTAATTATTAGTTAATTATAGGCTAATTTAGGATTAGATTTTAACTAAATTCTGATTTTTTTTTAGCCCAGCAACAGAGTTCCCAGATTTATTTCAGATTTGACTTATCAACTTTGGAGGCTAATAAATTGAGATTTACTTTGCCAAATGAGGCCCAGGATGGCTCATTGGAAAGAGAAAATCAAGGAGAGCATTTCTGAGGAGGTTTCAATAACATATTTGATCATTTATTGGGTCAAAAATCAGGCAGAAGATCAAGCTCCGAATTTCTAAAAATAAAATCAATTTTCTGAGTTTTGTTTTCTTCATTTTCATTTGCCCAACCTCTTCTAATTGCAGATTCATGTATCAATATTATCCTTGGTTAATTAAGATTGTTATGAGTATTAACAAGAAGCTCAAATTTCCTTTTTATTTATTTAAATAGAATTTGATTGGATTTGTTTTAATGTTAGAAATAATATTTGGATTTTATTGTTGCATCTTAATTCATGTTAATTTATTTTTGCAGGAAAAAACAATAGAAGGGATATTGAGGAAAAAGATTTCAATCAATGAGAAGACTCCAACAATTAAAGATTGGAATTTTTGAGCAATTAAAGTTGGATTGGGCAGATTTTTCTTCAACAAACTCTCTTCTAAAAATACTTTTGGGAGGATTATAAATTGCAGATGGCAAAATGTAAAAAAGGGGCTGCTCTCCTCTGCAATTCCAGACTTCTAAAAGCATTTATGTAATAGGAATTTAGAGTTGTAGATGGGGAGGAGAGAAAATTTCAGATCTGAACATTAATGAGGGTTTATTCTTTATATCTTGAATTATGCATGATGGGCAGAGTTTGCATTTCTGCAGCTCTTGTCTTGAAAGCAGAAATTTAAGTAATATAAAGTACTGTTAGAGACCAAGATCAAAGAAGCAGATTCAATTAACTGGTATTTTTGGCATTTCTGTATCAAATACCAGTTTCATTTTTATGTTAATAAAATTGTTGTTTCATTTTATTCATGTTTTGGCATTTCTGTTGATATGGACAATTTGTCTCAAATTGTTATGTATCTCTGCTCTTATGAATTAAACTCTGATTTCTGAGTAACCATTACTCAGAAATCTGTCTTATAACACTGATTTATTAAATAGTAATGTGTTGTGAATTTCTTCCACATGTTATCATTTAATTATTAGTTTGACTGATATGATAATCGATATCAATTTTTGTGAATTTCTTCCGGATTGTTGTTGATTTATTATTTCAGTCAAATGGTCTCAATAGAATGTGTTTTGGTACTCACAAATGTGAGCTAATTGAATTTCTGCGTTAGCTTAACATTAATTTAAAACCAAACATATTTTAATTCTCATTATTTAATCATCTTGCTCTTAGTTGAGTTAGATTTTCATCTACCTAATTGAGATAGGATTTAGATTAGTTTCTTTTGATTACATTATAGAATAAGTTTGCAATTAGATTAAATTTACATTCTTTTAAGTCCTCTTCTCAAAGAGGCAAAATCTTAGTTGTGGTTTGGCTGAACCCAAATCAGCTTAAGGGTCATTCTCTTGCCTGATCAACAAAAAGAATTGATCTGATATCCCTGTCTATTGGTAGTTAACGATACATCGTAAACCAATAGCGATAGGGAAAAGGTAATTGGACCTAGTTATACCAGTCGGAGCCACTATCATAAATTTTTGGCGCTAGAAGGAGGGCCTGAGATTTGTTTTACTTTGGAGTATTTGAATTCTAACATTTCATTTTTATTACAATGGCTCCTTTAAAACTTCCAATTTGGAGTTGTATACATGGACGTGCATCTTCCAATACTCCACCCGAAGTGGTAAGACTCTTGTCTCAGGTAAAGTTTAATGGTGAGAGAAATTCTTCTGCTTTTAATCATGTCCGTCGATTATTCAAAATGTTTCAAATTATGATTTTCAAGGAATTGACGAAGGCATTTTATGCAGAATTTTTACTCTCACATTTGCGGCAAAAGCTAGAAACTGGTGTAGAACTCTTCCGGTTGCCTCAATTCACAGTTGGGATCAATTTGTTACAATTTTCGTTTGTAAATTTGACCACTATGATTATGATCAGGTATGTGATGAAATTGAATATCTACGAAATGAAAATGAGTCTGTTAGAGATTTTAATATTCGATTTCATTTAAATTGTTTAAAATTTAATTTCAAAGATGAACCTATGAAAGAAGAATCACTAGATTGGTTTGAACATAATTATTCTCTTCCTCCTATTCCCGATCCATATGAAATTAGTTCAAACTTTGTTCCATCCTCTTCTAACATAAATGAGAATTCTAATTTGGGTGTGCAAATAAATTGTGATGAAGAGGTTTTACAAAGCTTGGAAAATATTTCTAATCAAATACAAGAAGACAATAGCAGCAATTTTGGAGAAAGAGCCGCCTTGAAATCTGAAAGCTACTTTGAGGTAAATTTAGAAAATCAAAATCAGCAAGTGCAAGCAACAATCAAAGTAAATAAAAGTATGCAAACTGCTGTACAAATTTCTGAATCTTTTCATGATGAGCAAATGCTGAAATCAGAGCAGCAAAGTAATCTTCTTCAAAAAAGCATGAGTGCGCAAAGGAATGATTTAGAATCTGAAATTTACAATGAGCATAATGTACAAGAATTCTCAAATAGAAACATTTTTAAATGCATTATTTCAGATTCACATTTTTCCCTTTATCCTGATATTTTTAATGATGGTAATTTTTCCCCTCTTGGTGTTAATGATATTTCAGAAAATACAGAGGCTGGTCTAAATGAATTACCATTAAGTTTTTATCAAGATACAGAAGCAATTAATGATCATTCTTTTGCCATTAATGAACATGAAATTCTTGTTCCTCCTTGTTTTGATATATTGGATGAGATTGAAGGGGATTCTAAAGAATCTTGTGAAGTCATTTATGATAATTAATCTGACATTGAGGATGTTGATTTCTATTTTTCTCAAGAGAATCCTCATGATAAAATTCAAATAACATCTGAGAATGAGGAACATTTCAATTTAGAAATTATTCCAACTAATCCTCACTCTAAAGCAGATAATCATCTTCATGATTTCACTATTCAAGAAAATATTTCAATTTATGATTCATATCATGATCAAGCTTTCATTCCTGTTCATAATCATAATTCCCCTTCTAATTCACAAGTTGGAATTCGAAATTACTCAAATTCCATAATTCTGGCCAATCCTTGTGAAAAAGAAATTATTTCAAAACAATCCCAATTGTGCTGTAACATTAGTTGTAACAATAGTGATTTCGTTTTATTTTTGTTTCCTCACTTATTTTGTATTAAATCGGATTTATTTTCAAATTTTATTTTTCAGATTTTTGATACATTACGCTGGCATATTGAGCACTTTACTATCGAACATTCAATTGATGCATTGCCCTGTTGGAAAATTGAAATTTTATTTTATAATCAAGAGCATCAAAAGCTATTTCAATTTCAATTTCAATCAATGCTAATATTTTATCAAAAGTTTCTATCTTCTCAAAGGCAATATCAACAAGAGAATGTATTTTTAGAAATCTGCCAGCAATCCAATTTAATTAATAATTTTCCATTTCATTTGAAAGATTTCCATCCATTTTTCATTAATTCATTTGAAAAATATTTGGAAACTTTTCTATCATGGAAGATTGTTAATAACTTAACATTAACACATAACACTAACAGTTTCTTCTAGGCCTTTGAATTTAAAAGTTCATATCCACATTCTGGCCTGTCATCTCTTCTTTTGAACATTTCCCAATTATTAATAGAAATCCATCCAGATTTCTATGATCCAATTGGTATTCAATTGGAAAGAAAATTTCATGAGAAGGAGATTTTAGATAAGCTTCTAACAATAGTTGTACATTCTGATTTCAGGTCTAATTTTCTTAGTTCAATAAGATTTCTATTTTTATTACTAACATTTGAATTGTACATACATGCAGGGATTAAAATGAGAAAATGGTTACACTGGAAATATGACTATACCTAGTCATTTTTCAAGTATATGGTTAGAATAGGAGTAGAATTAATTTAGTTAGTTTGTTTTATATAATTAATTTATTTTTAATAGTTCTGTAGATTAAAAATAAAACAAAGCAATCAGCCATTTTCATACATGTTCAACGAAAACATTTTCTACCAATCAAAAAATTTTAATTCTTGCTTTCCTTTTTGAATTTCTTATAGCAATACCTCTACTCTGTCTATTTTGAATAATCTCTTGATTAAATTCAATTAAGGTTGCACTTGGCCTCAATCGCCTCAAAGCCACTTTTCTTAATTTCGGGATTTCCTCCTAAGATTTTCTTTTGAAATTTATATGATAAAGGTTTTGAGGATATAAAAGCTTCATGATCTCATTATCCCATGAAATGTATAGTTGTCTATGATAAGCTTAATTCTGAATCAATCATTATTAGTCAGTCTAAACTTTCATGGTAATCATATAAAGTTCATAATATCTTCCTCGAAATTTGTTAAGCTGACTTTTAGGATGTCCATTTTGCTGTGTGCACACATTCAAATCTGTTTTGACATATTTCCACAATTAGTGGCTTTATCCCATTCAAACCTTTAGTTTATTATTTGATGCTGCAATATGCATCATATTCATTTACTAAAGACATTATTGAACAGTCACTATAACAATACAGATTTTTCTCAAGTTAATTCAGAATGTGCAGAGGTAATAAATTGTTGTTGCAATTCAAAAAGGAAGCATAGTTTCATATTTATTTCTGGTAAATTTTATATTTCCTGAACATGAATAAACATATCTTATTTAGGTTGATTGCTCACTCCGATTTAGAATAAATAATGAGATGATTTTGAACAAAGTCAGAATTTTGATAAATCGAAGGAAGAATTTGAAGATTCATGAGGTAAAATCTACAGACAATTTCCTTCCAAGTATGCATTTACAAGTTCATTTTCATCTATTATTAGTTTATCTTTTCTTTAGTTTATTTATGATTCTTTTTCTGTTTTAATTGCAGGTTTTCATTTGTTTTCAAAACTTGAAGTAAGCAGCAAACCCATTTCAAATTTGCAACAAGTTCAGGAAAATTTTTATTTATGATTCATTATAATTTGAGCATTCTTTAACTTTGCTTTCATTTATTTAAAAAATCCAATTGAAATTAAAAACAGTATCGCAAGATTCATATCAGAAATGTTCCAACTTGATTTTCATATTTCCGATGCAAGATCTCTGATGTGTTACATCATTCAATTTTTCATAAAATATCAAATCACATATCGCATTGGAATAAATTGAAAGGTTTGTTTTTCATTACAAAAATTCTGATGCGATGAAATGGATAGCAAACGCGTATATCACATAAGGTTAATTCATTTCAAACGTTCTGATGCGATGAACCCAATCGGCAATTGCAAATTGGGGAAATTACATTCTAATATATCTATTTGCAAAAAACTCCGATGCAATAAAGTTCAAATCGCAATCGAGAATTGGTAAAATCATATCACAATTGGTTAAAAGGTTAAACTTTTAAAAAGTTCCGATGCAATGAAGTCTAATCACAATCGCATTTCGGCAGAATCCTATCACAGTTGATTCGTTCATTTCAAAAAATTCCGATGCGATCAACCCAATCGGCAATCGCAAATTGGAGAGACCTCATTTTGATATATCCATTTGCAAAAAACTCCGATGCGATGAAGTTCAAATCGCAATCGCAAATTATTAAATTAGTCAAGGATTAATTTTGAAAGACCTTCGATGCAACAAGTCTAATCACAAATCGCAAATCGGGAGGAAAATTGAATACATCCTTGTGTGCTCATTTTAAAAATTCCGATGCAATAATTCATCACCAATTGTTTATCGCTATTGCTTCTTATTAATCGCCAAATGCTCATTGCTCATCGCTTTTCACTAATTGCCGATTTTTCATCGCCTATCATTCTTCGCTCATCACCGATTATTATAAAAATCGTATCGCTGCTATCGCAATTGTTTTAATTTCAATTCCCTTGAACACAAATCATTTCGTTTTTACATTTTACTGCTTGCTTTAAATTAAATAAAATAAATAATGATTTTGAGTTATAGGATTTTGGTTAGTTTGCCTTCTTCATATTTTTAATGTCAAACTAAAAGAAGAAGTCAGCTAGTATTGGATAAATTGATACCTTCAGGTAAGATCAAATGCAATCATCCAATGGTAAGATTCATGTACCCACTTTCATTAATTTCCATTTCATTACTTTAGTTTCAATTTTGCTTTTCAAAATTATGTTGATATTTGAATCTGTTTTGCAGCTCTTCATAAAAGCTTTCAATCATCTGCTAAATCATATTTTGGAAGCCCTATGCTCTTTTCCTGGTTTTATTTTCAAGAAGTAACAATAGTCTTCATTGAAACAGCTACACTAGGAAGTTTCTGAACCTTTAATCTATTTCTTTAAAGCATTTCTTTTATTAGAAAATGATTAAGATAATGCTTTGAAACAAGAATATTGACTTTAGACAGAAATTTTTCATTTGTCGCTGAATTTTATCATCTCTGCTATCTAAAGCCTAAAACATTTACAATCCTGCAAGGTATAAGTTTTCTGGATCTCGACATAAGAAGGAATGATTACATGATTATTTTCTTTTACTTCAAGTGTTGAGACATTGGTATAAACATTTTTGTTAGAGTTTGTATTTCAAAGCTTGGATTTTCCTTTCCACTTTTTTTGCTTCATTTTAATTTTGTTTGCTGATTTCTTTTCTCACTTTAGTTTAAGAATTCTTTTTCTTTGGTTTTCAGTTTTTGGTGACTTTGTCATGATTTATATGGAAGGCCTTCTTGTTACTTAACAATGGTTGGCATACATGGGAAAAATTGTTAATAGTCTCCTATTAGTTATTTCTTAAAATCTCTTACCAAAATTTGTTTTTCTTATTATAAAGATAGACATACTTAAGGAAGAGATTACAAAACAAGAAAAGTTGACGAAGTATCGTGAAATTTGAGAAATTTCTTTTTCATCAAAATTGTAATTATTTTGAGATTTCAATACTTTATTAAGATCTTTCAAAATTCTATTATCAGTCAAGAAAAGTTATTTTTAACCAAGTAAAGACACTTTACAGCAAAGCACTTTTAACTCTGAAATTGTCATTCTCAACTCTTAAAGAGTTAATGATTCTCCCTATTTAAAAAGAGTTTTATTTTTCTAGAGTGTAATCCAAAAATATATTTAAAACTTAAAAGATAAGAGGTCTCATCACGAGCCTGCTTACCATGATCAAAGGGGAAAAATAGGCTGACATTACCAACACTGCTAAACAAACCAGGGTAATGGCTTATAATTGCAAAAAATTGTAAGACAAGGGGTCTCATCACGAGCCAGCTTGTTCAGTCCAATTATAACCAGTGAATAGCATTGTCAACTATCTGGCTACCAAACCAGGACAATGGCTTTTAAGAATAAAAAATAAAAAATAAGCATATATAAATGGATTTATCTTTAGGTCAATAATTCTTAAATAGATAGGATTCTGAATCATTGATGATTAAAAGGTAACCTTGTCGAGACTATAGATGTTTGCTGGCAGCAGTGGCTCTACCTGTGACAAATGAGTACACTTTAAAAGCTCGACTGTAAAGTGACCCCTGCTTTATCTCTAGAACTAATTAAGGACTGATATAGAGTTATGAGATATTTTAATTTATGAGGAATTTCAAGAAAATTATAGTAAGATGATTGTTGCTTTTATTCAGATTAATAAACCTAGTCAAACATTCCAAAAAATAATTTTCTCTTCTTTAATTATTTTTACTTTAATTTTGAGAAAATCTTATCAAACAGAGATAACTGTTTCTTCCAGTGAATCACCAATTGTTGTACGGTACAACAACCCCCAATTTTTAGCTCGTTCACATCAAATAATGAGGACCCTTTCTATAAAAATTTTGGCTAAGCACTTTTTAGGATTTTTATTAAGTCAATTATCTTACGATTTTGTTAATTTTTCATTTTCTTTAGATTCTTGTTTTGATTGCTTGGTTGAAATCGATTTTTTATAAGCTCCCTATTGACGCTTGTTTCGTCTCATTTGGTCAACCGGTTTGTAAATATCACTCCTTTGAATACTAACAATTATGTCGCCTGGGTTAAAAAATGCGGAGTTTAATAATGCATCTAGTTTAAATATTAACCCCTAGATTAGTTATTACTAACAATTTTTATTTTTACTCATACAGCCAAATCACAAAGCATCGAGATTTCGATAATTTACTCTAATTTTCAAATAAATTACTAAACTCGAAAAATCCGGAAAATCCAAAATGTCAAAATGGTTGTTCTAGGTAAATTAGCACTTTAGATAAATTCATAACTTAAAATCACTAAAATAAAATTAAAAAACTAAAAACTAATTTTTAAACATTAAATTTTAAATTAATTATTAAATTAATTAAATTAAAATTTAATATTAAAAAACAAATATAAAAAAAATAAAAATAAAAATTAATTAAATCGCATCGGAAGTTTTAATAGCACATTACATCGCATCGGGAAAGTTTAATAGACACATCATTTTAAAAACCCCGATGGCCTTCACCTCCAATGCGATGACTTAAACTCATTTATTCCGATCCGATTAAGCTTTTTAGCCCCGATGCGATTGAATCACATTCATTTGATTCGATGGTATTAAGTAGTGACGTTAGTGGAATATGAAAGTTAGTAGTGGTAAGTTAGTCTTATGTTAGCTTAAAATATGTAGTGTTAGTTTGTCATAGGTATGGTGTTTGTTAGTTTTAAATAAGTATAATGTTAAATTGTTTTAAGTTAGTGTAGTTTTAAATTAATTGTTAATAATACATTAGTTTTTAATTAATATAATATTAGTATTATGGTAAGGTAAGTTAGTTAGTAATTGGTTAGTTTTAATGTTAAGTTAGTGTTAGTGATAGAATAGTTTTAGATTAATATAATGTTAAATTAGTTTTAGTTTAATAATTAATTTAATATTTAAATATTTAAAATAGAATTAATTTGATTAGATTTATTATTAATTAAATTAATTTGTTTATAAATAGTTAATTATATTAATTAGTTAGATTAATATTTAATTAGATTAATTTATAATTAGCAATTAAATTAGAATTAATTATTAGTTAATTATAGGCTAATTTAGGATTAGATTTTAACTAAATTCTGATTTTTTTTTAGCCCAGCAACAGAGTTCCCAGATTTATTTCAGATTTGACTTATCAACTTTGGAGGCTAATAAATTGAGATTTACTTTGCCAAATGAGGTCCAGGACGGCTCATTGGAAAGAGAAAATCAAGGAGAACATTTCTGAGGAGGTTTCAATAACATATTTGATCATTTATTGGGTCAAAAATCAGGCAGAAGATCAAGCTCCGAATTTCTAAAAATAAAATCAATTTTCTGAGTTTTGTTTTCTTCATTTTCATTTGCCTAGCCTCTTCTAATTGCAGATTCATGCATCAATATTATCCTTGGTTAATTAAGATTGTTATGAGTATTAATAAGAAGCTCAAATTTCCTTTTTATTTATTTAAATAGAATTTGATTGGATTTGTTTTAATGTTAGAAATAATATTTGGATTTTATTGTTGCATCTTAATTCATTTTAATTTCTTTTTGCAGGAAAAAAAAATAGAAGGGATATTGAGGAAAAAGATTTCAATCAATGAGAAGACTCCAACAATTAAAGATTGGAATTTTTGAGCAATTAAAGTAGGATTGGGCAGATTTTTCTTCAACAAACTCTCTTCTAAAAGTACTTTTGGGAGGATTATAAATTGCAGATTGCAAAATGTAAAAAGGGCGGCTCTCCTCTACAATTCTAGACTTCTAAAAGCATTTCTGTAATAGGGATTTAGAATTGTAGATGGGGAGGAGAGAAAATTTCAGATCTGAGCATTAATGAGGGTTTATTCTTTATATCTTGAATTATGCATGATGGGCAGAGTTTGCATTTCTGCAGCTCTAGTCTTGAAAGCAGAAATTCAAGTAATGTAAAGTACTGTTAGAGACCAGGATCAGATAAGCAGATTCAATTAACTGGTATTTTTGGCATTTCTGTATCAAATACTAGTTTCATTTTTATGTTAATAAAATTGTTGTTTCATTTTATTCATGTTTTGGCATTTCTGTTGATATGGATAATTTGTCTCAAATTGTTATGTATCTCTACTCTTATGAATTAAACTCTGATTTCTGAGTAACCATTACTCAGAAATCTGTCTTATAACATTGATTTATTAAATAGTAATGTGTTGTGAATTTCTTCCACATGTTATCATTTAATTATTAGTTTGACTGATATGATAATCGATATCAATTTTTGTGAATTTCTTCCGGAGTGTTGTTGATTTATTATTTCAGTCAAATGGTCTCAATAGAATGTGTTTTGGTACTCACAAATGTGAGCTAATTGAATTTCTTCGTTAGCTTAACATTAATTTAAAACCAGACATATTTTAATTCTCATTATTTAATCATCTTGCTCTTAGTTGGTTTAGATTTTCAGCTACCTAATTGAGATAGGATTTAGATTAGTTGCTTTTTCTTACATTATAGAATAAGTTTGCAATTAGATTAAATTCACATTCTTTTAAGTCCTCTTCTCAAAGAGGCAATATCTTAGTTGTGGTTTGGCTAAACCCAAATCAGCTTAAGGGTCATTCTCTTGCCTGATCAGCAAGAAGAATTGATCTGATATCCCTGTCTATTGGTAGTTAACGATACATCGTAAACCAATAGCGATAGGGAAAAGGTAATTGGACCTAGTTAAACCAGTCGGAGCCACTATCATAAACGGAAAAGGAGCTGTATTAAGGTCCGGACCGGGTGGTTATCCTCCAATGTTGTAGCAGCGATTTTCGAGGCTTCAACAGACACCTAAACTTTGACCACATCATCAGTCTGAGCAAGAAGAATGTAGTCAGAGATATGCCAGCAATAAAGAAGCCTTCAAATGCCATATGTAAATATTTCCAATTGGGCAAACAGACCTGCATATCTTTCAAGACCAAAGATGAACTATCAACAAGTAGGCCACTTCAGCTTGTACACATGGACCTGTGTGGACCTTAAAGAACTAAAGCACTAAGCGGAGAATCTTATTTCATGCTGATAATAGATGATTTTTCTAGAATGACGTGGGTAGCATTTCTCAAATATAAATTTGAATCACTTGAGAAATTCAAGATATTCAAGGCATTGGCAGAAAATCAAACAGGATGCAATCTAAAGTGCATCAGATCAGACAGAGGAGGAGAATTCACAGACTATGATTTTGCAGACCTATGCAATGAGCATGGGATAAAACAACAGTTTACAATTGCAGGTACACCTCAACAGAATGGAGTGGAAGAGAGGAAAAATAGGTCAGTACAACAGATTGCCAGAGCTATGATTCAAGAAAGTAACATTCCCCAAACCTACTGGGCAGAAGCAGTACACACAACTGTTCACATTCTCAACAAAGCTCATCTAAGACCAAATTGTGATAAGACTCCTTACGAATTATGGCATGGTAAACCAGAATCAATCAAGCACTTTAGAGTCTTTGGAAGCAAGTGTTTCATAAAAAATAATGATGAAAAACTAGGGAATTTTGATGCAAGAGCTGATGAAGGAATATTTTTAGGATATGCATCCAAGAGTAAGGGTTACAGGTGCTACAACAAAAGACTGCACAAAATTGTGGAAAGAATTGATGTAAGATTTGATGAATATCTACCAAACAGAACAAGAAGCACAATATGCATCAATCCTCCATATGATAATGAAGATGAGAACTAAGATAATGATGAACTAAGCAAAACAACAGAAGATACTGAATTAAACTCAAAAGGTCCTTCCAGACACACTCAAAATAACCATCCAGAAGATAAAATCATTGGGGACAAGAGTGTGGGAGTCCATACAAGAAGACAACTCGCTGAACAGACAGAAGAAGTATACCTAGCCATGCTATCTCAAATAGAGCCCAAGAAGTTCGAAGAAGCCAAAAAAGACAAAAAACTGGGTAAATGCTATGAATGAAGAACTGGACCAAATTGAGAAGAACAATATCTGGGAATTAATTCCAAGGCCCACTGGGAAAAATGTCATTGGCACTAAATTGATATTCAAGAATAAGATGAATGAACAAGGGCAGGTAATTGGAAATAAAGCCAGACTTGTATGCAAAGGATATTCACAAACTGAAGGTCTTGATTATGATGAAACCTTTGCCCCTATAGCCAGAATGGAAGCAATCAGAATGTTTTTGGCCTTTGCATGCTATCATGATTTCAAGGTATATCAAATGGATGTGAAATCTGCCTTCCTGAATGGAGATCTAGAGGAAGAAGTCTACATGGAACAACCTGAAAGATTCTCATTAACAGATAAACATGACTATGTGTGCAGATTAAAGAAAGCTTTATATGGCCTGAAACAAGCTCCTCGTGCATGGTATTCAAGGCTGGCCAAATACTTGCAAAAACAAGGGTTCAATAAGGGAGGAGTAGACAACAATTTGTACATAAAGGCTAATGATAATGAAATCTTGATTGTAGTAGTGTATGTAGATGACATCATGTTTGGTAGAAACAAACATGAGTTCGCAAAAGGATTCGCTGAAGAAATGAAATCAGAATTTGAGATGTCTATGATTGGAGAGCTCACCTTCTATTTAGGACTTCAAATTCAACAAAATAACACAGGAATATTCATTTCGCAAGAAAAATACTTAAAAGAAATGTTGAAAAGATTTCAAATGGAAGACTGCAAACCTGTGTCAACTCCCATGATCACTGGATGAAAACTATGTGCTAATGATGGATCAACAGATGTAGATCAAAAACTTTACAGATCCATGATAGGAAGTCTGCTATACCTAACAGCTTCTAGACCAGACATTATGTTGGCAGTAGGACTTGTGGCAAGATATCAAGCAACACCAAAACAAAATCATTTACTTGCAATCAAGAGAATATTTAGATATCTACAAGGTACTTCACATTATGGCCTATGGTATCCAAAAGGAAAAAGCTTCACATTGACAACATACATAGATGCAGATTGGGCCAGCTGTGTGGATGACAGGAAAAGCACAAGTAGAGGTGCATTTTATTTTAGAAAAATTCTGGTGGCATGGCTAAGCAAGAAGCAAACTTTTGTCTCTCTATCTACAGCAGAAGCATAATACATAGCAGCAGCAGCATGTTGCGCACAAGTAATGTGGATGAAACAAACTCTCCAAGACATGAAGGTAAGCATTGATGAACCCATTTCTATCAAATGTGACAATACAAGTGCAATAAGTATATCAAAAAATCCTGTACTTCATTCAAAAACAAAGCACATCCCAATAAAGTACCACTTCCTCAGAGAACAAGTAGCACAGAAATTGGTGAAGTTGGAATATGTACCAACAAAGGAACAAATAACAGACATATTCACAAAACCTCTTACTAAAGAACCATTCGAATATATAAGAGACAAAATAGGGGTAGTGTCTACAGATGTTACTCTTTGATATGAAAAAAAATAAAAATAAAAATAAAAATAAAAAATAAAAATAAAAATAATAATCAGGGCTGCATACAAGAAACATGATCAGTGCAGAAGACAAGTGATAGTCAATATCAGACAAGAAAACATCACTCCAGGGGGAGAGTAGTCAATAAATTGTCATAAAAGAGCTAGAACAATGGAGCAGTGCATGGAACAGGTCCTCAAGATCAACGTATTATGAAAAGATAGAAACCACACTGGGAAAAGAGCAACCCTTTGCCATTGATGTCAAAGGGGGAGGAAAAGCAAGCAAAAGAAGAAAGAGTCTTCTAAAAGGCAAGCAGAGGAAGTCCTGGAGGAAGCATTGGAGTATTTCCATCAATGCCAATGGGGGAGACTGTTGGAAATATTTTCATTGATTGCAAAGGAGCACAAAGGAGCAGCACCAAGACAAGGGAGCAGATCAATTTCAGATGGAATTGTTGCAGAGATGTCACATAGGGTTTAATGTATCAGTGGGTTGCGGATGCCCATTTGGGGTTTTTACTGTAATGGAAAATGATGGATAAGAACCACAAAAATTGAATATAGAGGTTAAACCATAGAAGAATTGATTGTGAGGATTTTGGCCTTTGTTGTAATAAATTGCAAAATTTTATTTATTTGTATATACTTGGCAAATTTCTGGAAGCGTTCATCTCTTCGAATTCATTGAATTTATGGTCTTTCTGTGTAGATTGTGAAGTGTGTAGAATTAACTTCTGTGTAAAGGAGTAGAGGAGGATTTGAATGTGTATTAGCCTCTGTGTAAAGATGGAGAAGGAAGGTTCCAGAGAAATCAAAGTTAAAACTGAAATCCAGCTTCAAACGCAATTTAAACAGA
This sequence comes from Pinus albicaulis, assembly GCA_034641835.2. NCBI lineage: Eukaryota > Viridiplantae > Streptophyta > Pinopsida > Pinales > Pinaceae > Pinus > Pinus albicaulis. The sequence goes on from CM076569.1 coordinate 275,886,481, forward strand.
GTTTGCAGGTTAAGTGGTTTTGAAGGAAACCAGACACTGTTGTCGCACAACCTTTGAGATGTGAGCGTTTTTTCCCATTTCAAACACGATCGAATGATATTGTGACACGTCATGAGCACAATACCACCCATTTCGCGTTGCTTTTGGGTGATAAAGTTCTGGGGTCGATTGAACGCGATTGCCGTCTGATTAGATCTGTGGAAGATTCGATGGAGTTCGCGTTAAAAGCTGCGTGGGAGTTAAAACAAGGTATGGACCCGAGGTTGTTTTAATATTTCCGAAGGTTTAATGATATTTCAATGGAGTTTTATTAAAGTGGTTGAAGTTCGGAAATACACTGCTGAGGGGATTTTAACCTTTGTTTAAAAGTAAATTAAACATTTTCGAAGGTTTTGATATTCATTCCGAAAGAGTTTAAAACATTGGGTTAAAGTGAGTTATATTGTTCCAAACGTTATAAAAAAGGGGATTTTGCTTCCAAATATTATAAAAGTGGATTATAATGTTTTGAAAGGGAAAAGGAACTTTTAGCTTCCATGGTGCAATTTTATTAAACAAATCAATCAGATCATAAATCAGAAGCAAGTGCGATGAATGCGATGCGATGTAATCGCATATTGCAATCGGGGCAGGAGAAAAATCACACAAACACAGTGGTCACAGAAAATGGGAAGTGCAATATGATGACGTGGAAAGTGACGTGGCAGCTGACGTGGATCTGACCACACAAATTTCAAATAAATCAAGATGACGTGGTAGTGACGTGGTGATGACATGGCAAGGTGACGTGGCACGATGACATGGAGATGATGTGGACCTGGCCCGCATATCACAAATCGCAAGATCGGAGGGGTGAATATCGTAAGAGCAAAGTTGCGATGTGATGGACAGTGGCGATGCGATGCGATGTGGCAAGGCGATGCAATGCGAGCGATGGATGCGATGCGATGTGGCAAGGCGACACGATGCGATGCAGCTCAGAACCATTATTTAAAGAGATTTCAAGTCCGGGTGTAAGTGATTTTCCTTTGTAAATCGCATCGGAAAGAAAAGGAGCCATATAGCAAAGAACATTTGAAACTCCGAAGTGCGATAAAGCAATAATACAGCCTGGTGGGACCCTTCGCACATCGCATATCGGGAGAACAGATGGACGAAGGCACATGGGATATTTGAATCGCCAAAGTGCGATAAAGAGAGCGGACACGATAAAGAACAAAGCCGAAGCCTAAAGCATTTCAAGTCCGGCAGTATGTGGATTTTCTTTTGTAAATCGTTTCGGAGAGCCAAAGGAGGACTATAACGTAAAACAAAAAGGAAAGTATGAACGCGGGTAGAAAGGCTCGGGTAAGGACCCGACACAAAGAAAAAGGCAGAACCGAGTGTTTAGAAGAGTGGTGAAGGCTGAAAGTTGTGGGCACGAGAAAAAGAGGCAGAGTCGAGAAAAGAAGAATATAGTGGCACTGTTGAAAACAAACAGCTCGGTCAAGTTAGGCCAAAATGACAGTTATGCAGAATTGTGTTGAATATAATAGCAGGAACCGAAATGACTCTGACAGCAGCAGAAAAGACAAATGCACAACGAACAAAGAGATGAAAAGACCAAGTGAAATATTTTTGATGTAACTGTAAATGTAAATGTATTAATTATTTTCATTGTATGTGATGCAAAGGCAAGTCTCCAAAGGCAAAGAAAAACTTCTCTGTAATACTAAAATGTATACATACTGTTATATTATTCTGAATGGGCTGGACAAGAAAATGAGAAGAGGGAAGGCAAAGAGTCATACCTGTTCATTTCGAATTTCCTTTGGAATGCAAACAGCTATGAGGTGATCTCTATAAATAATGTTACTAGCATATGCATAAAGGTGTTAGAGAACTGGAGAATGGAGGAGAGAGAAAGAAAAATGTAAGAGAGCTGTAGGAGTTTAGAGAGTGTAAGAAGAAGGAGGAGCATATAGAGAAGTTGTGAAGATTCAAAGATGATATAAGGCAGATATGAAGGCTGGAGGACAACAGTGATGAAGGAACATAACAGAGCTGATACCCAGGTAAATCAACATGTGTTTTCATTGTAGTGTGAGGAAGTTGGTGCTTCCATATCAAGTTGTAGCTTGATAGAAGTCCAGTTGTAGCTAGCTGAGGTAGGAGCCTCCTGTAGGTTGTAGCCTGCAGAAAATAGATGGGAGTTGGAGCTTGCCTTTGCATCACAACAATAATAAGATGTGGTTTTCTCCCTTATGGGTTTCCACTTATATCTGTTGTCTATGTGCATGATGATTATGTGTTGATATTCTGTATTTAATCTGCTTAATACCTGCTTCTCACTTATTAAGATAGTTGTTCCATTGTACAATAAGTTGATCACAAAATGAAGATGTAAATAAGTGTAAAAGAAAGTTTCTAGAACCATAAAAGAAATCGTAATTCACCCCCCTCTCAGTTTAACCAAGGGTTCAACACTATGATGATTACATGTTTGAAAATTCGAATGGATCGGAATAATTCTTTGATTAAATATCTCTTTATCTTCAAAACTAGATTCACCTAAGGAATTAGATAAAACCATCTCTGAAGATAAACGAGTTTGAAGCCTTACATGTTCTAGTCATCATTATAAAGTAACTTCATAAGTGTTATTTTCCTACGAATTAAATAAATCGAGGCTGGGCAAGTGAAAAAATACCAAGTGAAGTCTTCAAGATTATTGATTGAATCACCAATTAAATTTTCTTTACCAATATTTAATAATTCATTATTAATATCAGTTCATCTACTTTCTAAAATTAAATTTGAATTCAAAGGGATTGCTGATTGATTACAAATTAAATTAAGATTGTTAAAGATATCAGGGTAGAGAGAAAAATAATAAGATGAAGATATATACCTAAAGGTTTCTCTATGCATAAATGATTTTTGATTTCCAAAATGGACACTTCAAATTCTTCATGCATCTGATTGATTTACAAATTGCCACTGAACTACTCCATAATTTGCAATTTATTATCAGTAGATTGTGAATTAATTTCAATAGTAGAATATATGTTGCCGACATTCTCTCGTTGATTAAATTGCTCATTTTTGCTAATATATTGTGCATTTTGTTGAATTTCTACTTGATGAACATTATGTAAATTTAGAGCATTTCTAGTATTATCATTTGTAATTTCAATTTGTGAAGAATAGAAGTTGTCATTATGAGCAAGTGTATCATTATCAACAAAGGATATACTTTCTAGTTTTTGATATTTATCACAAGACAAAGACACTAAATGTCTGAACCATTCAATTAATTGGAATTGAGGAGGGAAAATTTTAGACCAAAATTTCATTAAAATTAATTTAAATCTAAGATAAAATATATCCAAAGTCTCACCTTCCATCCTATGCAATTATTCTAACATATCACACACATTTTTGTAGTTATATTCCTGAAATGCATGAAGACAAATCTTGGAAAATCCATCCCAACTACGTATAAAGGAAACTGGAAGTGACAAGCACTAGTCATTGGCTTTTCTTGTCAAAGTATGCGCGAAGATCCTGCAAATAATATCTTCATCAATATTGAAATTGTTGCAATTCAAACAAATTGAAGAATATGACTAAAAGAAGATGTCTTACCATTTTATTTTACTTGAGACAGGGTTTGGACTACGTTTACCGGAGTGGAAGTTGGATGAGGTCCAATAAAACAATTCCAAGGAAGTTTTTTACATGGAGCCATAGTAATAAGAGAAAAACTTAAAAATTTCCAAAGAAAACAATTTACTATGGTACTCCTTCTAGCGCTAAAAATGTTGATGGCTTGAAATTATGTGCCTCAACATTAAAAGGGAGACCACCAGGTCGAGAACTTAATGCAACTCTTTTTCCATTGAAATGGTGGTTTTGACAGGTTAAACTAGGTCCAGTTACCTTCTCTCTATCTCTATTGGCTTACAGTATGACTTTCACTTACCAATAGAGAAGAGACATTAGATCGACTCTTCTTGCTGATCAGACAAGTAAATGATTCTTAAGTTGATCTGGGACTCAGCGAAACCACAACTAAAATTTTGCTCTTTGATAAGAGGACGACTAGAATGAAAGATGCAAATTAATCCTAAAATACAAGCAAAAGGAAAGAAATCCTAAGCCTACCTTGATTAGGAAGATGTAGATCTAACCCAACCGAGTGCAAATTAATTAAATGATTGAGATTTTAATGTCTAGATTAAAATGAATATATAGCTAATGAAATAGTTCCGTTAACTATTATTATTAACGGTGAATAATTAATCAAAAGCATTTTGGAAATAGTTAACTTAAATGATTAAACAATAATATAAGGAAATAGTTAATAAAATATTACTGTTTGTTAAATCAGAATTAAAAGGCTGATCTTTGAGTAAATAGTTACTTAGAGATTAGAGTTCAACATGCAAGAGCAAAGATAAATAACAATAGATCATTGAGACAAATTAATCACATCGACAATAGTGCACAAATATGAACGAAAGACACATTTATGTCATTATAAAATGAATTCAGTATAAAAACAATAGTATTTTAAATGCCAATTTATTGAATCTGTTTTTCTGGCTCTGATCTCCAGCAATCCTTTACAATGCTTAAACTCTGCTGGAAAATCAAGTTGCAGTAATGCAAACTCGACTCCTCAAACACAGTCCATAATGTAAAAGAAAAATTCCAAAATTATTCCCTAGATCTAAGATTTTACTCTCCTCCCACGTACAACTCTAAATCCCCATTACAATAGTGCTTTTAAGAATTCCAAAATTGCAGAGAAGAGAAGCCCTTTGCACATTCTACAAACTACTATACATAATTCCAAAATGAATTCCAAATAGGAGAGCTCTTGAAAAATTATTTTGCTCCAACAATTTTCATTGGTCTAAATTATTTTTCTTCTATTGATGGAGAAATTCCATTGATTGAAATCTTTTCTTCTTCATCTCTTCAACTGTTCTTCTACAAAAAACCAATCAAAATTAAATTAAAATAACAAATATCAAATTTGGAAAACAAAATATTTTCAATTAAAACTTAAATAAATAAATAAATAAAAGGAAATATGAGTTTTATATTGATACTTGTAAAGATCTTATTGGTCAAAGAGAACATATTCAAATGGATCTGCACTCAAAAGGACTATGAGTAAATGAAAATGTATAAAATTAAGCTCAGAAAATTGTTTTTGTTTACAAATTCAGAGCTTTATTTTATGCTGAATTTTAGGCTCATTTAATGACCAAATTTGATCATGCAACCACTTCAGAAATATTTTTCATGATTTTATCTATTTAATGGCCATCTTAGGCCTCATTTGGCCAAATAAAACTCAACTTATGAACTCTCAAAATTGAAGTGTTGAGTTTGGAACAATTCTGGAAAAATTGCTGCTAAAACTAAAATTTCAAAAATCTTAATTAAATATTCTAATCTTAAATATTAAAAAAAATCTAATTAATTGTTAATTAATTAAATACAATTTAATGACAATTAAAAACTAAACTAAATTAATTATAAATTAATTAATTAAAAAATATTAAATTAATATTATAAAAATAAAATAATTTAAATTATATTAAAAAAACAAACAAATGACACTTGTCATGATTTTATTGGTTGTTGGTCCCATAAAAATGGGCCATAGTGGTTTTTTTGGCCTACGTATGAGCCATTGTTAATGGAGTTACGTCGTAAGTTTTATGTAATAACTCCAAGGTATATCGAAGTTCCAAGGTGTATCAGGTATCGGAACATATGGAAAATTTTACATGGTCACGCTATTATTTTTACGATATTGGAAAGTTTTGATATGGAGTGGATTCGATAATTTCATTAATATTTTTAAAATTTTTGTATCGGGTACAAAATAATAGGAAATATTAGAGATCGGAGGAATTTTAAGAGTATTATTAGAGTGTTTTTTTCTGGATATGTGAATTTTCAAGGATTTTGGTTTTGGGATTAAAAGGGATAAAATTATAGCTATTTTTCGAAACATAAAGTTGTAAAGCTATTTTATAATAAAGTTTTGATTTCGAGGGTTATAAAATTAAAATTAAAATTAATATTAATAATAAAATTTAATTATTTACAAATAAATAAATTTATAAAATAAAAGTAATGTATATTTTATAAAGTTAAGGTACTGAAAAATATTCAATTTCCAATTAGACGCTATTTGCAAACTATGTAACTAAATGAGATGAAACAAGTACTGATGGAAAGCTAGCGAAAAGTCGAATTCAATGAAGCAATCAAAATAAAAATTTAGAGAAAATGAAAATTTTGCAAAATTGTAGGAAACTTAACCAAAAGAAATATTAAAAAGTGATTTAGCCAAAAAATTATGGAAAGAGTCCCTATTATTTGAAATAAATACGTCAAAAATGGGGGTGTTGAGTTTTCACCTCAACACCACCCTAATAATTCCCAATGGGTACTCTCCTTCCCTAAGGACCCCTAACTTGCAATGTGGTTATATGAAAGGTACAATATTATCAGTTGAGAAGAGAGTGTAGTCATCAAGCTTATGAGGAAACTCCACCTCAACCACATTCTCTAAGAGACCAAAACAACAATTCACTTGCCAAATAGTTTGCATTATGAGAACCATCCAACATTAGGGAGAAAAAAAAGTCCAAGTTCTTTAACTCAAACCTTCTTTTATAGGATTTGTGGGTTGATCCACTTATTCATTTATTGTAAAAAATGTAACTTATTTAATCGCTAGATAGCTATTATTCACTCACCCATGTATCACTCACATGCATACAAATCCTGTTTTGAAAATATAACATAATGATTATTTATCACCCTACACTTAACCTTCCTATTTGTACTTCTAGTGTTCCTATACTACCTTCCTCTTTTCATATTTAAATGGATGTACATGTCATCAATATTTTATTTTAATTAAATCATCTCATTAGTATTACACAAGTCCAAGTATGTTTTCACACTATCCATTTGAATTGAATTCATTTTCCCTTTTTCTTCTTGTTATTTTATGGGTACACTAATAATTATTTTTTAAATTAATTAAAAGTATTTTTATTTTATTTCATACGCATTTTTTAATACATTCATTTCTCTAATAGCTTTTTAAATAAGTTATCTTATTTGTCCTATATGCTCAATCATTCACTCATATATTTATTTTACTTTCAGAATTTAAATAGAATGCATCTAGTAGTCAAATATTTTTCGCACATATACATAATAATTATGATTGATACCAATGGTGTCATGATTCTCCATGCCCCTTTTTTAAAACCATGGTGAATCGGTAACTCATTGGGGTAATATGGGTGAGGCCCAAGATCAAAACTAGTGGCTGTCACTATAAAGCCAAGAGTATATCCAACAACTTGTATGCCAAATATACTAGGAATTTATGACTTAGCAAGAGTTGAGACTCCATGAGGGTGGGGGAGTCTACTCCTTGAGCCTTATCACAACGGTCCAAAGATGTCCCCTCATGGGATATGAAACTAGGTAGAGGGAATATAATTCCATTGTGCCAACCACTCGATCATCCCACGAGGAGACAATTCTTTATCTCCTTTATGAACTACCTTCCAATAAGTACCAAGGGTTCCATGCTCATGTATGCCCTTCAAGCATCCAATTTTCTTTGGTGGGGAAATGGTACAATGGTTGAGATCAAGTTAACTCAACTTATTCCTATCTTGTTGAGAGACTAGTAGCCACTAAGAAATAAGGATGACACCTTATTGTGTGCCCATCAACTAAACCTCGTGAGTAATCAAATAAACAACATTCCTTCATGGAAATATGTAACCTATAGATAAAATCACCATGGAAATTTTAGCATATAACATAGAAAAGTGAGTGCGCATAGGTGTTAACAGGGACATTGTTCATCATTTCCTAATGATACTATGCACAACTTCCATGCAATGCCATTACCCATGGATATGTTGATTAACTAGAAAACATATACCATGTGCATACATACATTGAAATCAATACATTAAATAATATCTTAATCATAAATTAAAAATATTTCATTAATCATATACCATATCATAATGTCTTGACCCAATCTAGAATCCGTATGATATTCTACGCAATCCCATTTAAATGTGAACCTATGGATTTCCTTTTGTTAAGGAAAATTTGGCTTATAGTAATAAACTAATTTTAACCCAGTAGACTTTACCAAGAGTCTACACAGAAGATATGTGTGTATAAAGTGAAACAATACAAGTAGAAACACTTCAATCATGCACACAAGAATTGACAAAGAAAAGTAATGGAAGTTACTGGATAATTCGTGAAATCCGTGTCTCTGTTGATGTAGGTAACTTGAAAGAAGATCTTCGATAGACCTTGGATTCTACTCCTTTCCTCAAACCTACACATAAGAGAGAGAACAACCTACTACCTCTCTGCAATCACAAGATTAACGCACAAACCAAAATCTAACATGCAAATATATAATGAAATTACACAATGGAAATATGGGGAAAATTTCTTCACTTTGCATTAATTTCATTGTAGAATGTACATAACTGAAGTAGCTGTAGCCTTCGTCGATATATCTCTGCCTACCCTCACTAGAATCAAGGGTTATGAATATCACAAGATAATTCTAACAACATTATGGAATAAGTTACCTCTTTTTCCTCCTGAGCCTTGTGGAGAGCTTAATGTATATAGTTTTCTCTTTACATTGGACACATTGAACTTGTGACACATTCTTGGCCATATTAAAGGTTGTGATTAAACATGAAAAAATCAATCATGAATTGATCAAACATGACCAAATAAATGCATAGCCATTAGAAATTTCTCTATGTTTCTTGATCTTTGTGGCAAAAGGGCGTTACTAGGATACTGCTTCACCCGTTACATTGGCGAAAGGCGTTGATAGACCTAGTATTTCAAAATTTACACTGCATAAAAGTGTTAATGATCTAGATTTTATGAAGGAACAAAATGAAAGAAAAATATAAACAAAAACACAATGATACAACTAAAACAAGACTTCAATTATTTAATAACAAAGTACCAAAAAATGTTTACATGCAAAATGGAAATAAACTAGCTCAGGCCATGGTAGCTTATCTTTGAGAAGAGATGTGGCGGCTACATGCCTTATGAACTATGTTACAAGGAGGATTTAAGGCCTATTTATTATTGAGAAATAATAGAAAACCCCAAACATCCAGAAACCCAACCCTAGGAGATGAAGTGCCAAAAGTCTGTGGGCCCTGTAGGGGTAAATTGGTACATCAACTTGCTAGGGTCGTATCTTTGGCATACGATTTCTATTTGACACATACGATACCTTGTTAGAAATATCTATTTAAGGAATGCAAGTTTTGACTGCAAACCCCTATCAAAGGTTAAATATTTTCCTATTTTGCAAAAAAACATCGTTTAGGGCCTCAAAATGGCTCCGAAAGTACAAGACTCAAAAACTACAAAAAATAGTAAACTATGCTACAATTAAGGAAATTGAAAGAAATAATGGTGGGGATCTAAGTGGAATAGGAGGGTGGCCACCAATATCCACCTGAATCATTTATTTCCCCTTAGTAAGCAATGGTCCCCATTACATTGAGTGCCTCCATGAAATGGGGAAACTTTTGTTGAACTTGGTCCCCGATGAGCCACTTGTCTTGGTGCAGGAGTTGGAAAATTTTGATAACTCAATACAATTGGATCTTCTGATGGATAGTGTTATTGATATGTGTGTCCATGATTTGATCAATTGTGGCCTGTTACATGTAGTTTGGGTTTAGCTCTGTTGGTGTTAGTTGTTCTGCAATGTCTGATGTGTCCCGTAATAGTGGAAAGTACATCTGAAGGAAGTCCATATTGAACACTAGGTGCAAGCCAAGGATGGGGGAATGTTGAGATCAAAAAAATTGTTTCCCATAGCCTTGGTGATGGTGTAAGGCTCATATCAAAGTGGTATGAGCTTCCTATGGGCTAAGGTAAGGCATAATTTTTGCAAATGCAACCAAATTTTGTCGTCCACCTGAAAATTTTGTGGTACCCCATGTAGATCATTCTGCTACTTGTACTTGGCATTGGACTTATCCAATATGTCATGCACCTGTTGGCGGATGTGTTGGATGTGTTAAATAAACTAGGTTTCTTTATCAACCTTAGACTGTACATGCGTGGATTCTATCGGTGTAGTCGCATGAGGCATGACAACATCAATCAGACACAATGGTTGAAAACCCAAACCCACTCGAAGAGGACTGTGACTAATCGATATATGGAGAGCTCTATTATAACTATGCTGAACATAATGAAGGCTCTAATATTTTTGATGTCCTCTGTCTTTCCATTAGTCTCGGGAAGGAATGAAGTCAACTTGGTGAGCTTAGTGTCCAATAATGTCTATAGGCTCAACTAGAATGTGCTCAAGAACTTGCTATTCCGATATGATATAATGGTATGCGAGATTCCAAAATGTACCCATACTTATTCAAAGAAGATTTTAGAAGTGTCCTTTGTTGAGATACTCTTTTTGCAAGCCACCAATATAGGAATCTTTGAAAATTTGTCCACGACCATAAATACATAGTGATTACCATGCTTGGAAGAAGGGAGGCCTGATAGATAGTCCATGGATATGGATTCCCAGGGTTGGATGGAAGTAGGTGGAGGAGTGTACAATCATTTATTATTGATGGTTGGCTTGGCAATGTCACAGGTAGTGCAGGATCTGATATATTTTCCAACATCCTGTTAGATTTTTGGACAATAAAAATACCTTTCTAGTACGACCACATTTGTCTCCACCCCAAAGTGTCTTGCGACCCGACTATAGTGTGCCTCCCAAATCATCTTGGCATGCTCGCTTGAAGGAACACATAGGTGGCACAGGTAGCATAATAATGCATCCTAGAGGTGGAAATCTAGAACTTGTTTTCCATCCACTAGAATCTGGCATGTGGTGGTGAACTCTGGATCAATTTTGTAAAATTGCTGCCATCAGGAGGTATCATGGCCACACGAGTTGAAACAATAGAGAAGTTTAGGGTTGAAATTTTTAAGGATGAAAGGTACATGCTTAGAGCTTTGTGAAATATGATGAAAAGGGGAATAGGATGTTGATTGATCCCATTAGGAGGCTTAGTTTGATTGGATGTGACAAAATGGCCTATAACACAATCTACAACATGATTGATGTTGCCCTTCTTGTATTTAATGTTTAAGTGGAATTGTTGCATATATGTAGACCACTTCTGATGCGGATCATTCTGCAAGTTACATTATGTCTGCATAAACCACAGAGGTGGGTGACTTGTGTGCATGACCGCCTCCTTCCAAAAAATGTAATGTTTCCATTGTCGACACGCCTACATGATGGAATACATAAATTTATCAAAGGTGGGGTATTTCTGAATTGTATTTGAAAGTGTCTCATAGTGATAGGCCATAGGATGCCCCTGTTGGGTGAGAAGTGCACTAATAGAATAATTAGAGGTGTCTGTATCAATTTAAAATGGTTGTTGTAAGTATGAAAATGTTAGTATATGTGTAGAGAAAAGGTGGTGCTTGTTGGGACTCAGACTAGAAAAAAATTGCTTTTTCTCTACCCTTGGTAACTTGAATCAGAGGCCAAGCGATATGAGATCATCCAAACATAAACCTTTGATAAAAATTGGCCAGGCCTAAAAATTTGTGAAGCTATGTTAGATTTGTCATGGCTGGCCAATCCTGAATGACTTGGATCTTAGCCGGATCCACATGCACGCCATGTTAATCAATGTTGTAGCCCAATTATTGGAACCGATCCATGCCAAATGTGCATTTATGAAATTTGACACATAGTTTGTGCGACTGCAAGGTTTGAAGGATATTCCAAATGTGTTGTAGGTGCTCTTGCCAACTCTTACTGAAGATGATCGAAATTTGGATAGGGGGCAAAAATTTGCCATAAATTCAAAGTGATCAGAATTGCACCAAACCAGAATGACCGGATCAGGCCCGTCATCAGGAATCCGACACAATTTGTTTCACTCAAAACAAAGTTTGTATGAGGAAGATAGAGCCCGCTTATCATAGTGCCAAACAAGCAAATTTAAAAAGAAGAAGGGCTAAACAGGGTCAAAGGCCAAAAATTGGGTTTTCCTCCATTTCTCCCAATGACACTATGCCAAGTGTCAATCTATGGTTGGTTGATGAAAAGGGTGATTTGTTGTGTTTTCATTGGCTTTGGAGAAGAACCAATGGCACAAGGACACATGGCTAGCTTGGAGGCTGCCACGTGCTCCCTTCCAAGTTCCAAATTCTAAATTTGGGTTGAGTTTGAATTTTTGAATTTTTATTAACAATGGCTGAATGAAATATTTGATCAATAGTCGAAATTTTCCATTAAAGACCAAAGTACGATTTTTATATGGGAAAATATTTTATATGAAAGTCCGTATGGGATTTTTTTTTTTGGACTGCTAGGTCTAGAGCATCTGTGCAACTGCTCACGCTTCAGCCTTCCTATTGCAGCTTCAATCCTAGCCGCATGGCCCCATCGGAGACCATACCGGAGGTGGGTGCTCCTCCCGACCATGCCTCAAAATTCTCTACTCCCATAAACTCTTTGAATCCACCTCAATCGAGTCCTGCAACCTCAAAGTTTGTCAAAAAACTAGAATTAATCCAGGAAGTTTCACTACCCCCTACGATCCCTCGAATGACTCGAGTTTCCCTTGCAAAGAAAGGACTCTTTGGGAAATTTACGGGAATTTGGCCTTTGTCAAATTCAGTCTAGAAATGGGTTGAGTGCAACTGGAAGGACAAAATAAAAGGGAAAATCTCTATCAGATTTTGTGGTAGGGGTTTTTATACCTTTCACTTCGAGACTAAGGAATACAAATATCTGATCTTAAAAAACGGGCCATACTTCATGGATACCAGGGGGCTCTATCTAAACAAATGGACTCCATACTTCGATCCTGAGTTCGACGTCCCTAATTAAGTCCCAGTGTGGGTTCGTCTCCATCATCTTCCCCTTCACTGTTGGGGGGATGATTTAGTTAGAGCGATTGGGAATGCGGTTGGTAAGTTCATCAATAGAAGTGAGCCGAAGGACAACATACAAGCTTGCGCAAGAATTTGTGTGGAGGTAGACTTGGGGAAAGGTCTTCTGGAGGTGATCAAGTTGAAGGTGGACAACTGGATGCACATTCAACAGTTGGACTACGAAAAAATCCCCTTCAAGTGCAAGGCATGCCACAACTACGGTCATTTTGCTAATAGATGCAAAAAAACAATAAAGGTTGAAAACACTGACCCTGAATCACAATGGGAAGTCATTAAAAAAAAGAAGTCGCCCCAAATCCCAGAAATGTTGGAGCTTCAACAACTCATCCATCCTATCATTTTGCAATCCCTAGCACCAAAACTCAATCTGAACCTCCTCTGGTCCCCTTCCAAACCCCTGAACCCTCCCCCATATCTTCCAATCCCTTCACTGCTTTGGCCACTTTGGAAGAGGAACCCCCCCATCTTCCCCTCTCCACCTTCCCATCTGAAACTCTTCCACAACCATCTCCTTCCAAATCATGCCCTCCCTCATCCTCAGCTAAACCATCATTTGCCTGGATAGTCACCAGAAATGCAACAAAGGAGTTGGGATCAGTCTTGGAAACCTTAAAGAAAACTGGACTAGGAAGAAAATCTGCTAAACACCACAGGGATGAAGCAGCTCAAAAAGACATTGCTCTAGGAATACAACACCAAATATATATCTTTATTGGAGGGCTAAATAATAAAGAATAAAACCAACAAGAAACAGGAGGGAAGATAGGGTCTTAGCCTGCATCCCTTAAATAATGAAAGCACTCACATGGAACTGTAGGGGATTAGGGAACCCCTCTAAAAAAAATTCCCTAAGATATCTCATCAAACATGAACAACCGGACATAATTATTCTCCAAGAAACCAAGCAAGGAGAAAAATATATGGGAAACATCATAAATAGAATAAAAAATTACATAGGCACAATAGTAGAGTCTAGAGGTGCTTTGGGAGGAATAGAAACAATTTGGAACCAAAACTCATGGAAAAAAATGTCAAAGTTAAAGGCCCAAAATTGGATAAAAGTTGAGCTTCAAAACATGCAATAGGATGTCACGATAACAATTTATAACATATATGGACCAAATCACTATAGAGACAAAGAAGCTTGCTGGGGCACTCTACAAGCTGACATGGAAGAGGAGGAAATAAAAAATTCATCATTTGAGGGGATTTGAATTTGGTTATGCACGCAAAAGAGAAAATATGGGGCACTTTTACTCCCGACCCTTCAAGAGATCAGCTGGAGAACATCATAAGAGATCATGACATGATGGACATCATCCACAAAAATAGAAGTTTTACATGGAGCAACTGCAGGCTTGGGCTAGGGAACATCATGGAAAGACTAGATCGCTTTGCTATTGCTGTCTCCATCATCTCCCTCTTCTCTGTGGAAGTCTCCTCCATTTTTCCTTACTTGGCCTCAGACCACTACCCTGTCACCCTTGTCCTCGGTGAACAATCAAACCTTGGGCCTCTGCCCTTTCGCTATAACCCTTTATGGAGTGACCATCTTAGGCAAGATCCATAGTGGAAAGTAATTAGCATCATCATGTTGAGGGATATCCAATGCACATATGGGAGACTAAATTAAAGCTCGTGCGCACAATGCTCAAAGGTTGGGAAAAATATTATTATAGAGTACTGGAAATTTTCAAACACGACACGAAGAAAAGGCTAGAAGAAGTGAAAAAAGATATAGATAACCAAGAGGTAACTAAATAAATGAAAGAGAAGGAAAAATAACTGTATTGGGCATTATATAACTCAAATATAAAGGAAGAAGAAAAATGGAGAATTAAATCCAGGAACCTTTGGCTTCAAGTGGGGGATAAAAACACCTCCTTCTTTCACAAGCAGGCAACTGTTAGAATATCCAAAAATATCATCAAAACCATATTTGATGATGAAGGGAACATGTACACAGAGAAAGCTGCAATAAAATCAACAACTCACCTCCATTATAAAAGTATACCAATAGAAACTATGGAGGAGGAGGAGTACGCTGATCTGTTGGTCCAAACTCCTAAAATGATCACTGAGGAGATAAATTCATTCCTGACAAGGGTCATTGAAGAAGATGAAATTATCAAAGAAATCTAGACCCTCCACCCTAAAAAAGCACCCGGCCTAGATTGATTCTCCATTAGCTTCTATCAAACCTTCTAGGAGGAAATTAAAAAAGACCTCATCAAAATGATCCGATGGACTCAAAGGAAAAAAAAATATTGGGGGCTTCACAAACTCGAAATTTCTGGCCCTCATCCCAAAATAATCCTGAGCATCCACCTTCTCCAAATTTTGGCCAACATCCCTTTGCAACTCCCCATATAAAATTATCACTAAATTCCTCGCCTCCTACCTCAAAATTTACCTCCCCAATCTTATCTCTGAAAATTAAGGCAGGTTCATTGCAAATAGCCAAATCACTGACTCCATATTGCTGGTCCAAGAAGCAATACACTCCAAAATGATCAGATTAGAGAAGGGATTTGTTTTGAAATTAGATCTTGCCAATGCCTTTGACATAGTCAGGCACTCCTTCCTTTACTCTGTCCTAAGGAAAACAGGCTTATGTGAAGAATTTATCTCTCTGATCCAAGCCTGCATATCCAATCCTTGGATCTCCCCACTAGTCAATGGGATACCTGGACATTATTTTCAATCAACAAGAGGCTTAAGACAAGGCTGCTCCTTATCCCCCTTCCTTTCCATTCTCATGGAAAAATCCTTCAGTCGGGAATTGGACTACAAACGCAGAACAAGCTTAATTACAGGTATCAAATTTAGCAATGGAGTAAAAAACATGAACCACTCATAGGTTGTTGATGACACCCTACTAATGGAAGGAGCTACTTGCATAATAGCCAGGAGATTTAAAATGTTCTTTGACAAATTTATGCACTATTCGGGAGGTCAGATCAATTATTTCAAAAGATGCATTTATGGATGGAATGAAACTATGAATACCATTCACAACATTGCCCAAATCTTCGGGGTCCCTTACAAATGGAGCTGGAACCAATTTAACTACCTAGGGATTCTTGTAAGCAATGTCCCTTTAAGGATAGAGGTATGTAGCATCACCATAGATAAGATGAAAAATAATTTCCAACAATGGGGAGCCTCTTGGCTCAACCTGGCTGGGCGCGTGGTCCTCTTGAAGGCTATTCTCTCTGCTCTGACCCTTTACTACTTCTCTCTACTCCAAGCCCCTATCAATATTCAGAATAAAATTCAAGAAATATGAAGATAATTCTTATGGCAAGGTGGCTAAAGTGAGAAAAAGAAGTTCAACCTAGTAAAATGAAGGCAGGTAACAAATAAGTATGAAAATGGTGGTCTTGCTATTCACATCCCTAAACTGCTGAATGTTGCCTTCGGAGGAAAAATAGTGTGGCGGTTAATTACTGGGCAAAAAATGTGGTGGAAACAATTTCTTGAAAGAAAATGTCTCTCTACTCCAAGGAAAAATCTATTATATCAACTCATCCTCAGCAGGCCATGCTCTCGTATTTGGACTCTCTGCAAGAAATCCATCCCCTTTCTTCACAACAACACATCCAAAGTTCCTCATGGAGGCCGCAACATCAACATTTGGAGTGAAAAAATAATGGGTAAGCCTCCTCTCTTAAAAAATCCGAGCATTCTATGCATCGAAATGCATCTTAGAGAGCTTGGGGTCAACACCTTGGATCAAATATCTAGTTGGGAAGAGAGTAGTAGAAATTGGCTGGGTTGGATGTTTCCAAATCTACCGCCCCACCTCTTTAATGAAAAAGATAAACTAGAGGGAATATGGAGTTGCCCCTCTTGTAAAAGATGAAGAAAAAAACTATAGATGGGACCCCTCTTGGTCTGCTTACACCATAAAAACATGATACTAGGTTCTCCATAATGAGCACTTTCCTTCTCCTCGTGGGCAACCTAGAAGCAGGTTTGGAAATCTGCAGCTCTCCCTAAAATCAAAATATTCTTTTGGACCTTGGTAAAGGGAAATATTTTGACAACTGAAAAATCTAAAAAAAAGAGGCATTAAGGGAGCCTCTAGTTGCCCTCTATGTTGCATTGCTGAGGAGACAATACAAGACCTCTTCATCGAATGCTCCTTTGCAAAAACCTACTGGAACTCCCTCTCTGATCCCCTACAAATAGAGATGGTTGCTAACACCTCAATTTCCGATTTGATTGCCAATTGGAAAAGGATTTACCCCTATGGAAAAAAAAGGAAGAGTGTTGTCAAAGAATCTAGGACACTCTACCATATGTTCTCCTCTGGAACATATGGCTCATGTGGAATAAAGTCACCTTCCAGGAGCAAAAGCCATGCATTAGGTAAGTGCAGAGCAAGACATGGAGCTAAGTATTGTACAAATAAATAAATTTATAAAACAAAGGTAATGTACATTTTATAAGGCTAAGGTACTGAAAAATATTCAATCTTCAATTACGCGCTATTTGCAAACTATGTAACCAAATGAGATGAAACAAGTACCGATGGAAAGCTAGCGAAAAGTCGAATTCAATGAAGCAATCAAAATAAAAATTTAAAGAAAATGAAAATTTTGCAAAATTGTAGGACACTTAACCAAAAGAAATATTAAAAAGCGATTTAGCCAAAAAATTATGGAAAGAGTCCCCATTATTTGAAATAAATACGTCAAAAATGGGGGTGTTGAGTTTTCACCTCAACACCACCCTAATAATTCCCAATGGGTACTCTCCTTCCCTAAGGACCTCTAAGTTGTAATGTGGTTATATGAAAGGTACAATATTGTTAGTTGAGAAGAGAGTGTAGTCATCAAGCTTATGAGGAAACTCCACCTCAACCACATTATTTAAGAGACCAAAACAACAATTCACTTGCCAAATAGTTTGCATTATGAGAACAATCCAACATTAGGGAGAAAAAAAAGTCCAATTTCTTTAACTCAAACCTTCTTTTATAGGATTTGTGGGTTGATCCACTTATTCATTTCTTGTAAAAAATGTAACTTATTTAATCGCTAAATACCTATTATTCACTCACCCATGTATCACTCACATGCATACAAATCCTCTTTTGAAAATATAACATAATGATTATTTATCACCCTACACTTACCCTTCCTATTTGTACTTCTAGTGTTCCTGTACTACCTTCCTCTTTTCATATTTAAATGGATGTACATGTCATCAATATTTTATTTTAATTAAATCATCTCATTAGTATTACACAAGTCCAGGTATGTTTTCACACTATCCATTTGAATTGAATTCATTTTCCCTTTTTCTTCTTGTTATTTTATGGGTACACTGATAATTATTTTTTAAATTAATTAAAAGTATTTTTGTTTTATTTCATACACATTTTTTAATACGTTCATTTCTCTAATAGCTTTTTAAATAAGCTATCTTATTTGTACTATATGCTCAATCATTCACTCATGTATTTATTTTACTTTCAGAATTTAAATAGAATGCATCTAGTAGTCAAATATTTTTCGCACATATACATAATAATTATGATTGATACCAATGTTGTCATGATTCTCCATGCCCCTTTTTTAAAACCATGGTGCTTCGGTAACTCATTGGGGTAGTATGGGCGAGGCCCAAGATCAAACCTAGTGGCTGTCACTATAAAGCCAAGAGTATATCCAACAACTTGTATGCAAAATATACTAGGAATTTATGACTTAGCAAGAGTTGAGACTCCATGAGGGTGGGGGAGTCTACTCCTTGAGCCTTATCACAACGGTCCAAAGATGTCCCCTCATGGGATATGAAACTAGGTAGAGGGAATAAAATCCCATTGTGCCAACCACTCGATCATCCCACGAGGAGACAATTCTCTATCCCCTTTATGAACTACCTTCCAATAAGTACCAAGGGTTCCATGCTCATGTATGCCCTTCATGCATCCAATTTTCTTTGGTGGGGAAATGGTACAATGGTTGAGACCAAGTTAACTCAACTTATTCCTATCTTGTTGAGAGACTAGTAGCCACTAAGAAATAAGGATGACACCTTATTGTGTGCCCATCAACTAAACCTCGTGAATAATCAAATAAACAACATTCCTTCATGGAAATATGTAACCTCTAGATAAAATCACCATGGAAATTTCAGCATATAACATAGAAAAATGAGTGCGCATAGGTGTTAACAGGGACATTGTTCATCATTTCCTAATGATACTATGCACAACTTCCATGCAATGCCATTACCCATGGATATGTTGATTAACTAGAAAACATATACCATGCGCATACATACATTGAAATCAATACATTAAATAATATCGTAATCATAAATTAAAAATATATGATTAATCATATACCATATCATAATGTCTTGACCCAATCTAGAATCCATATGCTATTCTACGCAATCCCATTTAAATGTGAACCTATGGATTTCCTTTTGTTAAGGGAAAATTTGGCTTATAGTAATAAACTACTTTTAACCCAGTAGACTTTACCAAGAGTCTACACAGAAGATATGTGTGTATAAAGTGAAACAATACAAGTAGAAACACTTCAATCATGCACACAAGAATTGACAAAGAAAAGTAATGGAAGTTACCAGATAATTCGTGAAATCCCTGTCTCCGTTGATGTAGGTAACTTGAAAGAAGATATTCGATAGACCTTGGATCCTACTCCTTTCCTCAAACCTACACATAAGAGAGAGAACAACCTGCTACCTCTCTGCAATCACAAGATTAGCGCACAAACCAAAATCTAACATGCAAATATATAATGAAATTACACAATGGAAATATGGGGAAAATTTCTTCACTTTGCATTAATTCCATTGGAGAATGTACATAACTGAAGTAGTTGTAGCCTTCGTCCATATATCTCTATTGCCTACCCTCACTAGAATCAAGGGTTATGAATATCACAAGATAATTCTAACAACATTATGGAATAAGTTACCTCTTTTTCCACCTGAGCCTTGTGGAGAGCTTAATGTATATAGTTTTCTCTTTACATTGGACACATTGAACTTGTGACACATTCTTGGCCGTATTAAAGGTTGTGATTAAACATGAAAAAATCAATCATGAATTGATCAAACATGACCAAATAAATGCATATCCATTAGAAATTTCTCTATGTTTCTTTGTGGCAAAAGGATGTTACTAGGATATTGCTTCACCCGTTACATTGGCAAAAGGCATTGATAGACCTAGTATTTCAAAATTTACACTGCATAAAAGTGTTAATGATGCAGGAGCATCTAGACCCAGCCAGCAATGTGGATATTTGTCCACATGTTGTGGTTAAATCCAGTGAAATTTATTTACTGTCGGTCTAAATTAGATTTACTGAGGAGGTTGGATTCCTCAAATAGTTTGTTATTGAAATAAATAAGAGATTATCTTATTTAAATGTAGAGATAATAGTTGTTAGTCTAGGTGTGCTTGAAAGCAACGAAATAGAAGATTTCTGTTTGATTTTTAATGATAGGAGATTACATTATCTATTGTTAGAGGAATTAATGGATAAAATATAGTGAAAATTGTAATAAGAAGGAGACTCTTTGTAGAGGTTTGGGAGAGGAGCGAAAGCTCAGATTTGAGAGAGTGTGAGAGTGTGTAACAATGTTCTTTCCTTGGAGCAAATTGCCAAGGCGAGGCTCTGTTTTGTTTTCCTGAACGTTATGAATGCAACTATGTTGTGTGCCAATCGAATGACAATTTGTATAGACTTGAAAATTGTATGTTTGCGTAATTGATTGTAACAGTAAAATTGGCATATTGGGTGAGTCGATTTCTATGTACTAATGTAATGCAGGTAAAGGGCGCAGGATCAAATTCCTGACTGTTCGTGTGAAATTACATATCGTTGTATTACTATGAACTTGTGGGCACAAGAAGCCACGATTCTGCAATCACGTGGAGCTGGAGCATACACTGGGTTAATTTCTGCGTTAAATTGAAGCACACGCAACGCAGAACTGTGTGTGAATTCGATCCCTATGTTATTCATAAAGAACAGAGGCAGTGGGTTATTTGAAGATTGCGGCGCTGAACCCAGCGTTGAAGCAACGGCCAATTTGTCAGAAGCTGCAAGGTAAAATTTGTTCAAAATCCGTGATCGAGGTTGCTTAAATTGTAAGTCGATTTGAATCGTTGTGTACAGAAGTAATCGATTCAAATTGCCATCGATTGTTCCTGTGAGGTCGATGTAAATGTTACAGCTTTCAGATTTTGCTGTGATATGGTTAATTCGAGTGTAGATTGGGTGCTGTGTCCGGTATATATAGTTATCAGTTTCCTGTGATAATCGATACCGATTTGGTCTCTTTGCGTGCTGATTGATAGTATTTAACATATATTTCAAAGTCAGATTGACTGTGATTAGTTTTATTATAAGAATCGATGCCAAAGGTAATAAAGATTTGCAATTAGCGCTTGTGGATTGCAGATCGATCTGTACATTGGGTGATTGCTGTGATGCTGAAACTATGAGTGATGTCATCATGATGCAGCTATTGCCAACGACATTTCAAACATGTCTGCGTTTTATTGTGCGCTGCATAATTTTTAACCGGATCTGAATTGATTCACACGTTGCTTAGATACGTTGTGAGCATGGCTGTATGAATGTGGATTCAAGATGTTTGGTTGGCGTTTATATTTAAACTGATTTGAGTTGTAAACAGTATGCTGCAAATACATTTTGTTGAGAGACATGTATGTTTATTATTCAAATGCTGGGTGTCGATACGAAGGAAGAGTATGGGCACAGATATTGTGTGAACGCTGTTGAAAAAGGTAAGCAAATAAACAGGTTTTGAATTAAATATTTGGGTTGATTATTTTGAACCGAATGGATGTAGGAATTAAAATGTAATTGATATTCAGTCCGATCATGAGAAGGGTGTTGACAATTACAGAGTTTTGTGACGTTCGATTAAAGGTGTGTCAATTCAATCCAATTGAAAAAGGTAAGCAAATAAACAGGTTTTGAGTTAAATATTTGGGTTGATTATTTTGAACCGAATGGGTATGGGAATTAAAATGTAATTGATATTCAGTCCGATCAAGAGAAGGGTGTTACATTTAAATTTATATATGGGTGTTGGCAATTACACTGTGGCCTTCGATTAAAGGTGTGTCGATTGCTGAGTTGTAGTTTGAACCATAACTTTTGAGAGGAACTGAAATTGCTGAATTTTGAATTTGTGAATCAATATCACATACTATTGCAAATTGAAGTGTATGTAATTGCCCGACATTGAAGTTTTTTTTTTATATGCCAAGTTGATTTTGATTCTGGGTTTGACGGGGTTACCGTCATCATTTTTGGTATCAGAGCTTGGCTCTGTTGAAATTGAATAAGTTTGTTTTTCTGAATGAAGTTTAGTAACAGATTACAGTAGTGAGAAAATCTATTCAGAACACAGGTGACAGCATAAGAAAGAGTGAAGACTGCAGCAATATAAATCAAGAGAAGTTGTGAGAGAAGAACCAGATAGAAGTGGCAGTGAACCTGAAGAATCCAACAAGAGATTGGACAGAGAGGACAATTGAGGTGTTCTCGAAAGAAAGAGTGAGAGATTGCAGAAGCCTAGAGGGAGAAAAGGTGTTGCTCAAGAGAAGATTCCGGATAGGGGATCGTGCTTACCAAAAGACTGAGTGAGGAGAGCTTAGTGAGGTAAGATTGCAGTAAGAAGGACTTGTTGTGCAGAGGCTTGTTGCAGAGGTGCGAGGAGCTCATGGAAAGAGAGGAGCAGAAAATGACTACAGATAGTCATAGCAGAAGTTCACAAGGAAGCCACAGCAGAAGGGAAGATGCCAAAGCAAATATCATGAGGATGAGTCAAGAAGAGTTTGACCGAGAGAAAGCTGAGATAGATTTCTAGATTGGAATATTGATGAAGATGCTGCAGAAAAGTGTTTGGACCATGAGGAAAAGAGTAAAGTGGCCAAGGCTACGAGAAAGGAGAAATCAGCAAGTAAAGTCAGAGATAGTAGAAGAATTGAGAAAGATTGAGCAGATATTGAGTGCTCAAGAGGAATCAGAGAAACTCAGAGAAGCAGAGGTAGAATTGGAAGTTTCCATTTGCAGACCAGAACAAGGTGAAATGTTGGGGGAAGAGGATAATGAGAGGTCAGCTGAAGATCTCATGGACTACTGGCAGAATTCAGAACAATTCGAAGATATGTTGACAAAGGAAGCAGATGAGGCAATGAAGCCTTGTGATTTTGATTCTTATAGTTTGTGTATGTTTGCAGGATATGCAGAGGATGATGGACAACCTGATGAAATTGTCACAACCAGGAATGAAGCTCTTGAGGTAAAGTATGATGAAGAATCCTTTTTAGAGGAAGAAGGCGTTGATCATTTGCAACAGAAAGAATTCATAGATGAAATCCTGTTTGGTGTGAAACAGTCAAATGAGGTTGATATAGACCAGCAGTCTGAAGACAATTCCATAGTGGGACTACAAGAAGGTAAACCAATGAATTTATTTAATGGAATTGATGAAAGATGCTTACAATATGATAATGTGGAAAACAGGTCAACTGAGGAGGATTGTCAAGAAAAGAATGAAACTGAGAATGGAAATTGTGATGATCTGCTGGAAAGATTTTACAAGGAGATAGAATTCTTGGAAAGATTACTCGAGGAACCCAAAGGAGAAACGAAGCTTACAGAACCTGATGGAGGAAAAGGTGTGGAAGACAACATTAATAAATATGATGCTGAAATCAGAGAAATTGAGCAGCGATTATTTGAAGGTGAGATGAAAGATCAGGAGCAACAAGGAAGTTATGTCCTCAGAGGCATGAAGGAGACAGAAATATTAAATCAGCAAGCTGAATATGGAAGTAACCAGAAATTTGGAAGGAATGATCAGCTACATGAGAGTGAATTTGAAGAAGGCATTAAATTGCAGAAGTGTAGAAGCTGGCAGCAGAATGAAGAACCAGGAATTGGTCCGGCAGTACAAAGAAGGACAAGCGAAGACCGAAGATACAGATGGAGACTGAAGAAAAGGGTAAAGTGGAAGCTATTGCAACAGAGGTGGAATGGCAAGCTGATGAACGAGTTCAGGGAACTTGAACAAATTCATATTGATTTGTTAAAGAAGGGAAGACTCAGAGAAATCGAGTCACCGCAAGAAGGATCCGCTGAAATCCAAAAGAATTATGATGGAGGATTGGTGCTTGAAGCATCAAAAGAAAATGGAAGGTATTGTATTTTGAAAACTGAAGGTTGTTGTGTGTTTGCAGGTCACATTGACTTGAGGAAAGACAAACAGTTATTGAAGACTGTTGAAGAAATGACTACTCATAGTCATATGCAGAATAAGGAGGATGGCAAAAGAATTTTTGAATTCAAAGGATACACTGAGTCATTGAAGATCATTGATCTTGAAGAAAGCCAGAGTGGAGGAGGATTAAAGATAGATATTGCAGATTGTACAGAACTTTTGAGAGAATTTCCCGACGAGATGACACATTTGTGGTATAAGTCGAATCTTTTGATGAGGAAACCAAGTAAAGCATTTGTGTCTATTGAGTTGATTAATTTTGATGAAGATTTACATGCAGAAAAAGGGCAATGTGAAGTCAATCTAAACCAAGAAGAACAAATCGGATTAATGGAAGGTATGCTGGAATTTGAAGTAAGGAATGATGAAGTCATAAATGAGAAACCGGAAGAAGAACATGGGAAAAGGAATTTGTACATTTCAGAAATGTATATGGAAGATTATTGGCACAGAGATTATGATGTTCTAATTCAAGAACACAATCGGTTGCAGCAGAATAGTATTCATCACATGGGAAGTGAAATGGACAAAGAATTGGATGAGTTATGGAAACTCATACTACAGCATTCCAGTAAAACAAATGCAGGACAGAAGAAGAAAGGAAGATTGGCTGGAAGAAATGGTACAGGTGAAGGGAATGAAGAATTGCAAATTAGAGTGAGCAAAACAGCAGCGAGGTATGTGAAAAGGACAGCAACAGACAATGATGCATTACAACATAGTGAACAGAGACTTGAGGGACAAGCAACAACAGCAGTAACCAAGGACAGACTATCAAACCAAGTATGGGATCCAGGAGGACACAGGCATGAAGTGCATGATCGGGAGATCATGGTTAATTTAAACTTTGGGAGTCTGATGCAGGAGCATCTAGACCCAGCTAGCAATATGGAGATTTGTCCACATGTTGTGGTTAAATCCAGTGAAATTTATTTACTGTCGGTCAATATTAGATTTACTGAGGAGGTTGGATTCCTCAAATAGTTTGTTATTGAAATAAATAAGAGATTATCTTATTTAAATGTAGAGATAATAGTTGTTAGTCTAGGTGTGCTTGAAAGCAACGAAATAGAAGATTTCTGTTTGATTTTTAATGATAGGAGATTACATTATCTATTGTTAGAGGAATTAGTGGATAAAATATAGTGAAAATTGTAATAAGGAGGAGACTCTTCGTAGAGGTTTGGGAGAGGAGCGAAAGCTCAGAATTGAGAGAGTGTGAGAGTGTGTAACATTGTTCTTTCCTTGGAGCAATTTGCCAAGGCGAGGCTCTGTTTTGTTTTCCTGAACGTTATGAATGCAATTATGTTGTGTGCCAATCGAATGACAATTTGTATAGACTTGAAAATTGTATGTCTGCGTAATTGATTGTAACAGTAAAATTGGCATATTGGGTGAGTCGATTTCTATGTACTAATATAATGCAGGTAAAGGGCGCAGGATCAAATTCCTGACTGTTCGTGTGAAATTACATATCGTTGTATTACTATGAACTTGTGGGCACAAAAAGCCACGATTCTGCAATCACGTGGAGCTGGAGCATACATTGGGTTAATTTCTGCGTTCAATTGAAGCACACGCAAAGCAGAACTGTGTGTGAATTCGATCCCTATGTTATTCATAAAGAACAGAGGCAGTGGGTTATTTGAAGATCGTGGCGCTGAACCCAGCGTTGAAGCAGCGGCCAATTTGTCGAGCGAGGTAAAATTTGTTTCAAAATCCGTGATCGAGGTTGCTTAAATTGTAAGTCGATTTGATTTGGAGTGTACAAAGTAATCGATTGGAATTGCCATCGATTTTTGCTGTGTGAGGTCGATGCAAATGTTACAGCTTTTAAACTCTGCTGTGATATGATTAATTTGAACGTGGATTGGTTGTTGTGTTCAGTATATATATAGTTATCAGTTTTCCTGTGATAATCGTTACAGATTTGGTCTCTTTGCGGGCTGATTGATAGTAATTAACATATCTTTCAAAGTCAGATCGACTGAGATTGGTGCCAAAGGGAATAAAGATTTGCAATTAGCGCTTGTGGATTGCAGATCGATCTGTACATTGGGTGATTGCTGTGATGCTGAAACTATGAGTGATGCCATCATGATGCAGCTATTGCCAACGACATTTCAAACATGTCTGCGTTTTATTGTGCGCTGCATAATTTTTAACCGGATTTGAATTGATTCACATGTTGCTTGGATACGTTGTGAGCATGGCTGTATGAATGTGGATTCAAGATGTTTGGTTGGCGTTTGTACTTAAACTGATTTGAGTTGTAAACAGTAAGCTGCAAATACATTTTGTTGAGAGGCATGTATGTTTATTATTCATATTCAATGCGTGGAAACATATAGTAAAAGACAGGGGCGCAGATCTTATTTGGAACTTCTGAGTTGAGATTTGGGGAAGAATTTTGATGAGTTTTTATTTGGATCGATGCTAAAATGAATGTTGATATTAGATCTAAAAGCTTGTAAATATGGATACAATTTGGTATGACATTTTGTTGGGGTTGATTTATGTGAGTATTTGAATGAATTATTGAGGTTTTGATTTGGCAAATACTGAGCTGAAATTTTATATGCCAAGTTGATTTTGATTCTGGGTTTGACGGGGTTACCGTCATCAAAGACTATCAAAAAACCAGTATTCCTGAGAAAGATATTTCCAACAAGGTATCATACA